>CM055123.1:315631641-315814141 GCA_029206835.1 Rana muscosa | reverse complement strand
GCGTGGCGGCCGGTTTCCTTGTGTCTGCGTTCTAAAAATACCCCAAAAAATTCAGAAATACAATCTTAGATATAAAAAATATATATATATATATATACCGTGTGTATGTATATGTGTGTGTGTAATAAATAAATATATACATATATATATATATATTATAAAAATACATTTTTCATTTTTTATATATATATATATATATATATAATATATGATTGTATTTTTGAGTTTTTTTCGGTGTGTGTGTGTATTATATATATATATATATATATATATATATATATATATATATATATATATATAAAAATTAATATTCATAGTATAAGCTGAGATCAGCACAGAATTGGCCGTGTAGAGATTTCTTTGCTGAACACGGGAGAGGGTTGTGTAACTTCATAAACAGAGTGATTATCCACCTACTGAAGTGCGATCCGCATGGAAGCCGCACAGATAATTGTTTTTATTATAATTAATGTGGAAAATCTTCTTCGTCTTTCATCTTTTTGTACGACAGCCACAAAACCGGGTGCGAGGAGCACAAAGCAGAGCCATGACTTCAAAGTCACAACGGACGGGCGGCTCATCATCAAGGACGAGGAAGCGGAGGAAGAGAAGACACAAGGTTTGTGGTTTTCACTGATTTGTTTCCAGGAAATGTACGTCCCTCAGGAGCGGAGTGCTCATCGATTCGTCTCCCTTCATGATTGGCTCTTCTGTAAAATGCTCCTGTTTTTCAGTAAGCTAGTCTGTGTATATTCACATGGTGCCCATTTTTTTTTTTTTTTTTTTGTTTTGTTTTTTTACACAATTTTTCATTTGATTTATTTACTGTATTTATTTTTTTGTTTTTACAAACTGTGACCCGAGCAATACTGTGCTTCCACTGTACTACTCTGGGGGAAGTGATCAGGAATTGTTTTTGCTTGTTTGTTTTTTACACATTGAAATTGTTTATACCAGTGATTTGGTGGCAAGTGGGTAAATGGAGGGTCAATCCTTAAAGTGGAACATTACTCTCTCAATTAGACATGTGCTGTTCGTTTTGTTCCGAATTAAAATTCGGACAAATTTTCCTTTTTTAGGAAATTCGGATTTATCCGAATTAGAAAACTATAAGAATGTCATCCAATTTTTCATGTCATGTCTCTCCGCAGCAAACGGAGCCAGCTGCCTCCTTCGCCGCCCTCTCCCCTCCCCAACGCGTGTCGACATAGTCTTGTGTCTTTCTCAGGGGGATTGTGACATGCATCTCACAGAGTTTGCTAGATTGTTGATTTAGCATACAGTTGCAATAAAAAGTATGTGAACCCTTTTGGAATGATATGGATTTCTGCACAAATTGGTCATAAAATGTGATCTGAGCTTCATCTAAGTCACAACAATAGACAATCGCAGTCTTCTGCTTAAACTAATAACACACCAAGAATTAAAGGTTACCATGTTTTTATTGAACACACCATGTAAACATTCACCGTGCAGGTGGAAAAAGTATGTGAACCCTCGGATTTAATAACTGGTTGAGCCTCCTTTGGCAGCAATAACTTCAACCAAACGTTTCCTGTAGTTGCAGATCAGACGTGCACAACGGTCAGGAGTCATTCTTCACCATTCCTCTTTACAGAACTCTTTCAGTTCAGCAATATTCTTGGGATGTCCGGTGTGAATCGCTTTCTTGAGGTCATGCCACAGCATCTCAATCGGGTTGAGGTCAGGACTCTGACTGGGCCACTCCAGAAGGCGTATTTTCTTCTGTTTAAGCCATTCTGTTGTTGATTTACTTTTATTCTTTGGGTCGTTGTCCTGTTGCAACACCCATCTTCTGTTGAGCTTCAGCTGGTGGACAGATGGCCTTAAGTTCTCCTGCAAAATGTCTTGATAAACTTGGGAGTTCATTTTTCCTTCGATGATAGCAATCCGTCCAGGCCCTGATGCAGCAAAGCAGCCCCAAACCATGATGCCCCCACCACCATACTTCACAGTTGGGATGAGGTTTTGATGTTGGTGTGCTGTGCCTCTTTTTCTCCACACATAGTGTTGTGTGTTTCTTCCAAACAACTCGACTTTGGTTTCATCTGTCCAAAGAATATTTTGCCAGTACTGCTGTGGAACATCCAGGTGCTCTTGTGCAAACTGTAAACGTGCAGAAATGTTTTTTTTGGACAGCAGTGGCTTCCTCTGTGGTGTCCTCCCATGAAATCCATTCTTGTTTAGTGTTTTACGTATCGTAGATTCGCTAACAGGGATGTTGGCATATGCCAGAGACTTTTGTAAGTCTTTAAAGGGGTTGCTCCACCGGAAAAAAAAAATTAAAAGCCAGCAGCTACAGCAGCTGCTGGCTTTTAATATTTGGACACTTACCTGTCCTGGAGTCCAGCGACGTCCGCAGCAGAGGACGAGCGACCGCTCGTCGCTCTGCTGCTCCCTCCGCCATCCTCGCTGAGGGAACCAGGAAGTGAAGCCCTGCTGCTTCATGCCCGGTTCCCTACGGCGCATGCGCGAGTCGCGCTGCGCCGTTCTGATTGGTGCTCCTGTGTTCTGGGAGCCGAGTGTCTCCCAGAACACCAAGGGAAGTCTGCGGGAAGTGACGTAACTCCCGCAGATTCCCGGAGACAGGACTCCCGGATGTGGGTGAAAATACCTGTCTTAGACAGGTATCTTCACCCCCCTCCCCCCTGAAAGGTGTCAATTGTGACACCGGAGGGGGGGAGGGTTCCAAATAGCAAAAGTTGCTATTTAGGGTGGAGCTCCACTTTAACTGACACTCTAGGATTCTTCTTCACCTCATTGAGCAGTCTGCGCTGTGCTCTTACAGTCATCTTTACAGGACGCCCACTCCTAGGGAGAGTAGCAGCAGTGCTGAACTTTCTCCATTTATAGACAATTTGCCTTACTTACTGTGGACTGATGAACAGCAAGGCTTTTGGAGATACTTTTATAACCCTTTCCAGCTTTATGCAAGTCAACCATTCTTAATCGTAGGTCTTCTAAGAGCTCTTTTGTGCGAGGCATTATTCACATCAGGCAATGGTTCTTGTGAAAAGCAAACCCAGAACTGGTGTGTGTTTTTTAAAGGGCAGGGCAGCTGTAACCAACACCTCCAATCTCATCTCATTGATTGGACTCCAGTTGGCTGACACCTCACTCCAATTAGCTCTTGGAGATCTCATTAGTCTAGGGGTTCACATACTTTTTCCACCTGCACTGTGAATGTTTACATGGTGTGTTCAATAAAAACATGGTAACATTTAATTCTTTGTGTGTTATTAGTTTAAGCAGAAGACTGTGATTGTCTATTGTTGTGACTTAGATGAAGATCAGATCACATTTTATGACCAATTTGTGCAGAAATCCATATCATTCCAAAAGGGTTCACATACTTTTTATTGCAACTGTATGCATTTAGCACTTCATGGAAGTTTAATTTAGGTATCTATTGTTGATGACTTTAGCACAGCACTTAATGATTTATTTGTATAGCAGAAACATATGAGATTGTGAGCAGTGCCAGCAGCTGAACTAATTGGGACAGTCATTTAGAACACTGGTTTGCTCACAAGATCATTAGTTTATTGGATTACTCCTCTGTAGATATGAAGTAGTAACCTGTAAAGGCTTTTAAAGTGGTTGAAAACCCCCAAAAATTTTTTAAAAAAATATAAAAACCTGCAAGACAAAGGCATAATGAGCTAATATGACTAGCATACTAGCTCATTATGAATTGCTTACCTTAGATCGAAGCTGTCCTCGTCTTCCCCTCCAGCCGCAGACATCTCTCCCGGAGGTTACTTCCGGGTATCGCCACTCCGGCGCTGTGATTGGCCGGAGCGACGATGACTTAACGCCGCGCGGGAGCCGTCAAAATTCATTCAAAAAACCGGCATTCTCAGTGCGCCTGCACCGTAGACATTGGTGCATTCTTTTTGGCAAATATCTCCTAAACCGTGTAGGTTTAGGAGATATTGCAAACACCTACAGGTAAGCCTTAATCTAGGCTTACCTGTAGGTGAAAGTTTAGGAGGGTTTACTTCCATTTTAAAGCGTTGCTTATGGATAGTAAAATTTACACCGCTTGTCGCCATTGTACGGGCGTGCAGAATTTTAAAGCGTGACATGTTTTATATCTGTTTACTTAGCGTGACATCATCTTTTATATTTTATAAAAAATTGGGCTATGTATTGTGTGTTTTTTTTTTTTTTGCATAACAATTTCACAAAAATTGCAAAACACAATTCTCTAGGGTCTCTGCTTTTGAAAAAACGAAAAAATATATAATGTTTGGGGGTTCTAACTAATTTTCCAGCAAAAAAATAAAAAAACTGATTTTCACATGTAAACAAAGTGCCAGAAAATGCCCCGGTTTTCATGCGGGTTAAGACAGGGGTGCCTAACCAGTGGCCCGCGGAGCCCTTCTGATGTGGCCCACGACCTCCTGCTCTGGGATGGCGGGTTGGTAAGTCCAGATTGTGGGTTGCCGACCCACCATCCCAGAGCAAGAGTGTTGTGAATGAAGCCAGTGGTTGCGGAGCCAATGCTTCCTGACTCCTGTCACAGGCCGCGTGATACCAAATGTTCTTTACCTCGGACAGCATCAGCCAACAATACCTGAATGGAAGACTGTTGTTAAAGATAAGTTTATTACTAAAATCAGTGTGTGTATGTGTGTGTGATTATTTATTTATATATATATATATATATAGCCATATGTGCTCTGCAGTGGTTACTGGGCTGCAGGTGCAGCGCAGAACACCTGCAGGTTACCTGCACAGAGCCATAGACTTCTGCCATTACCTGCGGGTTTGGTGCACTTCAGAAAGTGCACCACCCCTGCAGGATATAATAGAAGTCTATGGCAAAGTAGAGCTGCACCCTCAGTGTGGGCAAACCACAGTGCGTCAGCGTGAAAGCAGCCTTAGACTTCTTTTGACACGATCGGTTCAGACCCTCTGTTCACCTCTATTGAACCACAGATGTAAACAGACTTATGGCCATTTACACCCACCTACCTCCAATCCGATAAAAAAAACAATAGACAGAAGGGGGGATCGGTCCCCTCTCATCTGGGCAGATCTTTTCAGAGGGCCCTTAGAGTAGAGTGGGCTGTGTCTGTGTCAGCTCTGCATATGCAAAGTGGACTTGGACCTGTCATCCGCTGGCTCATTGTGGCCCCTGACTGGTTACCAAGTTGCTTAAGTGGCCCTCGCTCTTCAAAAGCTTGGGCACTCCTGGGTTAAGAGAAGCTGAAGAACGGCAAATAAAAACAAAGTTTTGGGTACCGTATATACTTGAGTATAAGCCGACCCGAATATAAGCTAAGGCACCTAATTTTACCACAAAAAACTGTGAAAATGTATTGACTCGAGTATAAGCCTAGGGTGGCCATCTGCATGCCTCACTGTGCCCATGCCTCACTGTGCCCCATGCCTAGACTGACGTTTAACATTGGAGTCTATGGAAGGGGTGCCCGAATTTGAAAAATTGGTGCTCCCCGGCCGTAGTTCCCCTCAGACAACAAACTTTGCACATTCGTAGAGGAGAAATGGGGCTACATGTGTGCCAAGTTCTGGGTCCAGGGTACCTTCGACCGGCCGGTACCGGGTCCCCAAAGTCACCGGAGAAATTACCGTTTTAAATGGGAGTCTATGGAAGGGGTGCCCGGCTTTGAAAAATCGGTGCTCCCTGGCCGTAGGTCCCTCGGACAAAAAGCTTTTCACACTTCTAGAGGAAGAGTGGGGCTACATGTGTGCCAAGTTTGGGGTCCAGGGGACCTACGGCCGGCCGGTGCCGGGTCCCCAAAGTCCGGGAGATCAGGCGCAAAAAGGTGACTCGAGTATAAGCCGAGGGGGGCATTTTCGGCACAAAAAAATTGTGCTGAAAAACTCGGCTTATACTCGAGTATATACGGTACTTTGTAACACTGCAATGGAAAAAATATGAACTTTCCTTCTAATACTAAAACGACACCCGGGGATCTCTCTGTCCGACAACATTGACAATACTCGAAAGTCAATTACATTTTTTTCTTCGTAAATCATCTAGACAGAAAATTAGTTTGACTTTTGCACATCGCCGGATCTTCCTGGAAACAAATACCGATAGTAATTGTCAATTAGCATGTAAAAGCAGAAATCTGCATCATTTGCATACAGACTGTCTACACAACATCCCCACTGCCCTTCCAGAAATGTGGATACATTTAAGAGTAAGTTCACATTTGTTGATGCGTACAGTGTTACATGACTGCAGAATTGTGATTCAAAGTGTGAGGGCGCTGGTAACTGAAAATTGACCTGGTCAGGAAGGGGGTGAAAGTGTCCGGTATTGAAGGGGTTAATCCAGTTCAGAAAAAATAAAGGTAGCCACCCTTTGAATCTGCCAAAGATCCCCCTGAAGGTGACGAATGCCTCTGATTGAGGAAGGATGATATCAATGCAGCCGGCAGCTTTGAAATGCAGAGTGTATTTTGAAGCTTGGAGTGCAGACAGCTGCCTCCCGGTACTTGTTGCTGTCCTCTATTACCATGCTCAGCTCAAGTGAAGCGTGCAAGTATTTTTTATCCGCTAATCTATCTCCCTTCAAGGATAGGGAGACAGCTCTCATCACCCTAAAAAGAAAAACAAACAAAATAAGCCCTTTTTGGCTGACTTTAGACTATGAATGATCATATCATCCAATCATACACTGTATAGACCAACTCTTCTCATTCAGGGTGCCTCTTGGGATGGGATTGTCCTCCAGGGTGCCTCTTGGGATGGGATTGTCCTCCAGGGTGCCTCTTGGGATGGGATTGTCCTCCAGGGTGCCTCTTGGGATGGGATTGTCCTCCAGGGTGCCTCTTGGGATGGGATTGTCCTCCAGGGTGCCTCTTGGGATGGGATTGTCCTCCAGGGTGCCTCTTGGGATGGGATTGTCCTCCAGGGTGCCTCTTGGGATGGGATTGTCCTCCAGGGTGCCTCATGCTTTTCCTTGGTGCAGATGGGCCTGCTGGGGACTGTGATGTGAAGATGGTGAGCCAAGGATTCTGATATGAAGGTGGACAGGACATGAAGACTCAGATTTAAAAGAGGGGACTGAGGAATCTGATGTGAGTCGGGGGTTACTGAGGACAGCGATGTGAAAGGGGGGGTTAATTGAGGACTCTGATGTAAAGGGGGGGGGTGAGAACTTGTATTTAAAAAAGGGGGTGGGCCGGGGGGGTGGAACTAAGGATTTTGATGTGAAGGTGGGGGGATGAGAAGGCAGGGGAGGGGGGAAATGAGTGCTCTAATGTGAAGGGGGAAAATTAGGACTCTGGTGTGAAGATGGGTGGGGCGGTTGATGAAGGGTCTTGGGACTCTGATACAAAGGCAGGGGATGAGAAGGCATTGGAGGGGGGAGATGAGTACTCTGATGTGAAGGCTGGGGGGGGGGGTAGACGAGTACTCTGATGTGAAGGGTGCTGGGGGGAAATGAGAACTCTCATGCGAAGTGGAGGTTTAATGAGGACTTAAAAGAAGGGTCTGGGGACTCTGATATGAAGGCGGGAGGATGAGAAGACACAGAGGGGAATGGGGGCTGAGGACTCTGATGTAAAGTTGGGGGAGAAGGACTCTGATGTAAAGGGGATGAGGGGGGTGTTAAAGACCCTTATATGAAGGCGGGGGGATGACAACTTTGTGGAAGGAGGGAATGGGGACTTTGATGTAAGGGGGGGGGTGAGGATTCTGATGTGGAAGGGGGGGAACTGAGGACTTTCATGTGATGGAGGTCCCTACCTTGGGGTGCCTCGAAAATTTGCACACTTTTACAGGGTGCCGTGACAAACAGAAGGTTGGGAGACGCAGGTATAGACCAACCAGGCCCAAACCATTGATGGAATCACAAGTTACAATGTATAAAGAAATCTTCAAGTCCTTGGGATGCCCCAAATTTGTCCCAATCATTGGAAAGCCTGGTCTCCGGGGTCTTTGTGGTGGCTCCATGCCGGTTCATTGACATTTCATGCTTCCCTCCTTTCTGATTGGCAGCGCTCACCAAACTTGTATTTAAGTGTCATTAACAATTCATTTTCCGGCTTTCTTCACAAACAGATGAAATAATCATTAGTGTGCGTTTTGTTACATTATTACCAATTAGTCTTTGTCTTCGGCAGTCAGACCCCCTTCCCACAATCTCTTAGAAGAGAAGCCTTTGATCGAATCTTCCGACCTCCCACACTGTCACTGAGGCTCATTAGATGCTGACAGGGAGTTGGCCGAAGGCTGACAGTTTTCCCTTCATTTATTATTATATCGGCGTTTGCAGCTAATTGGATAAATGTGACATTTTAGCTCCGCCAAGCTAAAGCGCAACTCCAGGTACCATCAATGTTTCCCCTATAGAGAGCGATCAGATCTCTCAACTGCTACATCTTATTTTTTTTGTAATTGTTATTGAAACATACTGTATATACTCGAGTATAAGCCGAGTTTTTCAGCACATATTTTTGTGCTGAAAATGCCCCCCTCGGCTTATACTCGTGTCCTTCTTCACATTTGTGCGCCTGATCCTGGCAGGCCGTAGGTCCCCATGACCCAAAACTTGGCACACATGAAGTCTTCCTCTACAAGTGTGCAAAGTTTGTTGTCTGGGGGACCTACAGCCGGGGAGCACCGATTTTTCAAAGCCGGGCACCCCTTCTATAGACTCCCATGTTAAACGGTAATTTCTCCGGTGATTTTGGGGAATTGGTACTGGCCGGGCCCTAGGTCCCCTGGACCCCAAACTTGGCACACATGTAGCCCCCACTCTTCATCTACAATTGTGAAAAGTTTGTTGGCCGGGGAGTACCGATTTTTCAAAGCTGGGCACCCCTTCCCATGTTAAACGTCAGTCTAGTCACACAGCGCTGGAGATTGGGCACAGTGTGGCATGCAGATGGACACCCTAGACCAGTGACGGTGAACCTTGGCACCCCAGATGTTTTCAAACTACATTTCCTATGATGCTCATGCACTCTGCAGTGTAGTTGAGCATCATGGGAAATGTAGTTCCAAAACATCTGGGGTGCCGAGGTTCACCATCACTGCCCTAGGCTTATACTCTAGTCAATACGTTTTCCCAGTTTTTTGTGGTAAAATTAGGTGCCTCGGCTTATATTCTGGTCGGCTTATACTCGAGTATATACGGTAAATCTTTTTTGTTAGGTATTACCGTGCAAAAAAAAAAAAAAAATGACAGTACATCACATTGTATCACATTATCACATTATGATAGGATAAAGCATTTGTTACGTTACAAAGAAAATATGATTTCTCAACCATCAGCAACCAAAGACATGGAGGAGTCCCAATTACGTGCCCATCTGGATTCCATAAATGTTTTTGTTTTTAACCACTTTAAAAAATATATATATATATTTATTTATTTTTTCACACACATTAGTCAACATAATTTGGTAGAAAATTCCTTGGAACCCCCAAACATATATTTTCTGAAAGCAGAGGCCCTAGAGAATAAAATGGTGGTAGTTGCAATTTTGGTTTTGCAACACAATCTTTGCACAGCCGTTTATCAAGTACAGATTTCCAGGCATAGAAATTTATTTTTAGTGCACGCAAACGCAATATATTACCCAATTTTTGGTAAATAAAGTGTTACTAAACCCACAACAGTAAAATCAGTCTGTATATGTGGTAAAGCATGCTGGTTATACTTGCTCTGGAACCTAAGGGGTTAATCCTCTGCATTGTGTAAAAAGGCTGTTTTGATCCTGTCTTCTCTGATCCTCCCCTTTTTTTCACTGTCCCCAATATACCTGCTGATTGCACAGAGCCCTAGGAGTCACTCTAGCAATACACACCTAACTGAGCATGTGCAGAGGTTTTTTTTTGGGGGGGGGGGGCAGGTGCATGTGATCAGCACAGGGCCAATCGGCACTGTCCAGACAGAGGGTCAGGGGTCATGCAGCCTCATAGGTCAGTCAGAGGAGAATGAATACTCCTACAAGCTTTAACCAGACACTAAGACTGCTATATACTGCTGATAAGTTATTTAGCAGTTCATATTTACTAAACTTATTGCATTTCCTTGTTCTGTGTACTGTGGTAGATCAGATATAGTGAGTGCAGGCTCCTGGGGAGAGCAGATATAGGGAGTGCAGGCTCCTGGGGAGAGTGGATATAGGGAGTGCAGGCTCCTGGGGAGAGTGGATATAGGGAGTGCAGGCTCCTGGGGAGAGTGGATATAGGGAGTGCAGGCTCCTGGGGAGAGTGGATATAGGGAGTGCAGGCTCCTGGGGAGAGCGGATATAGGGACTGCGGGCTCCTGGGGAGGCCAGATATAGGGACTGCGGGCTCCTGGGGAGGCCAGATATAGGGACTGCGGGCTCCTGGGGAGGCCAGATATAGGGACTGCGGGCTCCTGGGGAGGCCAGATATAGGGACTGCTGTGGGCTCCTGGGGAGGCCAGATATAGGGACTGCTGTGGGCTCCTGGGGAGGCCAGATATAGGGACTGCTGCGGGCTCCTGGGGAGGCCAGATATAGGGACTGCTGCAGGCTCCTGGGGAGGCCAGATATAGGGACTGCTGCGGGCTCCTGGGGAGGCCAGATATAGGGACTGCTGCGGGCTCCTGGGGAGGCCAGATATAGGGACTGCTGCGGGCTCCTGGGGAGGCCAGATATAGGGACTGCTGCGGGCTCCTGGGGAGGCCAGATATAGGGACTGCTGCGGGCTCCTGGGGAGGCCAGATATAGGGACTGCTGCGGGCTCCTGGGGAGGCCAGATATAGGGACTGCTGCGGGCTCCTGGGGAGGCCCGATATAGGGACTGCTGCGGGCTCCTGGGGAGGCCCGATATAGGGACTGCTGCGGGCTCCTGGGGAGGCCAGATATAGGGACTGCTGCGGGCTCCTGGGGAGGCCAGATATAGGGACTGCTGCGGGCTCCTGGGGAGGCCAGATATAGGGACTGCTGCGGGCTCCTGGGGAGGCCAGATATAGGGACTGCTGCGGGCTCCTGGGGAGGCCAGATATAGGGACTGCTGCGGGCTCCTGGGGAGGCCAGATATAGGGACTGCTGCGGGCTCCTGGGGAGGCCAGATATAGGGACTGCTGCGGGCTCCTGGGGAGGCCAGATATAGGGACTGCTGCGGGCTCCTGGGGAGGCCAGATATAGGGACTGCTGCGGGCTCCTGGGGAGGCCAGATATAGGGACTGCTGCGGGCTCCTGGGGAGGCCAGATATAGGGACTGCTGCGGGCTCCTGGGGAGGCCAGATATAGGGACTGCTGCGGGCTCCTGGGGAGGCCAGATATAGGGACTGCTGCGGGCTCCTGGGGAGGCCAGATATAGGGACTGCTGCGGGCTCCTGGGGAGGCCAGATATAGGGACTGCTGCGGGCTCCTGGGGAGGCCAGATATAGGGACTGCTGCGGGCTCCTGGGGAGGCCAGATATAGGGACTGCTGCGGGCTCCTGGGGAGGCCAGATATAGGGACTGCTGCGGGCTCCTGGGGAGGCCAGATATAGGGACTGCTGCGGGCTCCTGGGGAGGCCAGATATAGGGACTGCTGCGGGCTCCTGGGGAGGCCAGATATAGGGACTGCTGCGGGCTCCTGGGGAGGCCAGATATAGGGACTGCTGCGGGCTCCTGGGGAGGCCAGATATAGGGACTGCTGCGGGCTCCTGGGGAGGCCAGATATAGGGACTGCTGCGGGCTCCTGGGGAGGCCAGATATAGGGACTGCTGCGGGCGCCTGGGGAGGCCAGATATAGGGACTGCTGCGGGCTCCTGGGGAGGCCAGATATAGGGACTGCTGCGGGCTCCTGGGGAGGCCAGATATAGGGACTGCTGCGGGCTCCTGGGGAGGCCAGATATAGGGACTGCTGCGGGCTCCTGGGGGGGCCAGATATAGGGACTGCTGCGGGCTCCTGGGGGGGCCAGATATAGGGACTGCTGCGGGCTCCTGGGGGGGCCCGATATAGGGACTGCTGCGGGCTCCTGGGGAGGCCCGATATAGGGACTGCTGCGGGCTCCTGGGGAGGCCCGATATAGGGACTGCTGCGGGCTCCTGGGGAGGCCCGATATAGGGACTGCTGCGGGCTCCTGGGGAGGCCCGATATAGGGACTGCTGCGGGCTCCTGGGGAGGCCCGATATAGGGACTGCTGCGGGCTCCTGGGGAGGCCCGATATAGGGACTGCTGCGGGCTCCTGGGGAGGCCAGATATAGGGACTGCTGCGGGCTCCTGGGGAGGCCAGATATAGGGACTGCTGCGGGCTCCTGGGGAGGCCCGATATAGGGACTGCTGCGGGCTCCTGGGGAGGCCCGATATAGGGACTGCTGCGGGCTCCTGGGGAGGCCCGATATAGGGACTGCTGCGGGCTCCTGGGGAGGCCCGATATAGGGACTGCTGCGGGCTCCTGGGGAGGCCCGATATAGGGACTGCTGCGGGCTCCTGGGGAGGCCAGATATAGGGACTGCTGCGGGCTCCTGGGGAGGCCCGATATAGGGACTGCTGCGGGCTCCTGGGGAGGCCCGATATAGGGACTGCTGCGGGCTCCTGGGGAGGCCCGATATAGGGACTGCTGCGGGCTCCTGGGGAGGCCCGATATAGGGACTGCTGCGGGCTCCTGGGGAGGCCCGATATAGGGACTGCTGCGGGCTCCTGGGGAGGCCCGATATAGGGACTGCTGCGGGCTCCTGGGGAGGCCCGATATAGGGACTGCTGCGGGCTCCTGGGGAGGCCAGATATAGGGACTGCTGCGGGCTCCTGGGGAGGCCAGATATAGGGACTGCTGCGGGCTCCTGGGGAGGCCAGATATAGGGACTGCTGCGGGCTCCTGGGGAGGCCAGATATAGGGACTGCTGCGGGCTCCTGGGGAGGCCAGATATAGGGACTGCTGCGGGCTCCTGGGGAGGCCAGATATAGGGACTGCTGCGGGCTCCTGGGGAGGCCAGATATAGGGACTGCTGCGGGCTCCTGGGGAGGCCAGATATAGGGACTGCTGCGGGCTCCTGGGGAGGCCAGATATAGGGACTGCTGCGGGCTCCTGGGGAGGCCAGATATAGGGACTGCTGCGGGCTCCTGGGGAGGCCAGATATAGGGACTGCTGCGGGCTCCTGGGGAGGCCAGATATAGGGACTGCTGCGGGCTCCTGGGGAGGCCAGATATAGGGACTGCTGCGGGCTCCTGGGGAGGCCAGATATAGGGACTGCTGCGGGCTCCTGGGGAGGCCAGATATAGGGACTGCTGCGGGCTCCTGGGGAGGCCAGATATAGGGACTGCTGCGGGCTCCTGGGGAGGCCAGATATAGGGACTGCTGCGGGCTCCTGGGGAGGCCAGATATAGGGACTGCTGCGGGCTCCTGGAGAGGCCCGATATAGGGACTGCTGCGGGCTCCTGGGGAGGCCCGATATAGGGACTGCTGCGGGCTCCTGGGGAGGCCCGATATAGGGACTGCTGCGGGCTCCTGGGGAGGCCCGATATAGGGACTGCTGCGGGCTCCTGGGGAGGCCCGATATAGGGACTGCTGCGGGCTCCTGGGGAGGCCCGATATAGGGACTGCTGCGGGCTCCTGGGGAGGCCCGATATAGGGACTGCTGCGGGCTCCTGGGGAGGCCCGATATAGGGACTGCTGCGGGCTCCTGGGGAGGCCCGATATAGGGACTGCTGCGGGCTCCTGGGGAGGCCAGATATAGGGACTGCTGCGGGCTCCTGGGGAGAGCAGATATAGGGACTGCTGCGGGCTCCTGGGGAGAGCAGATATAGTGTTAAAAAAAAAAAAATACTAACCTTGGCACAAACCTTGATCTAGGTATTTTTTTTTGTATTTTTTTTTATTTGTATTATTATTTACATACATATTCATACACATTTGTGTGAGATCAACGTCAAGGGCTTAAAAAAGTTGAAGTTGCACCAAATGGATACCAAACATGTCAAGTCTCAAAATTGCATGCGATCAAAGAATCGGTCCTTCGTTTAGAAAGTTTGGAAATTCTTGCTCCGGAGGAACCCGGGGATTCCACAGAGTCCACTCTGAGATTAGTTGGCCTAGACACTTGTGTAATAAAACGTATTCATGCAATATCATTTCTTAGGCCCCTTTCACACTGAGGCGGTTTTACCGCGTTTTCGCGGTAAAAACAGCGCTGTAAAAATGCCTGAAATAATCCTGCCCCATCATTCTCAATGTGAAAGCCCTGAGGGCTTTCACACTGAGGCGTTTTGCTGGCTGTGCGTTGGAAAAAATCCTGCAAACCGCTTCTTTGGAGCATCTTTGGGGCGCATAAAATAGCGCTGTAAAAAACGCCTATCCCCATTGAAATGAATGAGTACCACTGTAAAAACGCGGTAAAAAACACCCAGAAGCTGTGGGGAAGGTCACATGACTGCAGTAGAGTGGAGGATTGTGGGATACCAAATCATTTTTACCGCAAAAACGTGGTAAAAACGCATATGCGTTAGCGCTATTTTTACCGCGAACGCGGTAAAATTGCGGTAAAAAGTCACAATTTTTTTTGCGTTTTTTCAACGCCTCAGTGTGAAAGGAGCCTTAGTCTTCCACACCTAACCATTTCATAAAAAACTGTTTACCTAATCCCGATATTATCCCGCTAATGGCGGCGTGTGATGATCATGGACAATCTTCTCACTCTCTCTGTTCATCTTCACAGGTGTGGATGAGGAGATGGCGGATCTCATGAAAGAAGTTGGACTTCGCACTGTAAGTTTTTCCATCTTTAATCTTTCAAAAGGCAATCCGGAGTGTTTTTTTATTTTTATTTGAGAAAATTTAAATATTTAGTGTTTGTAACTCGGATCATTTCATACATTTTTTTTTTATTGTGTAAAGTCGCTATTTTACAAAGGATGCAACACACACAATGCTTCCAGCATGGCCTTCATCTACAGATGCCGAGGGAAGGGTGGGAATCCGGCTGGACTCAGATGTTGGTCCATTCACAGAATGACAGCAACCCACCTTGGTGAAGTGCAACAAACAGGAAATATTCATAATAATGTCCAGGAATTCAGCAACTTTGCAAAAAAGTGAAGGCACACTATAAAGTGTTTGTTCCCCCAACACCTTCCTATTCATAATATGTGGCTGCTGTACTATGTACTGGTATGAAGATGTCTCCTGTAATTTGTATCGCTTCCTTTGTGGGAAATCCCTGGTGATTCTGCCAAGTCCCTATGCTTTCCTATTAAAAACTGACCACACTAAGCAGGAGAACACACCGCGGTCAGTTCTCTAACTCGCTGTGCTCTCCAATGATCAGAAGTGTCCTGACACAGCCATTCGCTGGATAGCTCGGTGTGCTGCTGTTTCTCCTTCCCTCAGCTCTTATGTAGCTCAGAACAGAGGGAACGTGATCAAATACCTTTTTTTTTTTTTTATCTATGCAAAAATGTTTTGCCTTTTTTCATTTCCATTTTAAACTGAATGAGTTGTTTTACAAGGTGATTGTTTACAATCACTTTAAGCGCCGACTCACACCATATGCAGTCCACTGCGTTTTTTTTTTCCTGCATCAAAAACGCATGGGATGTAGGTTTATATGGTTTTCAATGGCATAGTTCACACCAGTGCTTCCAGTTCCAGAAAAATAAAAGGAGAACGTGCGGCATTTTTTCCTGCACTGGAACACACCAAAAACACACTGGAACACGCGTCCAAAAATGCATCAAAAACACTCTGGATTGCGTCAAAAACGCGCATGCAGAAAAGCATCATGAACTCATCTGAACTGCGTTTCTATGGTGTGAACTGATCCCAAATAAATGGGAGGGGGGTGCACTGGACTGCATTAAAAAAATGTACATGCAGAAAAGCATCTGGAATGCATCCGAACTGCAGGGCCAGTTCACACCATAGAAACGCAGTCCGAATGCGTTCCAGCTGCATTTTTGATGCAGTCCAGTGCATTCCCCCCCCTCTTAATCTTAATTGACGTGTGTTCCAGTGCGTTTTTGTTGTGTTCCAGTGCAGGAAAAATGCAGCATGTTCTATAAAAAAAAATCTGTAACTGGAACGCACTGGTGTGAACTATGCCATTGAAAACCATATAGACCACTTTCCATGCGCTTTTTGATGCAGAAAAAAAAACGCACTGGACTGCATGTGGTGTGAACTGGCCCCTAAGTCCAATTAGGTGCATGTCATCTCCAGCACTGATCTCTGTTCCTTATATCTGATGGGTTTATTGCACTCTCTGGAGGACACACTCAGGCTGTGAGAGTAGAGAAGAACACACAGCGGCTATGGCTGCCCCTCCCCCTCTGCTTCCCATTCTCAGAAGCCTTTGTATTTTGTGAATGAATTCATATACAAAAATTAAGTCCAATAGCGTGCTTCTTGCATAACCATCACTCAGAGAACAAAAATATCCATAATGCAATAATTCCAATTTAAAAGTAGCAATTTATTCAATAACTGCTTACATAAAAATATGGTAACATCCGCAGTAAAGACAGGAGTAGTGACACGCTCGCCTCCTCACCACACTTCCGTTCACGCTGGACACCGGAAGTGATGTCACACAGCTCCAACTGACGCGTTGCATCACTGGTCACATGACTTTTTCAGGGATAGCATTGGAGTTAGTCACCACAGACCTATTGGAATCTTCAGTGGAGATCTGATGTCTCTCCGACCCTATAATTATATCTGGAGTGGTGTTTGAGGATAGAGGCTTAAAAGGGGATTCCACCTGCAATTTTTATTTAGTTTTTAAAGTCAGCAGCTACAAACACTGTAGCTGCTGACTTTTATTAAGGACACTTACCTGTCCTACTCGCCTGTGATGATGGCCCCTCCCTGATGCCGATCCTTCGGCGCTGGCAGCTCCCGGCACCGCCATCCTCAGTAAGGGAAACAGGCAGTGAAGCCGTGCGGTTTCACTGCCCGTTTTCTACTGCGCGAGCGGCGCAGCGTTTTGTGAATGGGCGGCTGCTCTCAGGGATACACGCAGTTTCCAGGAGGCAGCGCGCCCCATTCCCCAGAAGACAACGTGAGTAGGACGGAGGAAGGAGACCTGCCGCAGACGATGAAGAGGCAGATTAGGGACTTCCGCATAGCAACCGCTATTTCTGGTGAGTACATTTTTTTAATTTTTTATTTTTTTCTTCAATTATTTAAATTTTTGGGGGGAAAAAAAAAATTCAGGGTGGAACTCCACTTTAAGACCGGAGTGTGTCTGCATAGACGTACCAGCTGGGTTTCCATCAGTTATTGCAGTGGTTTTCAACTCCTGTCCTTAGGACCCACTAACAGGCCAGATTTTAAGTATTACCTTGGGGAGATGCAGACTAGAATACTGCAATCCCTGAGCAGCAAATTATATCACCTGTGATGCATTTCAGTTATCTTGCAAACCTGGCCTGTTGGTGGGCCCTGAGGACTGGAGTTGAGAACCACTGCGTTATTGTTCTTTATCTGGAGGTGATCGGCCAATCGTTGTGGATTTTTCTGTTTGATCTCCTCCGCCATTGGAGTTTATCAAATGGACTAATTTGTCATCCATATCTTCATATATTTTTGCACTTGGACACTTTGTTACCATTTTCTGCACTGGACTCTATATAAGTTTTATCCATTCATTTATTGCTTTGTTCCACATTTTTACTTTTATTCAACGTTTTTACTTTATTCCATTGTCACTTAATTTATTTGTCCTTATTTATGTTTGATGTCATCGATTTTCAAGGAATAAGCGCACCATTATCTTTGTTTAAATATTATATGTTCGTGTTTTGAGTGCACTCCGGAGTGGTTGCAGCTGTTCACAATATTAGTAATCATCACTTACCGTATAAGTATATACTCGAGTATAAGCCGACCCGAATGTAAGCCGAGGCACCTAATTTTACCACAAAAAACTGGGAAAATGTATTGACTCGAGTATAAGCCTAGGGGGTGTCCATCTGCATGCCTCACTGTGCCTCACTGTGGCCGTGCCTCACTGTGCCCGTGTGCCCATGCCTCACTGTGCCCATGACTGGACTCACGTTTAACATGGGAGTCTATGGAAGGGGTGCCCGGCTTTGAAAAATCAGTGCTCCCCAGCCCTAGGTCCCCCAGGCAACAATCTTGGCACACTTGTAGAGGAAAAATGGGGCTACATGTGTGCCAAGTTCCGGGTCCAGGAGACCTACAACCGGCCGGTACCGGGTCCCCAAAGTTACCGGAGAAATTACCGTTTAACATAGGAGTCTATGGAAGGGGTGCCCGGCTTTGAAAAAATCGGTGCTCCCCGGCTGTAGGTCCCCCGGACAACAAACTTTTCACACTTGTAGAGAAAGAGGGGGCTACATGTGTGCCAAGTTCCGGGTCCCCAAAGTTCGGGAGATCAGGCGCAAAAAGGTGACTCGAGTATAAGCCGAGGGGGGCTTTTTCAGCACAAAAAAATGTGCTGAAAAACTCGGCTTATACTCGAGTATATACGGTATTTGAGGTTTTCACATAGCAGCGCGCATGTTGCTTGCATTTACACAATTCCTATACAAAGGCTTCTGTGAATGTGCAGGAGGAGGGGAGGGGGCGGCAGACATATTTGTTTTCATTGACTCTGCTCTTGAGGGAGCTGAGACCACCTCGATCTCCGGGGGTTTATCTTCTAAGGATCACTATAAACCTGGCAGATATCTATAATAGAGAGAAGTCTATGAGGTGGCAGGCACCTCCTTGGACTTGGACTCATGGTATTACCTGCAGCGTTTACAAAGTAGATGAATTTCTGAAGTTCGGTTTTAAATATTTCATGTTTACCTGACTAAGAAGGATTTTAAAAAGTATCTAGAGCCCTATATAAGAGATGATTCTTTAAGCTGACATACTCGCGTAAATAATTATCACTTTGATTTGATGCGCTCCATTGATCTGCAGAACAGTTTTTTTTTTTTTTTTTTGTTGAGCAGCAGAATTCTGCAATTATAGGGATTCAATAGATGATAGACGCTCAGGAGGATAACCAACCCTACAATTATCTTCCTTTCTGCTCACATCAGGACAATCTCTCCGTTACTAAGACTACATGTACTGTCCTCTGTTATACAGAACATTTTAGAGGCGAACTATCTTCATTTATAGGATATTTAGGTATAAAGTATCTGTGATCGGCTCAATACAAATAATGTCAATGACCTGTTATACATTGCATCCGAAAAGTGTTCACAGCGCTTCACTTTTTCCACATTTTGTTATGTTACAGCATTATTCCAAAATTGATTAAATTCATTATTTTACTCAAAATTCTACAAACAATTACCCCATAATGACAACGTGAAAAATAAGTTGGTTTGAAATCTTTGCAAATTTATAAAAAATCGAAATCCCATGTACATAAGTATCGCAGGCTCCACCCATGTACAGGAGTTTATCGCAGGCTCCACCCATGTACAGGAGTTTATCGCAGGCTCCACCCATGTACAGGAGTTTATCGCAGGCTCCACCCATGTACAGGAGTTTATCGCAGGCTCCACCCATGTACAGGAGTTTATCGCAGGCTCCACCCATGTACAGGAGTTTATCGCAGGCTCCACCCATGTACAGGAGTTTATCGCAGGCTCCACCCATGTACAGGAGTTTATCACAGGCTCCACCCATGTACAGGAGTTTATCACAGGCTCCACCCATGTACAGGAGGTTATCACAGGCTCCACCCATGTACAGGAGTTTATCACAGGCTCCACCCATGTACACGATGTTATCACAGGCTCCACCCATGTACAGGAGGTTATCACAGGCTCCACCCATGTACAGGAGGTTATCACAGGCTCCACCCATGTACAGGAGGTTATCACAGGCTCCACCCATGTACAGGAGGTTATCACAGGCTCCACCCATGTACAGGAGGTTATCACAGGCTCCACCCATGTACATCCTGTTTCCACTGATCATCCTTGAGATGTTTCTACAACTTGATTGGAGTCCACCTGTGGTAAATTGAGTTGACTGGACATGATTGGGAAAGGCACACACCTGTCTATATAAAGTCCCACAGGTAACAGTGCATGTCAGAGCACAAAGCAAGCCATGAAGTCCAAGGAATTGTCTGTAGACCTCGGAGACAGGATTGTATGGAGGCACAGATCGGTGGAAGGGTACAGAAACATTTCTGCAGCATTGAAGGTCCCAATGAGCACAGTGGCCTCCATCATCTGTAAATGGAAGAAGTTTGGAACCACCAGGACTCTTCCTAGAGCGGGCCGCCCGGCCAAACTGAGCGATCGGGGGAGGAGGGCCTTTAGTCAGGGAGGTGACCAAGAACCCAATGGTCACCCTGACAGACCTCCAGCGTTTCTCTGTGGAGAGAGGAGAACCTTCCAGAAGAACAACCATCTCTGCAGCACTCCACCAATCAGGCCTGTATGGGGGAGTGGCCAGACGGAAGCTTCTCCTCAGTAAAAGTCACATGACAGCCGCCTGGAGTTTGCCAAAAGGCACCTGAAGGACTCTCAGACCATGAGAAACTAAATTCTCTGGTCTGATGAAACAAAGATTGAACTCTTTGGCCTGAATGGCAAGCGTCATGTCTGGAGGAAACCAGGCACCGCTCATCACCTGGCCAATACCATCCCTACTGTGAAGCATGGTGGTGGCAGCATCATGCTGTGTGGATGTTTTTCAGTGGCACAAAACTGGGAGACTAGTCAGGATCGAGGGAAAGATGAATGCAGCAATGTAAAGAGACATCCTTGACGAAAACCTAATCCAGAGCGCTCTGGTCCTCAGACTGGGGCGAAGGTTCATCTTCCAACAGGACAACGACCCTAAGCACACAGCCAAGATAACAAAGGAGTGGCTACGGGACAACTCTGAATGTCCTTGAGTGGCCCAGCCAGAGCCCAGACTTGAACCCGATTGAACATCTCTGGAGAGATCTGAAAATGGCTGTGCACCGACACTCCCCATCCAACCTGATGGAGCTTGAGAGGTCCTGCAAAGAAGAATGGGAGAAACTGCCCAAAAATACGTGTGCCGACCTTGTAGCATCATACTCAGAAAGACTTGAGGCTGTAATTGGTGCCAAATGTGCTTCACCAAAGTATTGAGCAAAGGATGTGAGACTTTTGGACATGGGAGGAGCCGGTGAGACTTTTGGACATGGGAGGAGCCGGTGAGACTTTTGGACATGGGAGGAGCCGGAGGAGCTTTTGGACATGGGAGGAGCTTTTGGACATGGGAGGAGCTTTTGGACATGGGAGGAGCTTTTGGACATGGGAGGAGCCTGTGAGACTTATGGGATTTTTTGTGCCGTCGCCAGCCGGGGGCTATGATAGGGCGGGGGGGGAGGCCGAGAAGTCGAGGGGGGCGCCGCCCCTGCATCTACTGCCGCCCCGAGGCCTGGCCTTGTGGGAAATCCGGCCCCGTCCATCGTCCCTTTTGATGCAGTGAAATTGTCCTGTCCCCTTAGCAGAAAAACACCCCCAAAGCATAATGTTTCCACCTCCACCTCCATGTATGACGGTGGGGGATGGTGTTCTTGGGGGTCATAGGCAGCATTCCTCCTCCTCCAAACACGGTGAGTTGAGTTGTTGCCAAAGAGCTCGATTTTGGTCTCCTCTGATCACAGCACTTTCCTCCAGTTCTCCTCGGAATCATTCAGATGTTGATTATCAGACTTCAGACGGGCTGTACATGTGATTTCCTGAGCAGGGGGACCTTGTGGGGGCTGCAGGATTTCAGTCCTTCACGGTGTAGTGTGTTTACAGATTTGTTTTCTTGGTGACGATGGTCCCGGCTGAGATCATTCTCCGGTGTAGTTCTGGGCGGATTCCTCGCTGTTCTCATGATCAGTGAACCTCCACGAGGTGAGATCTTGTACGGAGCCCCAGACTGAGGGAGAGTGAGAGATATTTTGTTTCTTCTATTTGTGAATAAATCCCCCCAACTGTTGTCTCCTCTCACCAAGCTGTTTGGCGATGGTCTTGTAGCCCATTCCAGCCTTGTGTAGGTCTACAATCTTGTCCCTGGGCTTGGCCATGGTGGACAGATTGGAATCTGATTGCTCCTATGGACAGGTGAGCTGAACTCGCACGATTTCACTCTTGCTGGCAGTCCCGATTTCAGACGCAATTACAAAGACATCTGTGCGGGTTTCTGCACAGATGTCAATGTAAATCGTGGCCGAAATCGCAAAAAGTAGTACAGAAACTACTTTTTGAAATCGGTGCAGCGCCGCAGATGCGGCGTCGCACCGATTAGGACGGTGCCATTGCCAGCAAATATCGCTGTTTTGACATGCGATTTGACATGCCAAATCGCATGTCAAAACGCACCAGTGTGAACCAGGGCTAAGAGAGAGAGCTCCTAATCTCAGCTCATTACCTGTATAGAAGACACCTGGGAGCCAGAAATCTTGCTGATTGATAGGGGATCAAATACTTATTTCACTCATTTAAATGCGTTCTCCTGGATATTTTTGTTCCGTCTCTCACTGGTAAAATAAACCGACCGATAAAATTATAGCTTGATCGTTTCTTTGTCAGTCGGCAAACGTACAAAATCAGCAGGGGGTCAAATACTTTTCCCCCTCGCTGTAATATAATTATAACGCAGTTTCTCTTTAATGTTTTCTTGCAGAACAGGGCACAGAAGAAGCGTTCCTGGGAGGAGAATGACGACGACGAGGCCGTAGAGAAGACGTCACAATATAAAGGTATGTTTCTTCCCAGCTGGCAGTAATCGCAGTAGGTGTGCGACTCCTCAGGGGAGGGGTCAGCTTATCTGTTAAGGATCAATGTGAGTTAGTATCAGAGACTCTGCAGCTGATGGATGAGAAGCTGCTACGGGTAGATCGGATATAGGATCTGCAGGTGGAGGCACGGGGAGCGTGTTTGTGGCCTCTCAAAGTCTGCAAACAACGGGGTAATCCGGGTCAGAAAGACTTCCATGGAAAGGTAGAATACCCAGCCACACCCGACAATGCTAAGCAGGAATCGAAGGGTTCGAGAGACTCGGATTAGAAATTAACATCACTGTAGCTGCAGATGGCGATACCATCATTAGATTTGCTGCAAGTGGTCCCTGAGCCAATAGTAGAAGGGAGAACTTGGGGAGCACCCGGTACAGCAGGACCTGTGCCCTCTGTTGCTGCTTCAGCACAGGCAACATATAGGCTAAAGCAGGGGTCTCCAAACTGCGGCCCGAGGCCAGATGCGGCCCTTTGCCAGCCTTTATCTGGCCCTTGGGGCACTATTCCTCCCACTGACACCAACAATGGGGCACTATATCTTCCACCGATACCAATGATGGGATACTATGCCTCCTACCAATAGGGGGAATATTCCTCCTATTGACCACCACCAACCCTGAGGCAATATTAATTCTCACTGATGCTGGGCCTGTGACGTTTTCTGCCCCTGCTGGCCACAATCCGGCCCTCCTAAAGTCTGAAGGACAATAAAGTGGCCCTTTGTTTAAAATGTTTGGAGACCCCTGGGCTAAAGGTAAGAAGCAAAGTACTCTCGACACCCAAGAAAAGCAGGTGAGGGTCCGTGACCAGAGGGTAGGATGACCTGAAGTGACCAAAGTCAATATTGCCAAATCAAATTTCCGGGTGCTCTTTGAAAGTATGAACAGCAGCAGGGAGATGCTTTCTTGATGCAGCATAGAAAAAGAGAGGGAGTGCGTGGTTTATGCACGAGAAACTCCCCCCAGCAAATTACACCAGCGCTTGGTCCCACGGTGCTAACTTCTTCCACCGGAAAGCCATCAGGAAACGGGGAATAATGGCAGCCAATGACCAATAAAAATTATGCACGTGACAAGGCAATGCTAACAGTTCTGGACCTGGAATGTGCTATGCAGTTAACTTCACAAGATCTGGTTCTGGGAAGCGCTTCACATGGAAGCCAGTGGATGAAGGTCTGGATGCGGTACATTTCAAAAGTCAGGCTGAGGTCTACCGCAGATCAGAGGGTAAGCCTCTAGCATTGGCGTAGAGAAGAAAAAATGCTGATTAAATGATAGATTATACCAAAATAAAAGGGGAGTGGGAATAGGACCCAAGGCCTTCAATGAAGGAAAAGGAACAAACTGCGGTTTAACCCGATATAACTTTAATAGAACAATTTAGTAGAAAAAAATATTTATCATTGAAAGGAAAGCATAGACAATAGGAAATTGCACATGGTAAAAACACATGCCCATGGACCAGATGGTCCATGGTTAGGCACAATACGGATACCGGTCTGTGCTATCAGGTTAAACCGCAGTTTGTTCCTTTTCCTTCATTGAAGGCAAGGACACCTTGGGTCCTATTCCCACTCCCCTTTTATTTTGACTACTTCTCCTGTTTTGATAAGAAACACCACCCTATTAGGTGAGTCGGTGACCTGCTACCTGAATTGACCAACGATATTGGTCATCGGGACCCCGTCAATTGCGTTTTTTTTTTTTTTTTTTTTTTGCGGTATAGATTATACCAGCCTTTACCAACATTTTCAACACAGAGGAACCCTTGAAATAACTTTCTGGTCTTAAAGAAAAAGTAAAGCCATTTAAAAAAAAAAAAACCCCTGCAAAACAAAGGGCATAATGAGCTAGTATGCATAGCATACTAGCTCATTATGAATGACTTGCCTGAGATCGAAGCCCCCGCATCAGTCCTCGGTCACCTCCTCCGCCGCCACCATCTTGCCTCGATGTCCCGTCACTGCCGTCAGTGTATCGCCGCTCTGGCGCTGTGATTGGCCCGGAGCGGCGATGACGTCCCACGCATGCGCGCGCTCAGGCCGGCAAGATCCCATTCATAAAACCGGCAATGATGCAGGGCCCGCTAGTGCGCATGCGTGTGACGTCATCGGTGCTGTGTTTTACAGCAAATATCTCCTTAACCGTGTAGGTTAAGGAGATATTTCATGCACCTACAGGTAAGCCTTAATCTAGGCTTACCTGTAGGTGCATGTTGTCAAAGTGGGTTTACAACCACTTTAAGGAACCCTCTTCTAAAAATTACTAGATCTACAACTCCTGATACATTAGTGTGATGGTCATTGGGAAGAGTCCCCCCCGCCCCCCCTCCCCCCCCCCCTTACAGATAGCTAAAGGGACCAGTGCTGTCAGTGGGGACTTATCTGAGAGGCAGATATTGCTTAAGGCAGTGTTTCTCAACTCCAGTCCTCAAGGCGTCCCAACAGGTCATGTTTTCAGGCTCTCCATTGTTTTGCACAGGTTATTTGATGAGTTTAACTGCTTTAGTAATTCCCACAGCTGTTTCATCTGAGGGAAATCCTGAAAACATGACCTGTTGGGGCGCCTTGAGGACTGGTGTTGAGAAACACTGGCTTAAGGAACCTCTAGCAACCTCTGGAGAAACACAGGGGTTTTATGGCATCCCGGTTGAGGAACCCCGACTTACCAGGTGGTTATAATGAACCCAATCCCCCTCATTCAGGAGTCGGTGTGGAAAGGATTTTTTTTTTTTTTTTTTTTCTGAACAAAAGTGGAGTTACACTTTAAGTGAATATAGAAGAGAGCCTTCAAGATGACGTGGATCTGTTCTTCAGGGACTGATGGCTCACATGGTACAATACCCCACTACAGGGGGTCTTCAATCTACGGTCCTCCAGTTGTTCAGGAACTACAATTCCCATCATGCCTAGTCATGTCTGTGATTGTCAGCGTTTTACAATGCCTCATGGGACGTGTAGTTCCGCAACAGCTGGAGGGCCATAGTTTGAAGATTCCTGCCCTACTACTACTACACCCTGCTACTACGATACCCTACTACTACTACTACACCCATGGAACTCCAGTTGAGAAACTCTGGGTTATACCAGCAAAACTGAAGAAAATACCTCCTCCTAGGACACTCGCAAAAAACTGAGGCATGCTGGTAGTTGGGAGGGGTTATCCTGGGGCTGGCCTACACTTTTATTTATCAGTGTCCAGTCTTCCTGTAGAAGGCAGGATAACCCCAAGGTTTAAGACGTCCTATATTAATAGGCTCCCAAGAAAAGAGTGAGTACACAATTCTATATCCTAATCGTACAGTATAGGACACTGGCTGAGTAGGCAACACATGTAGTTAGTCGCAGGGTGCTATACAGGTCCAGGGCTATGGTCCCATTTCTATGGAGCCCAATCCCTGAAGACCAAGGGTAATGTTTGGGCTGTAGTTGGGTTTTTCAATCAACAATAGAAGCAATGCATCTGGATGGTAAAATTTTGGGAACCATACCTGGACCCCACATTGGGGGGGACAGTCGGTAATGTTTGTGCCCTGGATCCTGCATGGGCACTCACTTCCACACTTTGTGCAATGAGTGTAGTTAATTGCAGGGTGCCATACAGGTCCAGAGGCATGGTCTATCCCAGGGGTAACCCAGGGGCTGTAGTTGGGTTTTTCAAATTGTAAACTGTTTTGATAAAGTAACCCCCCCCAATCGGAAACTTGTTTAGAACCTATAATCTGTCATACTTTCTATTTAATACTACTACTACCATCTATTACTGGTGGTCAGTGTCACGTAATACCGACACCATTGGTGCTTTACAGTTAGTTGTACTTTTGCCTACTTAAAGCGGAGCTCCGCCGGAAAAAAAAATATTAAAAGCCAGCAGCTACAGCTACAGCAGCTGCTGGCTTTTAATATTTGGACACTTACCTGTCCTGGAGTCCAGCGACGTCCACAGCAGAGGACGAACGACCGCTCGTCGCTCTGCTGCTCCCTCCGCCATCCTCGCTGAGGGAACCAGGAAGTGAAGCCCTGCGGCTTCATGCCCGGTTCCCTACGGCGCATGCGCGAGTCGCGCTGCGCCGTTCTGATTGGTGCTCCTGTGTTCTGGGAGCCGAGTGTCTCCCAGAACACCAAGGGAAGTGACGTAACTCCCGCAGATTCCCGGAGAGAGGACTCCCGGATGTGGGTGAAAATACCTGTCTTAGACAGGTATCTTCACCCCCCTCCCCCCTGAAAGGTGTCAATTGTGACACCGGAGGGGGGGAGGGTTCCAAATAGCAAAAGTTGCTATTTAGGGTGGAGCTCCACTTTAATAAAATGGGATTCCAGGCTCTAACTAAACTTAAAATGGCTCCCACTCCCCTCCCAAC
Organism: Rana muscosa; assembly: GCA_029206835.1. Classification (NCBI taxonomy): domain Eukaryota; kingdom Metazoa; phylum Chordata; class Amphibia; order Anura; family Ranidae; genus Rana; species Rana muscosa. The sequence goes on along the minus strand of CM055123.1, from coordinate 315,787,130 downwards.
GTCTATACTAACTACCCTGTAGAAGGAAGATGCTTATACTTGCCTATTCTCAGGGTGCTCGGGACTGGTCACATAAACGGCCCGCAGTGCCGGCTTCAGGTAAGAGGAGGGACAGCCAACAATGGATGCCCCATAGTAAGCCTATTGGTGACATCACCACTCTGTTATTCCATCCATCGTTGGCAATCTTCTGCTTTCTCCTGGAGCTGGCTGCTGAGGGGGATCACGTGACTTGACCGGAATAACACAAAAATAGGCAAGTATAAGCATCTTCCTTCTGCGGGGTAGTAAGTATAGGTGTTGGGGGGGGGGGGGGGGGACAGTTTTAGGCTTAATCAGCCCGGAGTTTATACAGTTTTTTTTTTTTTTTTTTTTTCTTCTTGTCCAGGAAAGAAAATTGCTTGATTCCCCCATCAACACAGTAAGGCTTGATTCACACCTATGCATTTTTAGTGCTTTTTGCAGATTTGCACTACAGCCCATGTAACATGATTTCCTATGGCACACATTCTGTAGAGCAAATCTGCAAAATGCAAAAAGCACTAAAAATGCATAGGTGTGAATCCAGCCTTGTTGTTGATCAGATCCATCTATGGCCGGCTATAGTTGGGGCCTAGAATTTCACTTTATTTTAGCTCACTCACTTTGCACCATTTTCTTTGTTTCCCAACAGCTGGCGGCTCAGGAATACACCGACCTCTTCACAAAAAGCCAAACTTTGGAGAGACGTACAAATCGAAGGTAAATGACCAAAAGTGTTTCTAAACCTGTGAGATATCCTCCAGGTGTTGTGGCCACCATAACATGTCTCCTCTTGAGGACTGCATTGTACAGAGAAAGGATTCATCCCTTATCTATGGGTCCTGGTTTGGTTACAGCTTTTGTAGACCAGTGGTTCCCAACATCAGTCCTCAAGTTCCCCCCAACAGGTCAGGTCTTCAGGATTGCAGCATTGGGAACGTGTTGCATGTTCCCAAAGGCAAACTTATCCTTTTAATGAGAAGTTCCAGACTATTGTTTGTGCTTTCAACACAGCAACTTCAGGGACAACATGTTCAATTGGTGCCCAATATATCCCACCCACTTTCAGATGCTAGTGTGAAGAGATCCTGAATGTTATTCACTTTACTTGTCAGTGGTCATAATGTTATAGCTGATGTGGGTGGGGGGGTGATAGAGAGATAGAGATAGATTGTGTGTGTGTGTGGGTGGGTGGGTGGGTGGGTGTGTGTGTGTGTGTGTGTGTGTGTGTGTGTGTGTATATATATATATATACACAGTGAAAACTCGGATTGCGGTTAACAAGCGTTTCGCAATACTAGCGTTTTTTTTGTGCTCGCAAAAGGAGCAGGATTCAAGCCATTGTGGTGTGCAGTACCGTGTTGGGCCAGAGGTGGGGGGGCGCCAGCGCCGATCTGAGCCGTTCGGAAAAACTCAGATATACTCCGTTCCCGAGCCTTTCCGAGTTCAGCCGAGCTGTCCCCGAGCCTTTCCGAGTATTTGAGGCTCTCCGGCGCCCCCCACCTCTGGCCATATGCGTTATTGCATGCCATAGAAGTCAACGCAGAACAAATTATTTTCATTTCCATTGACTTCTATAGGGAAACTCGCTTTGATATGCTTTGGATTACAAGCATTCTCCTGGAACGGATTATACTCCTAATCCAAGCTTCCACTGTATGTGTGTGTGTGTGTGTGTGTGTGTGTGTGTGTGTGTATGTATACACACACACACACACATTATCTCACAAAAGTAAGTACACCCCTCACATATGTGTAAATCTTTTCTTGTATCTTTTCATGTGACAACACTGAATAAATGACACTTTGCTACAATGTAAAGTAGTGAGTGTACAGCTTGTATAACGGTGTAAATTTGCTGTCCCCTCAAAATAACTCAACACACAGCCATTAATGTCTAAACCACTGGCAACAAAAGTGAGGACACCCCTAAGTGAAAATGTCCAAATTGGGCCCAAAGTGTCAATATTTTGTGTGGTCACCATTATTTTCCAGCACTGCCTTAACCGTCTTGGGCATGGAGGTCACCGGAGCTTCACAGGTTGCCACTGGAGTCCTCTTCCCCTCCTCCATGATGACATCACGGAGCTGGTGGATGTTGGAGACCTTGCGCTCCTCCACCTTCTGTTTGAGGAGCCCCACAGATGACCAATAGGGTTTAGGTCTGGAGACATTCTTGGCCAGTCCATCACCTTTACCCTCAGCTTCTTTACCAAGGCAGTGGTGGTCTTGGAGGTGTGTTTGGGGTGGTTATCATGTTGGAATACTACCCTGCGGTCCAGTCTCTGAAGGGAGGGGATCATGCTCGGCTTCAGTATGTCACAGTACATGTTGGCATTCATGGTTCCCTCAATGATCTGTAGCTCCCCAGTGCCAGCAGCACTCATGCAGCCCCAGACCATGACACTCCCACCACCATGCGTGACTGTAGGGAAGACACACTTGTCTTTGTTCTCCTCACCTGGTTGCCGCCACACACGCCTGACACCATCTGACACCAAATACGTTTATCTTGGTCTCATCAGACCACAGGACATGGTTCCAGTAATCCATGTCCTTAGTCTGCTTGTCTTTAGCAAACTGTTTGTGGACTTTCTTGTGCATTATCTTTACAGGAGGCTTCCTTCTGGGACGACAGCCATGCAGACCAATTTGATGCAGTGTTTGGTGTTCTATGGGGTTGAGGTCAGGACTCTGTGCAGGCCACCCAAGTTCCTCCACCTCAAACTCGCTCATCCATGTATTTATGACTGTGCTCGCGTGCAGAAGCAAAACACATAAACACTAGGGATGAGCTCAGGTGTGTTCGCATTGAACACGTGCAGAGCCCGCCAAGGAAGTCGGAACCGCGCTGCGCTAATCACAGGCAGGGAGACATTGTCCCGATGCTCGGCTGCAGAGATCGGGAAATGTCTCCCTGCGATTAGCGCAGCGCGGTTCCGACGGTGCCGACTTCCTTGGCGGGCTCTGCACGTGTTCAATGCGAACACGCCTGAGCTCATCCCTAATAAACACATACGTAAGTAGCGCACCCATGTGTAAAGATATTTGCACCACACATGTGAGGTATCGGCCGCGAACGTTGGAGCGAGAGCAATAATTCTAGCACTAGACCTCTAACTCTAAACGGGTAACCTGTAAAAAAAAAATTACTGTAGTTTGTCGCCGTTCCACGAGCGTGCGCAATTTTAAAGCATGTTAGGTATTCACTCGGTATAACATCATCTTTTATAGTTTACAAAAAAATTGGGGTTTATTGTTTTTATTTCTTTTTCTTTTTTAACCGGTTAGGCCCCATGCACACAGGGCGTTTTTGCAGCTGCTAACAGCAGCGTTAGACGTTTTTTTTTTTTTTACAGCTGCAAAACGCCCATCCATGTTATTCTATTGTGTCATGCACACATAGAGCTTTTATGAGCTCCAAGTGGCATAGGCGTTTTCCAGCTGCAAAAAAAAAAAAAACCCCAATTCCAGTGCGTTCTGGAGCTCCAGGTTTGAGCTGCAAAAACGCAGCGATTTGTGTTTTTGAGCTCCAGGATTTTTTTTTTTTTTAAAAGGTCAAAAAATGTTTAGAAAACATGGACAGGCGTTTTTAAGCTGTAAAAAACGCGGCTATAAAAACGCCCTGTGCGCATGGGACCTTAAAGGGGTTGTAAAGGTTCGTTTTTTATTTTCTAAATAGGTTCCTTTAAGCTCCTTTAAGCTCGTGCATTGTTGGTTCACTTACCTTTTCCTTAGATTTTCCTTCTAAATATTTGTTTTCTTTGTCTGAATTTCTCACTTCCTGTTCCTCCTCAGTAAGCTGTTCTGGCTGACTCCACACCACTCGGATGATGGTGTGAAGCTTACTGAGGAAAAACAGGAAGTGAGAAATTCAGACAAAGAAGAAAAATATTTAGAAGGCAAAGGAAAAGGTAAGTGAACCAACAATGCACGAGCTTAAAGGAACCTATTTAGAAAATAAAAAACGAACCTTTACAACCCCTTTAAGCCCCGGACCATTTTGTAGCTAAAGGACCAGGCCCCTTTTTGCTATTCGGCACTGCGTCGCTTGAACTGACAATTGCGCGGTCGTGCGACGTGGCTCCCAAACAAAATTTGATATTCTTTTTTTCCCCACAAATAGAGCTTTCTTTTGGTGGCATTTGATCACCTCTGCGGTTTTTATTTTTTGCGCTATAAACAAAAATAGAGCGACAATTTTGAAAAAAATGTTTTTTATTATTTGCTATAATAAATATATCCAAAAAATATATAAAAATTTAATTTTTTTCTCAGTTTAGTCTGATACGTATTCTTCTACATATTTTTGGTTAAAGAAAATTGCAATAGGCATTTATTGATCGGTTGGCGCAAAAGTTATAGCAGCTACAAAATAGGGGGTAGTTTTATGTCATTTTTTTTATTTCTTTTTACTAGTAATGGCGGCGATTAGCGATTTTAATTGTGACTGCGACATTATGGCGGACACATCGGACACTTTTCACACCATTTTGGGACCATTGTCATTTTTACAGTGATCGGTGCTATAAAAATGCACTGATTTACTGTGAAAATGTCAGTGAAGGGGTTAACCTGTAGGGGGCGCTGAAGGGGTTAAGTGTTTCCTAGGAAGTGATTACTACTGTGTGGGGGGCGTGGCTTGGCGTGTGACGTCACTGATCGTCGTTCCCTATGACAGGGAACAGACGATCAGTGACACGCACACTAGGAAGCACGGGGAGAGGTTTGTTTACACTTATCTCTCCCCGTTCTTCAGCTCTGTGACACGATCGCAGGACACCGGCGGCGATGGGGTTCGCGGGCGCGGTCACAGAGCTCAGGACCGGGTCGCGGGCACGGCTGCGGCGCGCGCGTGACCCACGGCTGGGCTTCTTAAAGGCGATGTACCTGTACGCCCTTATGCCCAGCCGTGACACCGGCGGCGATGGGGTCCGCGGTCACGGAGCTCAGGACCGGGTCGCGGTGTATATCGGCCCGAGGCGGTCCTTAAGTGGCTAAATTCGTTAAGGTGTATTTTCTTTCAAAGAACTTGTGTTTTGCAAAACCTTTGCTGTAATAGTGTGTGGTATAAAAAAAATTCCAACAATCGCCATTTTATTCTTTAGGGCAGTGATGGCGAACCTTGGCACCCCAGATGTTTTGGAACTACATTTCCCATGATGCTCCACTGCAGAGTGCATGAGAATTATGGGAAATGTAGTTCCAAAACATCTGGGGTGCCAAGGTTCGCCATCACTGCCCTAGGGCATGGGTGTCCAACCTGTGGCCCTCCTGCTGTTGCAGAACTACAAGTCCCATGAGGCATTGCAAGGCTGACAGTTACAAGCATGACTCCCACAGGCAGAGGCATGATGGGATTTGTAGTTTCGCAACAGCTGGAGGGCCACAGGTTGAGCACCCCCATGCCCTAGGGTCTCTGATAAAAAATAAAAATATATTTCTTTTTCGTACATCACGGGACACAGAGCGACATAGTCATTACTAATGGGTTATATAGATACCGTCAGGTGCTGGCACTGGCAACTTCCAAAACCGGAAGTACCCTCCCCTATATAAGCCCCTCCCATCCGGGAGCACCTCAGTTTTTTGCCAGTGTCTAAGGTGTTGGCCAAGAAGAAACATGTGTTTTTCACTGAGCTTGCGTACAGGTTCTTTTGGGCCTCAGTAAGCTATTCCGGATCCGACGAAAAAAGCTTCATAGCTAAACGGTCGGTACCCGGGCCTTGCAGAGAAGAGCAAGGTTTTGCCTGTAATGCTTCTCTTAGGAGAGCTGGACCCTGGGATCCAGAGCTCTGGTCATACCCACGACCAAGATGTTTTCTGTGCAGGGTGCTATACAGGTCCAGGGGAGTGGAATCCTTGGGAACCCGGTCCCTGAAGGTTTGATTACAATGCCTGCCGTGATAGGTGAAGTTTGGGCTTTTGTGGACCAAAACAAAGTCCTGCGGCGGGGAACAGGTAAGTGGGGGCCCCCAGGAACTTGGTTCTATTGGGGGACCCCCAAGCCTAATTTGTCTTTCTGTCTGTTACCTAATGGTATTCCCGCAAAATTCTGTGCATGCCTGTAACTACTAAAAAAAAATGTAATAATTTTTAATGGTGGTCAAGAAAAAAAAAAAAAAATTTTTTTTTTTATATATATTTAATATATTAGACTGCGGTACCTGTGTTTGTCCACTAGAGGCCGCTGTGGAATGTTTTCTTGTCATGTGGACTAGCTTCTTCTCAGCAGAGCAAAGTCCAGGCAGATGGTGAGTTCTCTTATAGGAAACTGCTTCCTCTGCCATGTTGCAGTGTTTGTCCATCCCCCGGCCTGCGGCAAAGAGGGGCCCTGGCTCCTGTCCCTTGTTACCATATTTGAAATTAGCGCCGAAGGCGCACGTGCCTCTATATATAGAGGTGAGCCGGGAAAGGGGGCGGAGCCTGGGGGTGACGCTCTGTGCGCGCCGCAGCGCTTCTGCGCATGTGCGGGCGTCCCAGCAGTTTTAAAAAAACCACAATATTGTAGTGAGCTGGCTATGAAGTACAGAGACAGAGCTGGCAACATTTAAAGGCATACAGCAAGCGGTTGATACAGGCATCCCCTAGAAAGGCACATTAGTAGACACCAACTGTGATATAGCAGCAATTGTGCTAGACTATTCTCAGTAAAAGTGGTGTATTACGGCTGGAATACCTCAGCTTTAGGCTTAGGAATATGCCGTCCAGAAGCTCCGGAACTGAATCTTCCAGGAAGCGAAGGGGGTCTCATCGGGCTCGGAGGATCTTGGGCATACTCCTGCTGCACCAGTCTCCCCTGAAGTTCAGAGGTAAGTGACCGTAGAGACCCCGCAGGGGTACTTGGTACTGTGGCTGTACTCAGTCACCTGCTCCTGTGTATGTAACAGAGGAGGTTTTTTCCTCAGCTCTGGGAGGATTAGAGAGAGATTGTCAACATTTATCGCTGCCTCCCTGTCAGGGAAAGCACGCCCCATCTCTGTCTCCTCCTTCAGAGTGCCTGTTAGCAGAGCAACAGTCCCATACAGGGATCGACCTGCCTGAAGGGGATCAGGATGAGGTTGATTCTGTTATAGAGGAATCAACAGTGGGGGAACCTTTTCTCAGCATCTCAAGCTGAAAGATTATGGGTTCAGTCTCTGACTAACATGGTCCGATCAGCATTTAAAAATGCACCTTGCGGAACCATCAACCACTACTGTATCCTCGTTGGGGTCGCTAGAAGCCCCCAGACTGTTTGTTCTTTTCCACTTCACCCTTTACTGAAAGGGCTCATTTACCAGGATTGGGAACGTCCTGAGAAAATATTTATTCCCCCAAGAGATTTCCGGTGGTCTATCCCATGGAGGATAAGTTCATCAAAAAAAAAAAAAAAAATAGAAGGTCCCTACAGTGGACGCAGCCATCTCTTGTATGTATAAATCACTGACATGTCCAGTGGATAATGTCCAAATGTTCAAGAACCCAATAAATAAAAGGTTGGAGTCCTTATGAAAATCTGATTGGTGATACAACCAGCAGTAGCAGCTATTGGGGTCTGCTAAGCAGTGAAGGATCAGTTGAAACAGGTCTTGAGGGACTTGACAGATCAGCAGGCTTTGCCCTAGTTGATCTATCTAGAGCCTTAGGCTTTGCGGTTGACGCCATAAAGGATTCAGTCCATTAGGCCTCCCGCCTTACGCTGTCTATAGTACATACGCGTAGGCTCCTATGGCTCAAAAACTGGTCTGCTGAAGCTCCCTGTAAAGAATGGCTGGTTAGCGTCCCATTTCATGGTGAACGCTTATTCAGGGAAAACCTGGACAAATATATCCAGAAAATTTCCAGCGGTAAAAATACGCTCTTGCCGGTTAAAAGCAGAGTTAGAGGTCCCTCTTTAAGAGGCCTGCTTCTCCAGTCCCTGGGGCATCGGCTGTGTAACAGTTCCGACGGCCTCCTCGGTCAAATCCCGGGGATAAAAAACAGGGACAGTAGCAGGGTAATGAGAAACCCTGGGTCAGGGGAGGTACATAACCTCCCCCAAAGTTAAATTCATTGAAGCCCCCACTCAGTCGGGTGGGGGGAGGACTCCAGTTGTTCGCAAGAGACCTGGCGGGACACGATCAAGACAGATAGGTGCTCTCCGCAGTAGGTTTGGGATACAGTTTGGAGTTAAAAGACTCTCCTCCTTCCCATTTTTGAGGTCAAACGTGCCAAGGGATCCCCGGAAGAGAGAGTCCCTCCTGTTGGCACTAGAACAACTATTGCTCCAAGGAGTAATTAGGGAGGTTCCCCTGGAAGAAGGAGGGTTCGGGTTTTACTCAAACCTCTTTACAGTCCCGAAGCAAACGCGGACGGGAGGCCCATATTAATTCTAAAAGGGCTATACAAATTCCTGTATATCAGGTCTTTCCGATGGAGTCGATCCGATCGGTGGCCACTGCCCTACAAGGGGAGGATTGGTTAGCCACGATCGACATCAAAGATGCTTATTTGCACATTCCCATCTTTCCAGTCCACCAAAAATTTCTACGCTTTGCAGTAGAAGGGCGCCATTTTCAGTTCAGAGCCTTACCCTTCGGTTTGGCCACAGCACCACGAGTGTTTACAAGAATTCTGGCCCTTTATTGGCCAATCTAAGAACACAAGGTGTAATGATAATGGCATATCTGGATGACTTGTTGCTGATAGACCACTCAGTGAAAAAACTAGACGTGGTCGTTCACAAGACGATCAAGTATCTGGAATCTCACGGTTGGATTATCAACCGAGACAAGTCAGCCCTAAAAACCAGTCAAAAGTCTGGAATACTTGGGGCTAAGGTTGGATTCAGGCCAGAGAAAAATATTCTTGCCTCGAGGAAAGGTGTTGTCTTTGAAAGATTTGATCCACTTAGTGGGTACAAAAAAGACAGCCGTCCATACGCCTGTATATGAGGCTGCTGGGAAAAATGGTGGCATCATTCGAAGCAGTACCCTACGGTCAATTCCATTCAAGGAATTTGCAAGGGGCCATACTGTCAGCCTGGAACAAAAAAATTCAGGCCTAGACTTACAATGTCCTTGTCCCCTTCCGTTCGCAAGAGCCTCCGTTGGTGGTTGGTTTCCCAGAATCTGGAAAAAAGGAAATCCTTCAGTCCGATTTCTTGGAAGGTGGTCACTACAGATGCCAGCCTTATAGGCTGGGGAGCAGTACTGGAGCAATAGTCTCTCCAGGGCAGATGGTCGGATGCAGAAAAGGCCCTGCCCATCAATCTCTTAGAGATACGAGCAGCCCGGTATGCCCTAGTAGCATGGACATCCAAACTCCAAGGGTCCCCTGTCAGAATTCAATCAGACAATGCCACAGCAGTGGCATATATCAATCATCAGGGGGGCACCAGGAGTCGTGCAGCCCAGAGGGAAGTAAATTACATCCTGAAATGGGCAGAAAAAATATGTCCCAGCCATATCTGCGGTATTCATTCCAGGAGTGGAGAATTGGAAGGCGGACTTTCTAAGTCGCCAGCAATTAGGCCCAGAGGAAGGGTCCCTTCACCCCGAGGTTTTCTGGACAATATGTCAGCGGTGGGGAACATCGGATGTAGATCTTCTAGCATCCAGATTCAACGCAAAGGGGGACAGGTTTGTCTCTCGGACAAGGGATCCCCTAGCTTGCGGCTCGGATGCCCTAGTGTTCCCTTGGGATCAGTTCAAGCTGATATATGCATTCACACCGCCACAATGGTTACCTCGATTACTCCGCAGAATCAGGGTAGAAAAGAAACCAGTGATTCTGGTGGCTCCAGCGTGGCCCCGAAGAGCGTGGTACGTGGAGATTGTAAAATGTCAGTGGGGAGTCCTTGGACTCTCCCACATCGTCCGGACCTGCTTTCGCAAGGACCGATATACCACCCTTCCTTACCAGCCCTAGGTTTGACGGCCTGGCTATTGAAGCCCACATTCTAAAAAAGAGAGGGCTCTCTAATTCTGTGGTATCTACCATGATCAATGCCAGGAAGCCGGTATCCAGGCAGATCTACTATAGAATCTGGAAGGCGTACGTCGCCTGGTGTGAAGCCAAGAAATGGCATCCACGTAAGTACGTAATAGATAGGAGTCTGGACTCCCTACAATGGGCTGTAGATAGGAAGCTTGCCTTGAGTACTATCAAGGGTCAGATTTCGGCCTTGTCAATATTTTTTCAAAGGCCCTTGGCTTCGCATTCACTAGTCAAAGCCTTTATACAAGGAGTGATGCGTATTAGTCCTCCGGTTAATATTCCCATATGTCCATGGGATCTAAACTTGGTTCTGTCGGTTCTACAGAAACAACCATTTGAACCATTACAGCATATTTCCTTGGTGCTTCTCACCAGGAAATTGATTTTTCTAGTAGCCATTTGTTCGGCTAAAAGAGTGTCGGAATTAGCAGCTATGTCCTGTAAGGAGCCATATCTGGTTATCCATAAGGACAGAGTAGTGTTACGTCCTCATCCAGCCTTTCTTCCTAAGGTGGTATCGAGGTTTCATTTGAACCAAGATGTGGTTCTTCCTTCTTTTTTCCCCAAACCTACTTCGGTAGAGGAAAAGTTATTGCATTCTTTGGATGTAGTAAGAGCAGTTAAAGCTTATCTAAAAGCCACTGCTCAGATTCGCAGAACGGATACTTTGTTTATTCTGCCGGAAGGCCCCAGAAGGGGTCAGGCAGCGTCAAAATCTACTTTAGCCAAGTGGATTCGACAGGTCATAATACAAGCCTATGGCTTGAGAAATAGACCGCCTCCGTTCAAAGTTAGGGCGCACTCCACGAGAGCAGTTGGAACTTCATGGGCAGTGCATCACCAGGCCTCCCTGGCTCAAATCTGTAAGGCCGCAACATGGTCTTCAGTTCACACGTTTACTAGGTTCTACCAGGTGGACGTTAGAAGTCAGGAGGATGTCGCCTTTGGGCGCAGTGTGTTGCAGGCCGCAAAAGATCCTCATGTCTGATAGCGCTCAGCTTATATATGGTGTATCCCCCCCCTCATTTGGCATTGCTTTAGGACATCCCATTAGTAATGACTATGTCGCTCTGTGTCCCGTGATGTACGAAAAAGAAAATAGGATTTTTATAACAGCTTACCTGTAAAATCCTTTTCTTGGAGTACATCACGGGACACAGAGCTCCCACCCCTCTTTGGGGACACTTATTGCTTTGCTACAAAACTGAGGTGCTCCCGGATGGGAGGGGCTTATATAGGGGAGGGTACTTCCGGTTTTGGAAGTTGCCAGTGCCAGCACCTGACGGTATCTATATAACCCATTAGTAATGACTATGTCGCTCTGTGTCCCGTGATGTACTCCAAGAAAAGGATTTTACAGGTAAGCTGTTATAAAAATCCTATTATTTTATAATATTTGGGGGTTCGAAGTAATTTTCTAGCAAACTATTTTTGATTTAAAACGTGTAAACAAAAAAAAAAAAAAGTACCGAAAAAAAAAAAGGTTGGGTCAGCAAAGAGGTTTAAATGAAACAAATAAAACCTGTGAGTGCGCGGCTTCCACCATTTTTATAAACAGGAAAGAAAAAAACAAACAAATAGAGATGAGAAATGGAAGTGCTTCTCCTCGCTGTGTCTTTTTCACGTGTGTTTTCTTCTTGCAGAAAGGAAAAGGTGATATGAAGCAGAAAGGCAAACATGACCCGTACGCCTACATACCCCTCAACAAAGCCAAGCTCAACCGCAGGTAAGTGACAGTCCAACGTCTCTTTGTTTTTAACCACTTCAGCCCCGGAAGAATTTACCCCCTTCGTGGCCAGGCCATTTTTTTTGCGATGCGGCACTGCGTTGCTTTATCTGACAATTGCGCGATTGTGCGACGTTGCAACCAAACAAGATTTATTTTTTTTTACCCCCCCCCCCCCCCCCAAATAGAGCTTTCTTTTGGTGCTATTTGATCACATCTGCGTTTTTTTTTTTTTGCACTATAAGGCCGGTTTCACACTGGGACGGTGGGGGCAGTGGCGGTATAGCGCCGCTATTTTTAGTGGCGCTCTACCGTCGGGATTGCAGAGGTATTTGGCCGCTAGCGGTGCGGTTTTAACCCCTGCTAGCGGCCGAAAAAGGGTTAATACCACCCGGTATTACCGCGGTGTCCCATTCATTTCAATAGGAAGGAGCGGTAAACACACCGCTCCAAAGATGCGGCTAGCAGGACTTTTTTTTTAAGTCCTGTTAGCGCATCGCTCCAGTGTGAGAGCCCTCGGGGGGCTTTCACATTGGAGAGACAGGAGCCGCTGTTTAGGGCTCGGTTTGCAGACGCTATTTTTAGCAAAAATGGGGCCTAAACAAAAATAGAGCAACAATTTTGTAAAAAATACAATAAAAAATACAATATTTTTTGCATTTTGCAATAATAAATATCCCAAAAAAAATATATAAAAAAGCATTTATTTTTTTCCTCAGTTTAGGCCGATTCGTATTCTTCTACATATTTTTGGTAAAAAAAGTAGCGATAATTAAAAAAAAAAAAAACACAAATTCTTACTTTTTGCTATAATATCCCAAAATAAAAAATGAAAATTCTTCCACAGTTTAGGCCGATATTCTTGGTAAAAAAAAGCGCAATAAGCGTATATTGATTGGTTTGCGCAAAAGTTATTGCGTCTACAAAATAGGGGACAGATTTCTGGCTTTTTTTTTTTTTTAACTAGTAATGACGGCGATCTGCGACTTTTATCGGGATTGCGGCGAACAGATCGGACACTTTTTTGGGACCGTTGACATTTGTACAGCGACCAGAGCTAAAAAAAATAGCCACTGATTACTGTGTAAATGTCACTGGCAGGGAAGGAGTTAACACCAGGGGGCGATCAAGTGGTTAACTGTGTTCCCTGTGTGTGTTCTAACTGTAGGGGGGAGGGTACTGACTGGGGGTGGAGACCGATCGTTGTTCCTATATACCAGTGATGGCGAACCTCGGCACCCCAGGTGTTTTGGAACTACATTTCCCATGATGCTCTTGCACTCTGCAGTGTAGTTGAGCATCATGGGAAATGTAGTTCCCAAACATCTGGGGTGCCAAGGTTCTCCATCACTGCTATATACTATTAACAGACGATCTGCCTCCTCTCCCCTGCCAGAACGGGGATCTGTGTGTTTACAAAAAGTGTCAAAATCCATGTCTGATTGTCCGCCACAATGTCACAGTCCTGCTATAAGTTGCTGTTCACCGCCATTACTAATAAAAAAATAATTAAATCTATCCCATAGTTTGTAGACGCGATAACTTTCAGGTAAACCAATCAATAAACACTTATGGGGATTTTTTTTTTTTTTTTTTTACCAAAAATATGTAGAATATATATTGGCCAAAACTGATGAAGATTTTTTATTTTTTTTATCGGATACGTATTATAGCAGAAAGTAAAAAATAATATATTTTTTCCTTCAAAATTGTCTTTTTTTTTTTTTTGATAGCGCAAAAAATAAAAACTGCAGAGATGATCAAATACCACCAAAATAAATCTCTATTTGTGGGGAAAAAAAGAACGTAAATTTTAAATGTGTAGTGTCGCACAACCGCGCAATTGTCAGTTAAAGTAGCGCACTGCTATATCGCAAAAAAAAAAATTGGCCTGGTCGTGAAGGGGGGTAAATCTTCCTGAGGTCAAGTGGTTGATATGTTAATGCATGAATCGGTGAATAAGGCCGCTAAAGCCTTGTTACTTGGTGACATTTAGACATGAGCACTGTCGAAAAATGTTTTCGTTTTCATTTCATTCCTTTTTTTTTTTTTTTTGGGTCATTCTTTATGATTGTAATTGGTTATTTCGAATAAATTCGTAACTTCGGAAAAATTGGAATTCGTTATGTTCCATTCGTTTAGATGCGGTATTCGCAAATTCAAAAGTTTGGAAATTCGGAAATCCGAAATAATAACTAACTAATAATAACTATTAAATTATAGGAATTGGAATTTCCTTTAAAATTTGGCTGTTTATGAAAGTAACAAATTAATCCGAAATAACGAATGCCGCATCTAAATGGATTGTAACAAATTAATAATAATAAAAAGGTTTTTATTATTATTTGTTATTAATTAGTTAAGTTTAGATGCGGCATTCGTTATTTTGGCTAACTCGATAATTTCATATTCATTACGTTCACCAACAGCCAAGTTTGAAAGGAAATTCCAATACCTATAATTTAATAGTTATTAGTTGGTTTTCGGATTCTCGTTCTTTTGGAATTTTCGGATTCTCGTTCTTTTGGAATTTTCGGATTCTCGTTCTTTTGGAATTTTCGGATTTTCATATTTTTGGATTTACGAATTCTCTGAAAAATTTGTTAAACGGGTTTTTGTTCATTTCGAATATTTCCAATTAACGAATTTTGTTTAATTTCGTCAACACGAATTCGAAACGAATTGCACATGTCTAGTGACATTGATATAATAATAATCTTCTGTTTCTGATGCAGGAAAAAAGCAAAGATGCAAGGCCAGTTTAATGGACTGGTGAAAGCGGCACAGAGAGGAGCGCAGACTGGAAGGAAGAAGAGGAAAGAGAGAAGAGTTTGAACCTTCTTCGTTTTGCACATTTTTTTCTGCCTGTTATATATCAGTCTCCCCTTCTGTAAAGGAAACCCGGCCTATCCTGCGGGACCTCACCTCTTCTGTATGATTGATACAGAATTATCATTGGGGTGAATTCACCGGCACCCGGGGGGGGGGGGGGGGGGGGGGTGGAGTCTCATTCTTTGCTTCCGATGAGCCAACAATTTAAAGAGATCATAATGATTCTGCCCAATAAAAAAAGGACATTTGTATCGTAATGACGTTTGTGTGCCCACACCCCACATCTCCATTGACTCTACCTTGGGCTTGACCTGTGAACAATACCGTTGGATAGCCAATGGTTTGGTTTTATGCTTTCCAGAGAGGAGGACCCCCAACCATCTCTCGGGGGGAGGGGGGGGGAGGAGGTCCTCCTGACGGGTAAATCTCCATTTCATGAGGACATGACCTGCATCTCAAACACTTCACGGATTTCTGGTGGGATAGACAGAGATGTTCTCTGACTTGCACGCGATAAGGATGTTGAATTCTTCTATTTATGAAGATCGTTTGGAGTGTTTTGGTTTATTAAATGTTAACATGTTGCTAAGAAAACCTGGTTCTCTTATTATAAGAAGTACATGGGTCTGTCGTGCTTCCAATGGTATTTCAGCTAAAAAAATGTACAAGGAAATGTTCTACAGCCAATTCCATTCAAGTGCTTACACTTTCACAGTCAGACAATGGTGCATGGAGTATATATGAAAATGCAGCATGCATGGGAATGCCCATAAAGTGATTCTAAAGTCTTGTGTTGTTTGATTTTATAGAAAAAAAAAATGTTTTATACTTACCTGCTCTTGCACAGAGCAGCCCCGATCCTGCTCTTCCCGGGTCCCTCTTCGCTGCTCCTGGCTCCTCCCTCCTGTTCAGTGCCCCCACGGCAAGCATTTTGCTATGGGGCCACCTGAGCCGAGTCAAAGCTCCCTGTGTCCATTTAAACACAGAGCCCCGACCTGACCCTCTGCTCCTCATCACATCACCCCTCCCACGGTAGTGTCCTCTGCTCCCCTTCACATCCCATCATCCCTCCCACGGTCCTCTGCTCCTCATTCCATCATCCCTCCCACGGTAGTGTCCTCTGCTCCCCTTCACATCCCATCATCCCTCCCACGGTCCTCTGCTCCTCATTCCATCATCCCTCCCACGGTAGTGTCCTCTGCTCCCCTTCACATCCCATCATCCCTCCCACGGTCCTCTGCTCCTCATTCCATCATCCCTCCCACGGCAGTGTCCTCTGCTCCCCTTCACATCCCTCCCACGGTAGTGTCCTCTGCTCCTCATCACATCATCCCTCCCACGGTAGTGTCCTCTGCTCATCATCCCTCCCACGGTAGTGTCCTCTGCTCATCATCCCTCCCACGGTAGTGTCCTCTGCTCCTCATCACATCATCCCTCCCACGGTAGTGTCCTCTGCTCCCCTTCACATCCCATCACCCCTCCCACGGTAGTGTCCTCTGCTCCCCTTCACATCCCATCACCCCTCCCACGGTAGTGTCCTCTGCTCCCCTTCACATCCCATCACCCCTCCCACGGTAGTGTCCTCTGCTCCCCTTCACATCCCATCACCCCTCCCACGGTAGTGTCCTCTGCTCCCCTTCACATCCCATCACCCCTCCCACGGTAGTGTCCTCTGCTCCCCTTCACATCCCATCATCCCTCCCACGGTAGTGTCCTCTGCTCCCCTTCACATCCCATCATCCCTCCCACGGTAGTGTCCTCTACATCAACCCCCAACTGTAGTGTCCTCTTCCCCCTTTGATGCTCAATGCCACATCCAGATTACGCATAAAAAACAACCAAAAAGTGCAAAAATTCCAGATGGATTCCACCCAATTGGTAATTGCTCTGCTTTCTGGTGTCCGTTGATATAAAGGATGCCTACTTATGCGTCCCCCACACATTTTCTGACCTCATAGAAACATAACAGCAGAAAATGGACAGGGTATGCGCTCCTTTTTTTTTGTCGGAGTTTAGATCTATGTTTGTCCCAAGCATGTTTAAAGCCAATCACTGTTGTCTCACTACCTCTGCTGGAAGTCTATTCCAAGCATCAACTACCCTGTCAGTAAAATAATACTTTCTAATATTTGTTTTGAACTTTCCACCAGTGAGTTTGAGTTCTTGTCCCTATGTTCTTCATCTTGGTTTCATATTGAAAATACTGCTCTCCCGAACCTTATTCACCCCCTTGATCAACAGTTTCTGCAATTCACAGTGGAGGATCGCCACCATCAGTTTGTGGCCTTTGCCTTTTGACCTGTCCACATCCCCTGGAGTGTTAGATTTGGGTATGGGGATTTTGAGGACCCGAGGTATTCCCATTCTCGAATACCGGAACAACCTGCTTCTCAGGGAAAGGTCGGCTTATAGTGACGTCAAATGTCCTGGAGAGGTTCAGTTGGGTGCTGAACCCTCAGAAGTCAGTTTTGGTCCCAACACATTGTGTGGCGTACTTGGGACTTTGTCCACAGCACAGGTGGAGTCCTTGAGTTTGTTGGAAGGTACCTTGATTCGGGCCCGCATGAATGTTCTGGAGAAGATGGTAACCTCCTTTTTAATGTAGTCCCCTATGCCATTCCTCAAATCCTCCAATGCTTCTCATTCTACAATAAATCTATGAAAGAAAGGTCCGGATTGTGCAGGCCAGTCAAGTTCCTCCACCCCAAACTTCCCTCACCCATTTCTTTTTGGCCCTTGCTTTGTGCACTGGTCCAAATCAAGGGTTGCTGGTTCGAATCCCAACCACGACACCACCTGCCTGGAGTTTGCATGTTCTCCCTGTGTCTGCGTGGGTTTCTTCCCACACTCCAAAGACATGCTGGTAGGTTATTTGGCTTCTGTCTAAACTGACCCTAGTATATGAATGTGAGTTGGGGACCTTAGATTGTAAGCTCCTTGATGGTAGGTACCAATGTGAATGTACAATGTATATGTAAAGCACTGTGTAAATTGACGGCGCTGTATAAGTACCTAAATAATATAGTGGAGAGGGGATTATGGTGTGGGGTTGTTTTTCAGGGGTTGGGCTTTGCCCCTTAGTTCCAGTGAAGGGAACTTTTAAGGCGTCGGCATACCAAGACATTTTGGACAATTTTGTGCTCCCAACTTTGTGGGAACAGTTTGGGGGATGGCCCCTTCCTGTTCCAACATGACTGCTCACCAGTGCACAAAGCAAGGTCCATAAAGACATGGATGAGCGAGTTTGGGGTGGAGGAACTTGAGTGGCCTACACAGAGTCCTGACCTCAACCCGATTAAACATCTTTGGGATGAATTAGAGTGGAGACTGCGAGCCAGGCCTTCTTGTCCAACATCTGTGCCTGACCCAACCAATTGCCTTCCTGCAGCCCAGCCGCATCTGACTCCCAATAACAGGTCAACTCTGGATTTGTAGATATCTATGCAAATGCAGTATACCAGGAAAGTCTTCCTTTCAATGAGTTGGAAGGTCTTGACAACAGATGCTAGTCTGTCAGGCCCGGTGAGGTGTCTTGGAGAACTTCTTGGTTCAGGGAATGTGGTCATCAGCATAACAAAAGTTTCCAGTCAACATCCTGGAACTTTGGGCGATTCAGCTGGCTCTCCTACGCTGGTCTGTCTACATTCGAGGTCTCATACATGGCATTCAACAATCCTCAAGGTTGGACAAGAAGTCGCACCGCACGGGAAGAAGCAGATCTCAGCTTGTTTTGGGCAGAATTTTGTATTCTGGACTTCTCCGTTGTTCACATTTCTGGTGTGGAAAATTGGCAGGTCCACGTTTTCAACCATCAGCAGCTAAATTCAGGAAAGTGGGCCCATATATATATATATATATATATATATATTTGTCTGCAGCTGGACCGGTTTGTGTCTAAAACTAGGTATCCTCAGACATTTTCAGTTGAAGCTGGTGACTCTTTAAACAGTCTTCTTTATGGGGTAATAAGAAATCACGGATACAAAAAAAAAACACTTCATACACCTAGGCCCATGGGAGGACTTGGTCTTCCCAATTTACAGGCTTATTATCACTCGGCTCAGATAGCCCAATTAGCTCACACGACAGTTGGAGGTTCGGTCCCTCTTTGGGTTGACATAGAAGCACTTGCGTGCCACCCACGGGCAATAGGAGCCTTGATGTGGCTTCCTAATCGTAAACGCCCATCTATTCTATGCCCTACCTTATCACATTCTCTAGCGGTATGGGACAGAACGAGACACAGAGCGTCCCTTATGTCACGCCACACACCTCTAGCGCCCATTTTTTGCAACCCGGAGTTTTCTCCTGGACTCGCTCCACAACAATTCCAATGGTGGCTCAATAAGGGACTAATGAGAATCGGGGACTTCCTTAACGGAAACCAAATGCATACAATAGCATATTTCAAAGACAACTTCTCAATGCCTCCTATTGAGGTATTCCGATATAACCAAATTTCCTCATTCATTATTTCCAAAATTAAACGGGGGGGGGGGCCCACGACACTTACCGCATTTGAACTGACTTGCCGAAACAGAGGCACACAGAGGGGACGAATCTCTACCATATACTCTTCTATAACGGAACCTGACACTAAACTCACCTATATGACCCAATGGGAGAGGGACTTGAACCTCTCCCTTGAACTGACAGACTGGCAAGATATTGCCTACCAACTCTCAAAAATCTCTATTAACACTACCCTTATTGAAGCCAATAACAAAACATTATTACGCTGGTACTTAGTTCCCACAAGAATAGCTAAAATGCATCTTTCCTCCTCACCTCATTGTTTTCGACAATGTGGACAGATGGGTACCATGCACCATATTTGGTGGCAGTGTCCACTAGTGGTCAGGTTTTGGATAACAATCTTTAATCTGATTAACTCAGTGGCAGGTATCAATATCCGTCGGTCCCCAGAGAGCGCACTTTTCCATAGACTTCCTGACGGGATTCCCAAAAACTCAATACGCCTCATAACCTACATCTTGTTGGCAGCGAGAATAATAATTGCAAGGAACTGGAAAAGCTCAAGAATACCCCTAGAACAAGTTAAGGATAAACTCAATTGGATTATGATTAATGATAAGCTCACTTACACCCTTCACAATAAAGCAGAGATGTTCAACAAGATCTGGGATCCATGGATTGATTATATTTCCGCTTGATGAGGAAATCCAGGTGACCCTCTCTCTCCTCTCTCTCTTCTTCTCTTATCTTTCCTTCTCTTTTCTGCTTTTTTCCCTTCTCCCTTGTCCTCCCTTTCTTTCTATCCTTGGTGATATACCTTCTGTATACCTTGGTTATCAATATACCGTGATAGAATGTTACTAATGAGGCAGGAAACCCTATCATAGTGGGGATCCACGGCTAACCCCGAATCTTTAATCGAGGTCCACTGAAGCCCTGGACCCTCCCTATCCCCCCCCCCCTAGTGCTTGTGCAGTTTAATGTTACTGGTCTGGACGCTTACACTCGTACTATGCCCTACTTGAGGGTTTGCATAACCCATAACCTTTATGATGATACTATGCATATGCCTCCTACCTCCTGACAGGCTCTGGGTGGGTTAAAAATAAATTTTCTTTCTCGTACATCACGGGACACAGAGCGACATAGTCATTACTAATGGGTTATATAGATACCTTCAGGTGCTGGCACTGGCAACTTCCAAAACCGGAAGTACCCTCCCCTATATAAGCCCCTCCCATCCGGGAGCACCTCAGTTTTTTGCAAGTGTCTAAGGTGTTGGCCAAGAAGAAACATGTGTTTTTCACTGAGCTTGCGTACAGGTTCTTTTGGGCCTCAGTAAGCTATTCCGGATCCGACCAAAAAAGCTTCATAGCTAAACGGTCGGTACCCGGGCCTTGCAGAGAAGAGCAAGGTTTTGCCTGTAATGCTTCTCTTAGGAGAGCTGGACCCTGGGATCCAGAGCTCTGGTCATACCCATGACCAAGATGTTTTCTGTGCAGGGTGCTATACAGGTCCAGGGGAGTGGAATCCTTGGGAACCCAGTCCCTGAAGGTTTAATTACAATGCCTGCCGTGATAGGTGAAGTTTGGGCTTCTGTGGACCAAACAAAGTCCTGCGGCGGGGAACAGGTAAGTGGGGGCCCCCAGGAACTTGGTTCTATTGGGGGACCCCCAAGCCTAATTTGTCTTTCTGTCTGTTACCTAACGGTATTCCCGCTAATATCTGTGCATGCCTGTAACTACTAAAAAATGTAATAATTTTAATAGTGGTCAAGAAAAAAAATATATATATATATTGTGAGGGGGTTAGCTCGGCAGCGGGTGTGTGTGACCCCCGGGATGGGCTCCCCACACAAAAACAGGCCCAGCAAACGGAGGTTGTGGTTTTCAAAATCAAAAAGGTGCGGTTTATTTTCTATTTACAGTGACAAAACACAGCAAAGCAAAAGAAACATAAATAAAATAAATCCTGGTCAACTTGACCTCTGACTAAACATACAGGTTTCCTAACTAACAACTGGGATCAGCCTAGTGCTGTCCTAGTCCCTAAGTCCCTGGTTTTAAATGTCCAAGCAAATAGCCACACAGGCTTTGTCTCACCGCACAGGGGTTCACTCTCCCTAGACAGTCCACACAGGTCTGGTTCCAGGCATGAGCAAACACCTAATGAATCTGGGAGTTCTTATAGAGGCCTAAATGAGCTGACAAGCTTCAGCTGGTCTCATCCACTCCCTGTCTGCACGACGCCCCACACTCTCCCTAGAGGTATGAGTCATCCATGAGCCCACTAGCCTCAGCTGGGCTTATACAACTCTCCACCTAGTTGTATAAGTCGGCGTAAAGCCTGAATCTGGGCGAAATATATCTACCCCCCCTGGATGCAACCAGGTGACTTTACCTTCCTGCTGTCACATACCCCCCCCTCTTGTTTTAACCTCGGGGTTGGAACACCAGCAATCAGGCATTCATGTACTCGAGACAAAGCATCCACATTCCCCATTTGAACGCCAGGGCGATGCTTTACTGTGAAGTTGAATTCCTGGAGGGCCAGGAACCACCTATTCACTCTTCTATTTGTTTCCTTGTTTTGAGCCATCCACTTTAACGGAGCGTGATCCGTAACCATGTCAAAGTGCCTACCTAGCAGGTAGTACCGAAGGGAATCTAGAGCCCACTTCACCGCTAAACACTCCTTTTCAACGGTGGCGTAATTTACCTCATGGGACTTCAACTTCCTGCTGAGGTAAATGACTGGGTGCTCTTCCCCGTTCCAGACCTGGGACAATACTGCTCCTAACCCCACATCTGACGCATCACTTTGTACGACAAAGTCTTTAGAGAAGTCGGGTGAGTACAACACTGGCTGGCTACATAAGGCTTGTTTCAAGAATTGGAATGCTGCCTCAGCCTCGGGGGTCCATTTAATCATGACCGACCCTTTCCCCTTCGTCAGGTTGGTTAGGGGCACAGCCTTAGAAGCAAAGTGGGGAATGAATCGCCGATAATACCCAGCGATTCCCAGAAAGGCTCGTACCTGCTTCTTGCTGTTGGGACGTGGCCAACTCTGGATGGCCTCGACTTTGTTGAGTTGGGGTTTTATTACTCCCCTCCCAATGGTGTACCCAAGATATTTGGCCTCCTCCTGCCCAATGGTACACTTCTTGGGGTTAGCCGTAAACCCCGCTTCCCGAACAGAGTCCAGGACTGCTTGCACTTTTGGCAGATGTGAGGCCCAATCTGTGCTATGGACAATTACGTCATCCAGGTAAGCCGCAGCATACTTCCGATGGGGCCTCAGCATCTGGTCCATTTTCCGCTGGAATGTGGCCGACGCATTCTGTAACCCGAACGGCATTCTTTTATATTGGAACGCCCCGTCTGGGGTTACAAATGCGGTTTTCTCTTTGGCCGACTTGGCCAGGGGGATTTGCCAATACCCTTTTGTGAGGTCAAGAGTCGTCATGTATCGGGCTGTTCCCAGCCGGTCGATCAACTCATCTATACGTGGCATGGGGTAGGTGTCAAATTTTGTAACTTTGTTCAACTGACGAAAATCGTTACAAAATCGCCAGCTCCCATCCGGTTTAGGCACCAACACAATGGGACTAGACCAATCACTTTGGGACTCCTCTATCACCCCTAAGTTCAGCATTTTCTGTACTTCCTCCCGTATTGCCTCCCGTCGGGCCTCTGGGATCCGATAGGGTTTTAACTTCACCCTTTCACCGGGCGGGGTAATGATGTCATGCTCTACCCCAGATGTTTGTCCCGGCAGCTCAGAGAATACCTCCTTGTTGCGAAGCACAAACTCCTTAACCTCCTGTTGTTGGGGTTGTGACAAGGTGGCTGCTATTCCAACCTCAGGAATCACGCAACCAGTTTGAGCTGGTGACCAAGTGTCTGCGACTAGGGACTCTCTATCCCTCCAGGCTTTCAACAGATTAACGTGATAGATCTGTTCGGGCTTTCGCCTTCCTGGTTGTCTGACCTTGTAATTCACTTCGCTCACTTTTTCCATTATCTCATAGGGGCCTTGCCATTTGGCAAGGAATTTACTTTCAACCGTAGGGACAAGTACCAGTATCCTATCCCCCGGGGAAAAGGTACGGGTCTTGGCTCCACGGTTGTACACTCTCTGCTGTGCTAACTGCGCTTGGGCCAAATGTTCCTTCACGATGGGCATTACCTGTGCAATTCGGTCTTGCATCAGGGCGACATGCTCAATCACACTCCTGTGGGGAGAACTCTCACTTTCCCAAGTTTCCTTGGCAATATCCAACAGCCCTCTTGGGTGTCTCCCATACAGTAACTCAAAGGGGGAGAATCCCGTAGAGGATTGGGGCACCTCCCTAATAGCAAACATCAGATAAGGAAGTAGACAGTCCCAATCCTTTCCATCTCTATCCACCACTTTCTTCAACATTTGTTTTAGGGTTTTGTTGAATCTTTCAACCAGCCCATCGGTTTGGGGGTGATACAAAGATGTACGTAATTGCGTCACTTTGAACAATTTACACAGCTCCTTCATAACCCGGGACATAAAGGGTGTACCTTGGTCCGTAAGCAGTTCTTTACAAATACCCACCCGGCTAAACACAAGAGATAGCTCTTTGGCTATGGTTTTGGCCGAGGTATTTCGGAGAGGGATCGCTTCTGGATAACGGGTGGCATAGTCCATTATAACTAATATGTACTGGTGCCCCCTAGCGGACTTGATTATAGGCCCTACCAAATCCATGGCGATCCTCTCAAACGGGACCTCAATGATGGGTAGAGGGACCAGCGGGCTACGGAAATGTGGCATCGGGGCCGACCTCTGACACACAGGGCAGGAGGAACAATAATTTTCTATGTCCTTCATCACCCCCGGCCAATAGAATCTCTGTAATATCCTCTCTCGGGTTTTCTCTGTCCCCAGATGACCTCCAAGAATGTGCCCATGGGCCAACTCCAACACCAACTTCCTGTAAGGTTTGGGCACCACAAGCTGCTCAACGGTTTCTTCTGCCCTTTTTGCCACCCGATACAGTAGGTCCTTCTCTACGCTGAAGTATGGGTAAGTGCAGGTATTATCTGGGTTCACTAACTCGCCATCTATTTTCACTACGTTTTCCCGTGCCTTTATTAGGGCGGGGTCTTTCAACTGTTCTGTGGCAAAGTTTTCCCTGTGAACCTCAAGATCAGAAAACTCCACAGACGGTAGGTTTTCGTCTGAGGAGGTGGGCTCCTCTCCAGTTTCTTGAGTCTCCCCTGCCAATACTGATAAGGGAAATTCCGGAGAGTCCTCACCACTCTCAGGGGAGTTCTGGCTATCACATTCCTGGTACATAGGGGCACCAGTGGGGGGCTCAGGATCATCCCACAGTTCCCAGAACTTCGGAAAATCCCGTCCCACTAATACCGCGTCCTTTGGGGTGAGTCGTTTATTGACAAAAATGACTGGAGAGGATGATCCAGAGGTATTTTTGACCACATTTGAAAGGACTGCTGAAAGAGAAAAGTGGGACGGCTTTCCTCACTGGTCTGCGGACGTTGCTGCATTACTGCTTCCATTTGTTGTAGTCTCTGCTCTTGCTTCTGTAACAGGTCTATGAAGCGGGCCTCAGATTGCTGCTGGGCTTGTTGCTGAGCTTCCAGACTCTGTTGGTGAGCTTGCTGCTGGGCTGCAAGGCTCTGTTGATGAGCTTGCTGCTGGGCTGCGAAGCTCTATTGTTGAGCTGCAAGGCTCTGTTGATGAGCTTGCTGCTGGGCTGCGAAGTTCTGTTGTTGAGCTGCAAGGCTCTTTTGCAAACCTGCATTTGTCTGCTGTTGATTGGCATTTGCTAGAGCCAGCTGCTTCAGTATCTCCTCCATGCTGGCTTAACAAAAAACTGCCTGCATTCTCCACCAACTGTGAGGGGGTTAGCTCGGCAGCGGGTGTGTGTGACCCCCGGGATGGGCTCCCCACACAAAAACAGGCCCAGCAAACGGAGGTTGTGGTTTTCAAAATCAAAAAGGTGCGGTTTATTTTCTATTTACAGTGACAAAACACAGCAAAGCAAAAGAAACATAAATAAAATAAATCCTGGTCAACTTGACCTCTGACTAAACATACAGGTTTCCTAACAACTGGGATCAGCCTAGTGCTGTCCTAGTCCCTAAGTCCCTGGTTTTAAATGTCCAAGCAAATAGCCACACAGGCTTTGTCTCACCGCACAGGGGTTCACTCTCCCTAGACAGTCCACACAGGTCTGGTTCCAGGCATGAGCAAACACCTAATGAATCTGGGAGTTCTTATAGAGGCCTAAATGAGCTGACAAGCTTCAGCTGGTCTCATCCACTCCCTGTCTGCACGACGCCCCACACTCTCCCTAGAGGTATGAGTCATCCATGAGCCCACTAGCCTCAGCTGGGCTTATACAACTCTCCACCTAGTTGTATAAGTCGGCGTAAAGCCTGAATCTGGGCGAAATATATCTACCCCCCTGGATGCAACCAGGTGACTTTACCTTCCTGCTGTCACAATATATATATTTAATATATTAGACTGCGGTACCTGTGTTAATCCACTAGAGGCCGCTGTGGAACGTTTCTTGTCATGTGGACTAGTTTCTTTTTATCAGAGCAAGTCCAGGCAGATGGTGAGTTCTCTTGTGGGAAACTGCTTCCTCTGCCATGTTGCAATACTCGTCCATCCCCCGGCCTGCGGCAAAAGGGGCCCTGGCTCTTGTCCCTGGTTTCCTTTTCAAAATTAGCGCCGAAGGCGCACGTGGCCACGCGCGTGCGCGTGCACGCGCCTCTATATATAGAGGTGAGCCGGGAAAGGGGGCGGAGCTTGGGGGATGACGCTCTGTGCGCGCCGCAGCGCTTCTGCGCATGTGCGGGCGTCCCAGCATGTTAAAAACCACAATTATGTGTTGTGAGCTGGCTATGGAGTACAGAGACAGAGCTGGCAACATTTAAAAAAAAAAAAAAAGGCATACAGCAAGCGGTTGATGCAGGCATCCCCATAGAAAGGCACATTAGTAGACACCAACTGTTTTTATAGCAGCATTTGTGCTAGACTATTGTCAGTAAGTGGTGTATTTCGGCTGGAATAACTCAGCTTTGGGCTTAGGAATAATGCCGTCTAAAAACTCCGGGACTAAAAATTCCAGGAAGCATAGGGGGTCTCCATCGGGCTCTGAGGATCTTGGGCATGCTTCGGCTGCACCAGTCTCCCCTGAAGAATCAGAGGTTAGTGACCGTAGAGCACCCTCAGGAGTACCTGGTACTGTGGCTGTCCTCAGTTCACCTGCTCCTGTGTATGTAACAGAGGAGGTTTTTTCCTCAGCTCTGGGAGGGCTGGAAGAGAGATTGTCAGCATTGATCGCTGCTTCCCTGTCACAGGAAAAAAGCGCTCGATCTCCGTCTCCTCCCTCAGAGTGCCTGTTAGCAGAACAACAGTCCCATACAGGGATCGACCTGCCTGGAGGGGATCAGGATGAGGTCGATTCTGTTGTAGAGGAATCAACAGTGGAAGAGCCATTCTCAGCATCACATGCTGAGAGGTTATGGGTGCAGTCCCTGACTAATATGGTCCGATCAGCATTTAAAATGCCCCTTGCGGAGCCATCATCCACTTCTGTCTCCTCGTTGGGGTCGCTAAAAGCTCCCCAGACTGTTTGTTCCTTTCCGATCCATCCTTTACTGGAAGGGCTCATTTACCAGGATTGGGAGCATCCTGATAAAATATTTACTCCTCCCAAGAGATTTCAAGTGGTCTATCCCATGGAGGATAAGTTCATCAAAAAATGGAGGGTCCCTACAGTGGACGCAGCCATCTCTTGTGTGAATAAATCACTGACATGTCCAGTGGATAATGTCCAAATGTTCAAGGACCCAATAGATAAAAAATTAGAGTCCTTATTAAAATCTGCTTTTGCTACAGCAGGATTGGTGACACAACCAGCAGTGGCAGCTATTGGGGTCTGCCAAGCAGTGAAGGATCAGTTGAAACAGGTCTTAAGGGACTTGCCAGATCAGCAGGCTCTTGCCCTAGCTGATCTACCTAGAGCCTTATGCTTTGCGGTGGACGCTATAAAGGATTCAATCCATCAGGCCTCCCGCCTTACGCTGTCTGTAGTACATATGCGCAGGTTTTTATGGCTCAAAAACTGGTCTGCTGAAGCTCCCTGTAAAAAATTGCTGGTAAGCTTCCCATTTCATGGTGAACGCTTATTCGGGGAAGACCTGGACAAATATATCCAGAGAATTTCCAGCGGTAAAAGTACATTTTTGCCGGTTAAAAACAGAGTTAGAGGTCCCTCTTTTAAGAGGCCTGCTTCTCCAGTCCCTAGGACATCGGCTGTGAAACAGTTCCGACGGCCTCCTCGGTCAAATCCCGGAGGTAAAAATCAGGGACAATTGCAGGGTAACAAGAAGCCCTGGAGCAGGAGAGGTACAAAACCTCCCCCAAAGTCAAATGCATGAAGGGTTGCCCCCACTCAATCGGGTGGGGGGAAGACTTCAGTTGTTCACAGAGACCTGGCGGGACACGATCAGAGACAGATGGGTGCTCTCCGCAGTAAATCTGGGATACAAATTGGAGTTAAAAGACTCCCCTCCTTCCCACTTTTTAAGGTCAAACCTGTCAAGGGATCCCCAGAAGAGAGGATCCCTCCTGTTGGCACTAGAACAATTATTGCTCCAAGCAGTAATTATAGAGGTTCCCCTGGAAGAATGGGGGTTCGGGTTTTACTCAAACCTCTTTACAGTCCCGAAGCCAAACGGGGACGTGAGGCCCATATTAAATCTAAAAGGGCTAAACAAATTCCTACATATCAGGACTTTCCGGATGGAGTCGATCCGGTCGGTGGCCACTGCCCTACAAGGGGAGGAATGGTTAGCCTCGATCGACATCAAAGATGCTTATTTGCACATTCCCATCTTTCCAGCCCACCAAAAATTTCTACGCTTTGCGGTAGAAGGGCGCCATTTTCAGTTCAGAGCCTTACCCTTCGGTCTGGCCACAGCACCACGAGTGTTCACAAAAAATCTGGCCCCATTATTGGCCAATCTAAGAACACGAGGTGTAACGATAATGGCATATCTAGACGACTTGTTGCTGATAGACCTCTCAGTGGAAAAACTAGAAGTGGTGGTTCACGAGACAATCAAGTATCTGGAATATCACGGTTGGATTATCAACCGAGACAAGTCAGCCCTAAAACCAGTCAAAAGTCTGGAATACTTGGGGCTAAGGCTGGATTCAGACCAGAGAAAAATTTTCTTGCCTCAAGAAAAGGGGTCGTCTTTGAGAGGTTTGATCCACTTAGTTGGTTCAAAAAGACAGCCATCCATACGCCTGTGCATGAGGCTGCTGGGAAAAATGGTGGCATCATTCGAAGCCGTACCTTACGGTCAATTCCATTCAAGGAATTTGCAAAGGGCCATACTGTCAGCCTGGAACAAAAAAGTTCAGGCTCTGGACTTACCAATGTCCTTGTCCCCTTCCGTTCGCAAGAGCCTCCGCTGGTGGTTGGTTCCCCAGAATCTGGAAAGAGGGAAATCCTTCAGTCAGATTTCTTGGAAGGTGGTCACTACAGATGCCAGCCTTATAGGCTGGGGAGCAGTACTGGAGCAATGGTCTCTCCAGGGCAGATGGTCGGATGTGGAAAAGGCCCTGCCCATCAATCTCTTAGAGATAAGAGCAGCCCGGTATGCCCTAGTAGCATGGACATCCAAACTCCAAGGGTCCCCTGTCAGAATTCAATCAGACAATGCCACAGCAGTGGCATATATCAATCATCAGGGGGGCACCAGGAGTCGTGCAGCCCAGAGGGAAGTAAATTACATCCTGAGATGGGCAGAAAGATATGTCCCAGCCATATCTGCGGTATTCATTCCAGGAGTGGAGAATTGGAAGGCGGACTTTCTAAGTCGCCAACAATTATGCCCAGGGGAATGGTCCCTTCATCCCGAGGTTTTCCGGACAATATGTCAGCGGTGGGGAACACCGGATGTAGATCTGCTAGCATCCAGATTCAAACGCAAAAGTGGACAGGTTTGTCTCTTGGACAAGGGATCCCCTAGCTTGCGGCTCGGATGCCCTAGTGTTCCCTTGGGATCAGTTCAAGCTGATATATGCATTCCCACCGCCACAATTGTTACCTCGATTACTCCGCAGAATCAGGGTAGAAAAGAAACCAGTGATTCTGGTGGCTCCAGCGTGGCCCCGAAGAGCATGGTACGCGGAGATTGTAAAGATGTCTGTGGGGAGTCCTTGGACCCTCCCACATCGTCCGGACCTGCTTTCGCAAGGACCGATATACCACCCTTCCTTACCAGCCCTAGGTTTGACGGCCTGGCTATTGAAGCCCACATTCTAAAAAAGAGAGGGCTCTCTAATGCTGTGGTATCTACCATGATCAATGCCAGGAAGCCGGTATCTAGGCAGATCTACTATAGAATCTGGAAGGCGTACATCGCCTGGTGTGAGGCCAAGAAATGGCATCCACGTAAATACGTAATAGGTAGGATTCTGGACTTCCTACAATGGGCTGTAGATAGGAAGCTTGCCTTGAGTACTATCAAGGGTCAGATTTCGGCCTTGTCAATATTTTTTCAAAGGCCCTTGGCTTCGCATTCACTAGTCAAAGCCTTTATACAAGGAGTGATGCGTATTAGTCCTCCGGTTAATATTCCCATATGCCCATGGGATCTAAACTTGGTTCTGTCGGTTCTACAGAAACAACTATTTGAACCATTACAGCATATTTCTTTGGTTCTTCTCACCAGGAAATTGATTTTTCTAGTAGCCATTTGCTCGGCTAAAAGAGTGTCGGAATTAGCAGCTATGTCCTGTAAGGAGCCATATCTGGTTATCCATAAGGACAGAGTAGTGTTACGTCCTCATCCAGCCTTTCTTCCTAAGGTGGTATTGAGGTTTCATTTGAACCAAGATGTGGTTCTTCCTTCTTTTTTCCCCAAACCTACTTCGGTAGAGGAAAAGTTATTGCATTCTTTGGATGTAGTAAGAGCAGTTAAAGCTTATCTAAAAGCCACTGCTCAGATTCGCAGAACGGATACTTTGTTTATTCTGCCGGAAGGCCCCAGAAGGGGTCAGGCAGCATCAAAATCTACCTTAGCCAAGTGGATTCGACAGGTCATAATGCAAGCCTATGGCTTGAGAAGGAGACCGCCTCCGTTCAAAGTTAGGGCGCACTCCACGAGAGCAGTTGGAACTTCATGGGCAGTGCATCACCAGGCCTCCCTGGCTCAAATCTGTAAGGCCGCAACGTGGTCTTCAGTACACACGTTTACTAGGTTCTACCAGGTGGACGTTAGAAGTCAGGAGGATGTCGCCTTTGGGCGCAGTGTGTTGCAGGCCGCAAAAGATCCTCATGTCTGATAGCGCTCAGCTTATATATGGTGTATCCCCCCCCCCCTCATTGGGCATTGCTTTAGGACATCCCATTAGTAATGACTATGTCGCTCTGTGTCCCGTGATGTACGAGAAAGAAAATAGGATTTTTATAACAGCTTACCTGTAAAATCCTTTTCTTGGAGTACATCACGGGACACAGAGCTCCCACCCCTCTTTGGGGACACTTATTGCTTTGCTACAAAACTGAGGTGCTCCCGGATGGGAGGGGCTTATATAGGGGAGGGTACTTCCGGTTTTGGAAGTTGCCAGTGCCAGCACCTGAAGGTATCTATATAACCCATTAGTAATGACTATGTCGCTCTGTGTCCCGTGATGTACTCCAAGAAAAGGATTTTACAGGTAAGCTGTTATAAAAATCCTATTATCAAAACATTTACATATTTGGCCGAATGTAACCTGGCTATTTGCTCGTTATTGTTTGTTTTTGTTTCTTTTATTCCTCTCCTGTATTGTATTTATTTCAATAAACATATTGCAATATAAACAGTCTTCTTTGATCTATGCCTTCTCTTCACTGCAACTACTTCTTCACCTGTTGCCCTAGATAAAGGTGGAGGGCATGGCGGTGATTCTGATCGCAACAGCTTGGCCAAGAAGAAGAATGTGGTATGCAGACAACGTAAATTGTCCGGTTTTGCTGTTGCAGGGCCCAGCAGTGGCGGCCAGTGGAATTTTTTTTGTGTGGGCGGTAAACAGTATGCCACCCCCCCTCCCCCCCAGGTCAGTTAGTCGGTAGCACTTAATCCATCACCGGCAGATTCCTGTGTTCGGACGCCTCCCATTCTTCTGCGGCCTCTCATTCTCTGAGTCGCGGCGGTGGCTTCCATTTCCTCCCTCTTTGGCGGCCAATCGGGAGTCTTCTCTTTTCAGCCAATCGGAAAACGGGTCTCACATCTGCTTCTGATTGGCCCGATTGAGGATCAGTGTTTCAACAGTGAATATTCATTCGCTGTTGTAACACACCTGGGTGGGATCAGCGCATCCTCTGCGACCCGAGCCTACCCGATTTTGAAGCCTATTAGAGGCTCTGGCTCCAATCGGGTGCTTCAAAACTAAACCCTGCCAGTGTAATTAACCCGGTGCCCTGAAAGGGGCCGGGTGCATGAATAGAGGGTGGCTGCGGCCACAGCAGCCAAAGATAGATTAATGGTTTGTATGAATTCATCCACTGTATATAGGGGAGTGGAAAGAGGGGACGGCGCACCTAATGGACGGGCCGCCACTGGGACCCAGTCTTCCATCCTGCTTTGACAGTATGGCTGTTGAAGCCCAAGGCCTGAGGGATAGGGTTTGTGTTTGAATCTGTATTTCCTACCCTCCTCAAAGCAAGAAAGTTGAAGCTCCAAGAAGGTGTATTACCTTAGTTTAGGGTGTCAAACTCAATTTCATCGGGGGCTGCATCAGCATTATGGTTACCCTCAAAGGGCCAGTTGTAGCTGTAAGACTATATAAATGTATCTCTACTCTTTATCATGTGTAGCACACAGATCCTCCCCCCCCCCCTTACCTTCCTTTTAGGGGGATCAGACACACAATGCCACATACCCGCATCCTCTGGATTAGAGGCCGGGCGGTGTTATGTATTTGGGTCCCGCAAGCGAGTTGCTTCCTTTCACTGGTTCTTCCCTCTAGAATATAGAGGCAAGTCTTTACCTTTCCCAAAGAAGGTCAATGTCCACACAACACTTCAACAAGAGTTTATTTTCTCTTTTGCTTCAGTAACCAGAAAGTTGAGAGGAAAGGTGTTGGCAGAATAGAATGGATTCAGGCACACTCTTGGCTTCGTCGCCACTCGGTCCCGAGTGGGTACAGCTCACCCGGATAGTCACTCAATAGCACTAGTAGCTGGCATGAAGCTCGAACAGTGACTTGGTCCCCTCCAAGGACAAAGTCGAGGAGATCCCTCCTATAATAACGGCACTCCGCAAAGGCAGTCTGGAAAGAAAGGAATCCTTCCCTCCGACAGGACACCAGGCCTCTCCCGAGACAGCAATCTTGTATTACTCGTCTCCTCTATGAGACCGATCCTCCCCCGGTTTCCTCTGTCAGAGCGTTCGCCCTCACCTGGGCTTCCTTTCTGGTTTGTAGACCCAGTTGAAGGTACTGGGCCTACCTGGAACTCCGCAGCCTCGGGCCGATGAAGGGGCACACTCCTCCGGGTACAGGTCCCCGGGTACTTCTTTTTGAACAATGGCGTCTGCCCCTTGTATACCCTCTCCTGGCATGCACAGCAGGCCGAAACCGCCCACCGTACGGCAGCCGAGAGAGGATATCCAATAGCCACTCCATCACCTGTGGTTCAACCCCGGGTATAAGTGACAACACCACCTATACGCCTAAAGGGGAACTGCACGCCAGGTGGCACAGCAGCAAGGCAGAGTCCAAACAATTAGAAGACCCGAGTCAACTACCGCTCAGGTCACCCCTAAATTTAAGCATGGCGACCCGCTACACATATAAAAAAAAATGCCTCTGCATTTGATTTTTACTGGTTTCCGTAATAACCTAAGACTTAAAGGGGTTGTAAAGGTTCCTTTTTTTTTTTTTTTAATAACACACATATCATACTTGCCTCCACTGTGCAGCTCGTTTTGCACAGAGTGGCCCCAATCTTCCTCTTCTGGGGTCCTTCGGCGGCTGTCTCTGCTCCTCCCCGCATCAGCTAACCCCCGTTCTGGGAAGCGCTCTCCCAAGGGGGTTAGCTTGCGGGCACGCTCCCGTGATACAGTCGGCGGCTATAGCTGCCGACTGTATCACTCGGCCATAGAATGCATTAAGGTGAAAAAACATTTACCTTTACAACCCCTTTTAGCTGATAAAGGCAGATGCAGACAGGTATGGAGCCCACTCACATTCCAGTATCAGATGTTGCAAGTCTGAAAAGGAGGGTTACATGCTACTGGTATCATCAACAGGAAACTTTATTGGAGACTGCCCAGACAGAACATGGTAATGTACCATCGGCTGGGCGACCCTCAGTTTTAACTGTCCTAGAATTAATATAATAATTATAAGATGTCCAGAGCACCCTACCCCTCTTATATCAGATGTCAAGAGCCCCCCTACACTTTGCTTACATCATAGCAAGAGAATGTCACCAGCACACCAAGGATCTCGAGAATGAGTCCAACGCTTTATTCAATGATCACATTGTTACAGCAGATTGCAATGTTTAGGAGCCATGCAGGGATCCCTTCATCAGACATGTCTGATGAAGGGGTCCTGCATGGTTCTTAAACGTTGCAACCTGCTGTAATAATGTGATGACTGAATACAGCATTGGACTCGTTCTGGAGATCCTTGGTTAGCTGGTGACATTCTCTTGCTCTGATTGGTCACTGGAACCATGGTCGTGCATTGGGAATAGTGTGTTGGAAGCTCCCTTACATCACAGTACACAACCCTCCGTCCCCCACACCACCCCCACCTTGTACCGCTGCTGTGAAAAAGCTAGGGGGTGAGCTGGGAAGTATAAAGTGCAGGGTCTGAAGTCTGCCTTCTCTGGTCTCAGCAGACAATGGCAGCTGAGACTAGGGGGTGCTGCGGCTGCATAGAGAGGTGTGCAGGACCTGTAGGAGGATTTCTGCCCTCTCCGCTGCTGAAACAAGGTGGGGTGGAGACATGGAGTGGGCTGGATTGGGACCTTGGGTAAGGTGACCAGATTTTTCAAATGAAATCCGGGGACATATATATTTTTTAATACTAGTAATGGCGGCAATCAGCGACTCTTTGGCCGCCGCCCGCCTGCCTCACAGCCTGTCAAGTCTTGCTCTCTGGGCCCCGGGTACTACTGGGTGGGGAATGGAGGAAGATCACTCCACCAAGGAAGGCAAGGAGATAAACAGGCAGGTGGCTTGACCTGGGACTTGAGCCAAGGCAGAAGAACATGCGAGCGGAGCTGAATGGGCACCCGAAACTGAAGAAATATTTCCTCTGCTCCGACCAGCACATGACCATCAGAAAGGGGCACAGATAATGGAAAAAAAAAACGAACCCCCCTATGCTAGTAGGAGCGGGGGGGGGGGGTGTAATTCAGATTTTTTTTTTTTCCTTGTTCAATATTTTTATTAGGATTTACATGAGAAAGACAGTAATCTGTGAGCTCATATATGGGAAATAATTAACAACAAAAGTGTCAAATATGAGAACAATTTTCACAATATAATTACTTATAAACTTGTATGAAATCAGGTCTTGTATTGTTTATGTCAATATAAATGAAAACAGACATCAAAAACTAAAGTAATTGGAATTGGTGTTCCAAACAAGGCTTACCCCTGGACCACCCATCCACCCCTAGTGGGTTCAAACTGTGGATGGGTGGGGGCAAAGTTTTTAAAGCTGAACACAAAACCACCAATTTTATATTTTCTATTATAAGGAACCTGAAGAGACTGATATATTTAAGTCATAAATCAAAAATGTCTCCTATATTAGGTCAAGTAATCAAGCATAAAATGGTATCATAAGGAGTAAACAATAGTATATATCATACTAAAGTTTTGACCACCAAATATGCAGGCAAGTAAAAGTCTAAATTAATTGTGAGTAATAACAGATTACAGAGTACAGAGAAAGCCTTGATATAATAGAAAGGGGAGAAAAGGAAGAAGAGATGAAAAAGTTAATATTGATAAGGATGAGTAAAAAGCGGGTCATATATGACAAAGTTGGGTATAAGATTGATAACACTCTGAGAAACCCGTCACTAATATTACTATATATATATATATGTGTGTGTGTGTGTGTGTAAAAGTATTTTAAAAAAGGAGAATAAAGAGAAAAATAGAGAAAGAGGGAAAAGAGAAAGAAAGAAGGTGTTTCCCCTGATGATGGCGTGGCCCACCCCCAAAGAGGCTCACGATCAAGAGTAACAATAAAAGGTCAAAGCGGCAACAACAATGAATAATCAAAATCTCGGTGAAGATGGTGTTTAACCCAAGGTTTCCAAATTCTATTGAATTTATCAATATTATCCTCTTCTATGGCTGTCATTTTGGCAAATAAGAGAGCTTTTAACATCCTATGTTTGGCTTCAGCCACTGTTAAGGTAGGGAGGGGTTTTCCAAGCCTTGGCAATGGTTTGTTTGGCTGCAGTTTGTAAGGTTAACAAGAAGTCGAAATTGAGTTTGATTGAGCGTAGCTGGTTTAAGGTTAAGAAGAGCCACTGACGGTTCCCGGAGGTATAGTGATTTCCAAGGCTTTAGAAGCCAAGGAAAAAATCTTTACCCAAAACTCCTGGGCCACTGGGCATTGCCACCATATGTGAAGATGCGTACCTGATGAGGAGCATCCACGAAAACAATTTTCAGAACATGTTGAGTCAAATTTCGCTAACCTGACCGGTACTAAGTACCAGCGTGCCATAACTTTGAAGTTAGTTTCTAATGCATAACAGTTTGGAGAAGACGCTTTGGTTGCTAACCACATTTTGGACCAGTCATCTTCATTAAACACTTGATTCAAGTGAGGGGACCAAATGATTAGAAATAGTGGTAAGAAGTTGATATAGTAGTGAACTAAGTCCCCTGATATGTGGATCACTCTTGCAGATGCGCTCAAACTGTGTCATTTGGTTGAGCAATGAACCTGAAATAATGAGAGGTGCATAAAAGTTTTTAATTTGCAAATAACGAAAAACTTCAGTCCTGGGAAGCCCAAACGATTCACAGAGCACTGGAAATGTATGAAGTTCAGAGGAAGAAGTTAAATCATGTAGCCGGATTAAATTTATCTTTGACCAAGCAGCAAAGGATTTTGGAAATTTCCAAGCAGGGTAGAAAGCTGGATTTTGGAGAAAGGAGAGGAGAGGGTTATGGATTGGAGCTTATGAGAAGTTTTAAATTTGTCCCATACGATCAAGGAGTGTTTAGTGATGGGGGTTGTTAAGATGTGCTCTATCTTTGGGGTGAAGCCACAGTAGATTAGCCACTGAAATTGGGTCACTATCGACTGCTTTGATTACTACCCACAAAGGGATTTCCTTAGTAGTATATGATATTTAGGAAGCTGAGATAATTGAGCCGCGTAATAGTATTGAGAAAAGTTAGGTACACCCAACCCCCCTTTGTTTTTAGGAAGATAGAGTGTTGCTAAGGGTATACGAGGTTTGATAGGACCCCATATAAATGACATAAATCTTCTTTGTAATAGTCTTAAAAAATAGGATTGTAATGGGACTGGAAGAACTCTGAATAGATATAGGAAATTCGGAAGTATTGTCATCTTGATTGCATTAATTCTCCCTAACCACGACAAGGGGAGAGAAGACCGTTGTTTAAGTAGACCGGTAATTTGCTTCAATAACGGAAGGTAGTTGGCTGTAAAGAGATCTGACAAGGAAGTTGTGATTTGAACTCCTAAATATAAAAGTTGGTGGGGTACCCAGTTGAAAGGTAGTGAGGATTTAGCTTGTATTAGTTCAGCATGTGTCAAGGAAATATTAAGTGCGTTAGATTTTGCAGGGTTGACAAATAAACCAGAGATGTGAGCAAATTTATCTAGTAAGTTTAATAGAATCGGGGCAGATATATGTGGGCGAGTCAAGAAGATTAGAATATCGTCTGCGAAAAGACAAATTTTATGCTGCAGACCTCCCAATTCAATTCCTTTAATATCAGGGTTAGTTCTAATTAGAAATGCCAGGGGCTCTATAAGGAGGGAAAAGAGTATTGGGGAAAGGGGAGAGCCCTGCCTCGTACCTCTTCTAATATCAAACATTGCGGATTTGTAGCCCGCGGATTTAACATATGCTCGTGGGTTAATATATAAAGAGGAGATCCAGGTTAAAATATGGTTTCCAAAACCCCATTTACTCAACTCATTTACTACGCATGTAGGGCCAAGTGACCGAATCGAAAGCCTTCCTGACATCTAAAGAAAGTAGGGATACGCCTGTGTTTGGCGGCATAATTGAGTAGGAAGGTTCTTCTGATATTATCTCCCGCCTGACGTGTGGGCATAAATCCTGTTTGATCTCGATGAATTAAGCTTCCTATAATGGGATTAAGTCTATTTGCTATAATTTTGGCTAAGAGTTTAATGTCCAAATTTAATAGAGATATGGGGCGGAAATTGGACCAAGAGGTAGGATCCAATTTGGGTTTAGGGAGCATGGTTATTATAGAAGTCCGTGATTCTGTTCGAAACATATGTCCTTGAAGAAATAGCATTGAAGGCCCTAGTTAATATTGGTGACAGTGTGGAAGCGATCTTTTTATAATAAGAAGCAGAGAACCCATCTGGACCTGGTCTTTTGTGGGGCTTTAGAGCTTTTATAGCATGTTTTACTTCTGTTTCTGTAATGGGACTTTCCAGAAGGGCATGTTGTTCATCATCTATAGTAGGTAAATTGATATTATTAAGTAAGGTATCTGCTCTTGATTTATCAAAGTCTAAGGTGGGGGAGTAAAGTTTAGCTAAATTAGAGCGGAAGACCTCTGATATTGTGACTGGATTACTAGAATATGCATCCCGTGATGTTTTTAATCTAATTGGCGTTTGAGAGTGCTTTATGGTTTTTAAATTTTGTGACAAAAGTGTATCAGGCTTATTGGCTTTAATATAATAATAGGTATGTTCACGCTTATGTAAAAGTCTTTCCGCTGAGTCAGTAAGAAAAAAGGTCCAGATCAAGACGGGCTTTGTTCAGTCTCGCGATATTAGTGGAAGTTGGGGAAGTTTGGAAATCCGAGTGGCATGTGTTGAAATTAGCTTCCAATTTAGCAAATAGGGCCTTGTGTGTTTTCTTTATAGCATTAGCCTGTTGTATTAATTTGCCTCTGATCACAG
Source organism: Rana muscosa (assembly GCA_029206835.1). Classification (NCBI taxonomy): domain Eukaryota; kingdom Metazoa; phylum Chordata; class Amphibia; order Anura; family Ranidae; genus Rana; species Rana muscosa. The sequence continues at coordinate 315,748,915 of CM055123.1, read as the reverse complement.
CCTTGTGGGCTTCCCACAAAGTAAGGTCAGAAAAGCAGAGTTAGTTTCTTACCGGTAACTCTGTTTCCAGTAGTCTTCCAAGGCAGCCCTTGAGAGATGGAGCTCCTCCTCACAATCAGGAAACACATTGCCATTAATTTTTCCCTCCCTTTAAGAGGCGGTCCCTCAGGTCCCTGGTCAGTCATCCACGAGAACCGAAGGCCGGAATCTGAAATGATATAATACACAACACAACCCCACGAGGTTAGACATTTTAGGGTGGGATCGTGCTGCCTTGGAAGACTACTGGAAACAGAGTTACCGGTAAGAAACTAACTCTGCTTTTCCCCCAGTCGTCTTCCAAGTCAGCCCTTGAGAGGATAACCAAGAACTCACCAAATCTAGGGTGGGACAACGGCTTGGAGGACTTTCCTACCAAAAGCCTGATCCTGGCTGGAAATCAGATCCAGTCTGTAATGCTGAACAAAGGTCGAGAATCTTGACCAGGTTGCAGCCCTGCAGATTTGTTCTGGAGTGGCTCCTGCCCTTTCTGCCCATGAGGCTGCTGAAGCCCTTGTTGAATGAGCTTTAAGTTCTTTAGGTGGTGTAATTTCCATGACACTATAGCACTCTAATATGGCTGTCTTGATCCATCTAGCTATTGTCTTTTTGGACGCTTGCTTACCCTTTAGTTGGCCTGCGTATAAGACAAATATGGCATCTGATGTTCTAAATTCATTAGTGACTTCTAATTATTGAAGTAGACACCTTCTGACATCAAGAAGACTTAGTTCCTGCTCTTTGCTGTTATTGGGTGAACTGCAAAATGAAGGCAAGACTATATCCTGGGATTTGTGAAAAGTTGACGTCACTTTTGGAGTAAATCCCGGATCTGTTTGAAGGACGATTCGATCGTCGTGAATCTTCAAAAAAGGTTCTCTAACGGATAGAGCCTGTATTTCCCCTATCCTACGTGTCGTTGTGATGGCTACTAGGAAAACTGTTTTAAGAGTCAATAATCTTAAAGATGTATCTTGTAGTGGCTCAAAGGGAGGTTTAATGATTCCCCTGAGGACCACTGACAAATCCCAAGTGGGACATTTTTGTATCTTGGGCTTTTTGTATTTTGCCAATGCCCTGCAAAAACGAGAGACCAAAGGGTCCTCTTGTAGTGTCCTTTCTAGATACACCGATAGCGCTGCAATTTGTACTTTCAAAGTACTGAGCGTTAACCCTTTATCAACTCCCTGTTGTAAAAATTCAAGGATGGTGGGTGTATCCATTTTTAGTCTTTTATTTTCAGTGCACCAACTGTTAAATTTTCTCCAGGTCTTTCTGTAGATGGCTCTGGTGTTTGGTTTCCTAACGCTCAGAAGCGTTGTCACCACCTTATCTGAGAGTCCTTTAGATCTCAAGAGGTCCTCCTCAGTAACCAGGCCGCCCATTTGAAACTCTCTTGTTTTAGGCCTGTCAGGGGTCCCTGACACATCAGGTCTTCCCTGTGAGGTAGAAGCCACGGCTCTGCTGCCGAGAGACTGAGGAGTTGAGAGAACCAGGTTCTCTTGGGCCAGTATGGTGCGATCAGTATCAGTTTCGTCTGTTCCTGTAGAAACTTCTTTACCACCCGCGGTATCAGATGAACCGGAGGGAAGGCATAGCATAGCCTGAAGTTCCAAGGGTTTTGTAGAGCGTCTATCCCAAGAGGCTGATCTTGCTGGGTTAGCGAGAAGAAATGTTTCACCTGAGCATTCTTCCGAGAGGCAAACAGGTCTATGTTTGGCATTCCCCAGCGGGCTGTAATTTCCCTGAACACCTCCGGGTGTAATACCCATTCCTCTTGGGAGATCTCCTGGCGGCTGAGGAAGTCCGCTACTTGGTTGTCTTCCCCTTTTAGATGGACTGCTCCTAGTGACAGCAGATTCCCTTCTGCCCACCTGCAAATTTGGTTGGAGATGTGGCTTAGGGATGGGCTTCTTGTGCCCCCTTGCTTGTTCACATAAGCCACTGCTGTGGCATTGTCCGAAAGAATCAGAATGTGACGACTTCTGAGTTGGTTTTGGAAAAACTCCATGGCCTTGGCTATCGCCATAAGTTCTCTCCAGTTCGAAGATGCCTTGGCTTCTTCTGGGGACCATCTCCCCTGAGTAGGTTGCCCTGCTAGGTGAGCTCCCCAACCCCAACTGCTTGCGTCTGTGGTCAATTTCTGTGAGGTCGGAAATGACCAAGCCAGACCCTGATTTAGGTTCGTGTGGATCCTCCACCACAACAGCGACCTTTTTACGGATGTCGGGAGTAAAACTGACATGTCCAGATCTTCTCTTTGGTTTTTTAAGAGAAATACTTGAAGTGACCTTAGATGGTATTTTGCCCACTGGACTGCTGGTATCGATGATGTCATCAGACCCAGAACCGACATCAGCTCCCTGATAGATATTGGGAGGTTGTTCTGTATTAAACTCACCCTCTTGATGAGGTTTTGGATTTTCTCCTCCGGTAGGGAAGTCTTCTGTTCTATGGAGTTGAGCAGATATCCCAGGAACCGAATGTTCTGAGTGGGACACAGATTGGACTTTTCTACGTTTAGAATCCAGCCTAGTGACTTTAACCACAGTTGAGCTTCTGTGAGGTCTTTTGTCAGCTGTGCTTTCGAAGGCGCTGCAAATAGTAGATCGTCTAAGTATGGTATTACGGTCATCTTTTTTAACCTTAGAGGGGCCAGAGCTTCTGCTAACACTTTGGTGAATATCCTTGGGGATGAGGATAACCCGAAAGGGAGAGCTCTGCTCTGGAAATGATATTCCTTTCCCTCTATCTCCACTGCTAACCTCAGATATTTCTGCGACTCCTGTCGGAAGGGAATGTGGAGATATGCATCTCGGAGATCCATGGTCGCCATGAAGGTTTCTGGTTGTAGAATGTTTTTGACCGAAAATATGGATTCCATGCGAAATTTTTTGTATTGAATCGCTTGGTTTAACGGTTTTAAGTTTAGTATTAACCGAAACTTCCCGGAAGGTTTTTTGATCACAAAAATGTGAGAGTAAAAACCCCTTCTTTTTTCCTTCTCTGGGACTGGAGTAAGGACCTTCTGGTCCACCATCTCCCCTAGCAACAGTGGAAGAGCCTTGGCTTTCTCTGGATCCCTGGGAAGTCTCATTACTAGAAATCTCTCTGGAGGATGACAATTGAATTCCAGAGAGTAGCCCCTTGCGATAATGTCCAAAATAAATTGATTGGCTGTCGCCTTCTGCCATTGAGGTAGGAAGGTAGCCAGTCTTCCCCCTACTGTGGCACTCTGTTGTCATTGTTTGGCAGTTTGGTTAGAAGAGCCAAAGAGGACATTACTCTTTGGTTTCCCCTTGTGACCTGTCCAGTTTTTCTTGGGGTACTCTTTCTTTTGTTCTTGGGGACGATCTCTTCGCCCACGAAAAAACCTCTTTTGTGGAGGTTTTCGTTTTTCAGCCGGAAAGGCTTTCTTCCTGTCCGCTGTTCTTTCCAAGGCCTCATCCAGGCCGGAACCAAAAAGCAAATCCCCAGTAAATGGGAGATTGCACAGCCTTGTTTTGGATGCCGCATCGCCTGTCCAGGTCTTCATCCAAATCGCACGTCTTGCTGCAACTGCTAGTCCACCTGACCTTGCTGCTAGCTTGACTGATTCTGCGGATGCATCCGCAATATAACCAACCGCTTTGGAGAGAACTGGAAGTGTATTCAGAATCTCCTCCCTAGGCGTACCATTTTTAATATGGTCTTGCAGCTGTGAGAGCCAAAACTCTAAGTTTCTTGCCACGCAAGTGGTGGCTAGGGCTGGCTTCAGACTAGCGACACTTGTCTCCCAAACTCTTTATTGGATAATGTCGCCCTTTTTATCCATGCCATCTTTTAGGTGTCCCATGTCTTCAAATGCCAATGAAGAATTTTTTGAGACCTTAGAAAGTGGCGCATCCAATTTGGGATTTTTATTCCAAACTTCTTTTGGATCTTCACTAAAAGGAAATCGCTTTTTATGACTGGCCGCAAAAAAAGGTTTCCTTTCTGGGTCTGCCCATTCGTTTTTCACGGTATCTGACATTACCGGATGAACTGGGAATACTTTGGATTTTTTCTTCCTCAGACCCTGGTACATCAGGTCATGTTTGGAAGGCAGTTCTTTTTCCTGCTCAATTTCCAAAGTTTCGTAAATGGCCCCAAGCAAATCATCCACGTCTTCTAGAGATAACTTGTATTTGGGTCCCTTTCTTTCTTCTCTCCCATCTTCCTGCTCTGGATCTGAGCTATCGGTAGCCATAACACTAGCTGTGCTGCTGCCCGCTCGCTCTCTCACCGACTCGTGCGACCCTGAGGCGACTTCTGATCTGGGTGAGGCCATGGGAGAGGAAACTCCAGTAGGAACTGCTAGAGGTTTAACTTCTGCGATAAACTTTTTGAGATCCTTAAAAGGTGTTAGCCATATCATCTCTTACGGATCCAAAAATCTTCGCATAAACTGCATCTGACTGTTTTTCAATCAGTTTGTCAATGCATGTTTTGCATAGCGGTTCTGTTTTCCAAGAGCATCTTGGTATTACACTTTGCACACCGCTTCTTGGGAGTGGGTTTTGGCTCTTTAGGTGGTTTCACCTGCCAAAAGATAAACACAGGGGGACCCATGGCGGTGAGAAAAAAAATACACACTGCACCAAACAATACTAAAGTGCACACCCAGTGACATTAGTAACCCCCTGGCCCCAGCTTGCTAGTGCACCATTACCACCTAGCTGCTGTCCCAATACAAAGGATACAAAGGTCACCCACTGGTGCCTACCTGCATCCTGCTGGTGCTTTTGCCTTCTGGAGCCTGGGCCAATGGAATCTCATCCTCTTCCAGCATCCTGGCTTGCTGTGGCGTTCGATACTGCCGTCTGCAGCCGCGTCCACGCTACTAGCACCAGCCGACCGTTCGAATTTCCCGCGCCTTTAAGGGGATTGGACCAGCTTCCCCGGCGCACGTTGATTGCGTCATTCCTACCCGGAAGTGACGCCCCGCGTCTTCCGGGTCAAGCGGCGTTCAGACGTGGGTACACGCCCCCCCGCTGACGCCGCCAAGGGAACGCAGCAATGGCGCCTTTCTCCTCACCTGGGCACAGAGGAAATTCGAACCCGGGACACCTCCTGCCCACAGCCTAAGGAGGGTTGCCCGTGGTCAAAGAACCGTCCTCCTCCACGCCAGTGATGCGGCTCCGGTAAGGTCCACTGACCCCCTGCCGCAGAGACTCCACACAGTCAGCCCTGCTGACACCCACTGCTGCACCCGCAGACACCTGTCCCGGTCAGCTCATGGGAGATGGAGCCCCCCCTCAGGTCCTTTTGGCAACATGTCTCCTCCGGACGGAGGAAACACTAAGACTGACCAGGGACCTGAGGGACCGCCTCTTAAAGGGAGGGAAAAATTAATGGCAATGTGTTTCCTGATTGTGAGGAGGAGCTCCATCTCTCAAGGGCTGACTTGGAAGACGACTGGGGGAAACATCAGTTGTGTCATTATCTGAGAAATATTCTGTAAGGGCTTGTTCAATTTCCAAGCAGTGGGCGGGATGGGTCAAAGTAGTGTCATTGATATTACCTAGATCACAGGACACGACTTGGTATAAGGAGACTATGGTGGTATAGACTGCGCAGTGATCCGTCCATGGGGAAGGAATGATTTTAGAGGAAAGTATCTCCGGGGGACATGCTAGATAGAACAAAAATGTGGTCTATGCGTGAAAAGGAATTATGGGGATGCGAGTAGTGCGTGAAACGTTTACTAGTTGGGTTAGATTCGCGTTACGTGTCTACTAACTTGTGTGCATTAAGTAGCTGTTGGAATGTGAGCTTGTTAAGGTTGGAGAGTGGGATTGAAGGAGATTTATCAAGAAATTGGAAAATAGTTGCATATGAATCCCCGCATAGGATCACAGTTCCAAATTTATGAGCTTCCACTACCTGAAGAAGATGCGATAAAAAGGCCAACGGGCGTTTATTAGGGGCGTAATAAGATACAATAGTGATTGCCAAATCCATTATGTATCCTGTAAGCAGAAGATATCTGCCCTCTGGATCATTCAACTGAGAAATAAGATTAACCCTTTCACGCCGAGCGGACGCATATATGCGTCCGCTCGGCTTTCAGGGGTTATACCGGGATGATGCCTGCAGCCGCAGGCTTCATCCCGGTACCGTTGTTTAGAGCGGGCGATCGGCTTTCCTGGTATAACCACCGATGCGGCTAAAAGCCGCTCGGTGGTTATACCGGAGGAGCGGGAGGGGACATCCGCCGCCTCCGCCGCTCTTACCGGGCCTCCCGTCCCACCGGGAGACCCGATCCACGATCCGCCACCTCGGGCGGCTACACAGAGAGTGAATCAAAGCCGCGAACGGCTTTGATTTTTTCTCTGCACTGTAACCACGGAAGCGACGTCATGACGTCACGTCCGGGTTACTCGGCTGCCAATGGCGCCGAATTTAAAAAAGTACACAGTATTCAGAATCGCCGTTTTTGGCGATCTGAATACTTTGAAGTGCAAAGGAGGGATTGGGGGTCTTTTAGACCCCCGATCTCTCCATAAAGAGTACCTGTCACCACTTATTACTGTCACAAGGGATGTTTACATTCCCTGTGACAGCAATAAAGTGATCAAAATTTTTTTTTTTTTTAAAAACACTATTTTTAATTATAAAAATAAATAAAATACATAAGAAAAAAAATATATATTTTGCGCGAGCTCGCGCGGCAAAGAAAACGCATACGGAAGTCGCGCCCGCATATGAAACCGGCGTTCAAATCACACATGTGAGTTATCGCCGCGATCGTCAGAGCGAGAGCAATAATTATAGCCGTAGACCTCTGTACCTCTAACCTAGTAGCCGTAAAAAAAATTAAAGCGTCGCCTATGGAGATTTTAAGGTACCGTAGTTTGTCGCCATTCCACGAGTGCGGGCAATTATAAAGCATGACATGTTTGGTATCTATTTACTCGGCGTAACATCATCTTTCACATTATACAAAAAAATTGGACTAACTTTGCTTTTTAATTTTTTTAAAATTCATGAAAGTTAATTTTTCCAAAAAAGTTGCGTTTAAAACACCGCTGCACAAATACTGTGTGATATAAAATATTGCAACATTCGCCATTTTATTCTCTAGATTCTCTGCTAAAAAATATATATATATATAATGTTTGGGGTTTCTAAGTAATTTTCTAGCAAAAAATCTGCATTTTAACTTGTAAACACCAAATGTCAGAAATGGGCTTAGTCATGAAAGGGTTAAATGGGAAAGTACGGTGAAAGCCAATTAGTGTACCTCTTTGCTTAACAGTGGCCGAAGCTGTATAAAACTGGGGATAGGAGGCGGATAAAAAATTAGGGGAAGAGTTATCATTGAAATGGGTTTCCTGTAGACAAATAATCTGTGCTTTTTTAGCTGCAAAAAAAAAAACGCATCGCTTTAGTACGTTTTATGTGGGATGTTGAAGCCATAATATGGTTAGAACATGTATCTTAATGATCAAAGCCAACTTCGGGTCGAGGGCCACGGCCGCCACCAGGGGAGAGAGAAAGGAGATAGAAAAGGATAGTAAAGAAGAAACTAAGCAAAGTAGAGAAACCCGGTTCAAATTGACTTTTGAACTTTCTCTAACTTGGCCTAATAAATTTTTATTTTTATTTTTTGCCCCCCCCCCCCCTCCAGGAACTTATCCAGGGCCCCCCCCCCCTTTTTTTTTTTTCTTTAAGTGTTACGTGTGTCATGTGTGTTTGTTTAAATTTCATAAGTTGTGTAATTGTAATGACAACTAGTTGTGTAATTGTAATGACAACTATCAAATTAATCTTACTTGAATATTGTCATTTCATATGTGATTTCCTTATGTATGGCTCCAGCAGAAAGGAGATAGAAAAGGATAGTAAAGAAGAAACTAAGCAAAGTAGAGAAACCCTGAAATTCTGAATAAAAATACATAAACAATATCCGAACAATAGACAGACCTTGTTGGAAGGTGTCTTACCGTATATACTGCTTCATAAATGAAGCCATCTATTAAAATAAAATAAATAAAGTAAGATTAATTTGATAGTTGTCATTACAATTACACAACTTATGAAATTTAAACAAACACACATGACACACGTAACACTTAAAGAAAAAAAAAAAAGGGGGGGGGGGCCCTGGATAAGTTCCTGGAGGGGGGGGGGGGCAAAAAATAAAAATAAAAATTTATTAGGCCAAGTTAGAGAAAGTTCAAAAGTCAATTTGAACCGGTTGTCTTGTGCTGTGAGGATGATTGTGAGGAAGAACGTGTGCCGGCTTGATCTTTAGTTGAAACTCGGTCTGCAAGGCCCATTTCAATCAATGCTGACTGTAAATCATCGGGGGTTCGGCCGACATATTTGGTCTCAAGGTGGGTGAAACGAAGAGAAAATGGAAAACCCCAGTGGTAAACAATGTGATTGTTTTGAAGTTTGAGCAGCTGGGGTTTGAGAGCACGTCTCTTGGCAATTGTGAGAGGGGACAGGTCTGTGAAAAGTTGAAAAGTATGGCCCTGAAAAATAAGTGAATCCTTCTCCCTTGCTGCAGCCAATAATTGCTCCTTACTGCGATAATAGTGTAGTTTGACAACTATGTCCCTAGGGGGACCGTTAGGCTTCCGTGGAGCTAAGGCTCTGTGGGCTCTATCAAATGCCAACCTTTCAACAGGTACTCCAGGCAGCAGTTCCTGAAAGAGGGCATATACAGTGCCCTGGACATCCTCAACAGTCTCAGGGATTCCTCTGATCCTCAAATTTGACCTTCTGTCCCTATTTTCTTGGTCTTCAATGCGGGACTGTAAAGTAAAATTCTCCTCCTTAAGATGTTCAATTTCAGAGACATAATGCTGTGAATGGTTTTCTATGCTATCCACTCTCACTTCCAGGTCAGCTGTTCTCTGTCCCAATTCCCTAATTTCTCTTGTTAACTGGTTAGTGATGTAGCGACCTCACCCCTCTCTCCCCTTCTCATTCTCGGCTTGTCTTTCTTTGTCTAGGGGTGTTAGTGCCAGGGGGAGGGATGAGATACACCATGGCCCATGTCCTCCATAGTGAAGAGGTGAAGGCCAGAAAGATCGGGCTTTGTGTAGGTGTCCTAGAGTCAAGTCCTGTACTTCGTCCCTGACTCCTTTGCTCCTAGTAACCAGAGTTCCACACAGTGAATAGGTCCAACACAGTTTTATTCTTGTCAGCGAATAAACACACAGCATGGTTAAGTTGGATTCTTTTGCAACAACTTAGTCTTGATGGGGAATAGGTCGAGGCACAATCCTTTCCCTTCTCTTGCCAACCACTGTGGTATCACCAGTGGCGAATTGTCACTGCCACTGACTATGTGAAATAGAACGTGAATTACCTTCGCTAGCACGGCCCCTATCAGGGGAAGGATATCCTTCCAAGGGAGATACCAGAGGCCTCTCTGTCACCAGCGATGCTGCGCCAGACTCTCCAGAGAAGTTCTGCACACCAGTCCTCACAAACTCAGACACGGGCACCCAAGGAGTTAGGGCCCCCTCGGATTCTTCCACCCACGCGGAACTCAGTCGAAGGTACTGAGCCCCAGGCATCCGCCATAGTACCTCACCCCAGGCTAAAGGTGCCTGAGATGGACTCCATCTCAGCTCCGGCCAGGTCAAAGGCACCTGGGCCCAGAAACGCCAATACCCAAGCTGAAGGTGCCTGAGTGCGGCCACGTCCTCCGACTCTGCACTCTGAACCCCGTGGTAAGGGCGTCCGCCCCTTTTATCTCCTCTCCCTTCGTGCCACAGCGGGTTCCCCGCCCCACTGTACCAGCTCCAGGGGAGGACAAAAAGGCACAGTCCTGCGGTATGAGTTCACCTCCGGCCCCCGGCAACAATGCCACCTACAGGCCCAGGGAACCTCACACCACCAGAGTCCTCCAAGAACCATAAAAGGGTCTCAGATTCCCCAGCAATTGGTGCATCTGGGTTACACTACCACCCAGATGCTTCCCCTAAATTCAAATACCCGCTACAGTGATATGGTCAGAAGTTTGTTTCAATGCCCTATTTAGTATACGTTCAAATTGTTTAAACATCTGAGAATGAATTACTGTTTGTGAATCCTCAATTTCTGAGTCAGACTCACCGGAATATTCCTGCAGCTTTGAACTGTGTGACAGGGTTTTCAGGGAGCGCTGTGTGTTCAGCTGTGAGGTAACTGCTGCCTCCATTTTAGAACACGGCTCAGCTGGCGCCACCCTGGATGTTCCTGCTTTAAATTTTGCCTTAGAAGTCTTCTAGTCATTATGGTGACACCAGCAGCTTCCGTAGGCAGAGAGGCAGTGTCCGTTAAACTTTCAATAGAAAATTACATCCACAGCTCTCCGGTCTGCCCAGTCCAGGAGCGGAGCTCTAAGGAAGCATGTCCTCTCCCTCAGGCTTCGCGCATGCCCCCGGCAGATTTTTTTTTTTTTATTCTGCACTGACTGTCTTTGAAATTGCCCCAGCCTCTGTTCAAATCCAATCCGGGGACAGACTTGGCCTGGGGACAGTGTCCTCAATCCGGGGACTGTCCCTGGAAACCGGGGATTGTCTGGTCACCCTAACCTTGGGCCTTCTGTTTGACACGTTCCCTACATGGAAAGTCATTTTAACCTGGTGTGAGGCTCGTAAGCTTCATCCCTGACTGTTTGCCGTGGGGAGCATTTTGGCTTTTCTCCAGTTTGCTGTGAACATGTCTCTGGAAGTACCATAAAGGTAAAGATATCGGCATTGGCCGTTCTGTTTCAGAGACCCATCATGTCTCACGGTCTCCCATTAATAATGTTATTGATGTTTTTTAGTTTCAGAAATAATGGATTTATGGGCAACAGTTCGTGTGAATTAAGAAAATAGCATTATAATTTTTCTAGTACAGTTCTATGTGGTATTAATGCCACTTAGCAAAACATTTTCATCGTAATAACAGCCCTATGTGTTCCCAATATCTATCTCGTAGACCCATGCTGGGATGTAACCGTAATGGCAAAATAACATTATTTGAAAAAAGAATCCCACAGTTTTAATGTAATTCTTTTATGTTCAGTCTGACCAGAACCTGTGGAGCCCAACAAAGGGAAGTAATGAGAGAAAATGTATTGGCCCCGGTACTCTATGTGTTTGAAGAAACCTGAACAAACTATGCATAAAGCTCACTGGTTTGAATAAAGCCTCTCACTAATTTTTCCTAATATAGTGTGTATTGTTACGTCCATTTTCCACATTAAATAGAACACATTAGAGCTGCAAGATTGTGGCCAAAATGAGAATCACGATGTCTTTGCTTAGAATAAAGATCACGATTCTCTCAGCGTAAAATCTTTCACATTATACAAAAGAAATTTGGTCTAACTTTACTGGTTAGTTTTTTTTTTTTTTTTTAATTCATTCAAGTAATTAAAAAAAAAAAAATGCATTTGAAAGACCGCTGCGCAAATACAGCGTGTCTTATATTTTTCACACACACACACACACACACACACACACACCTCAAAATTTCAAGTCCTGAGCTACTAGCCAGGCCTCAAAGGTTACTCGCCACCAGTGCCACACTCAATCCCTGCCCCGCCCCGCCCCGCCCCTAGACACGCCCTCACAAATTATCTCATGAAATGTTTTATGCAAAAATAAGTTACAAAAATAAATATTAACAACAACTTTATCAGTGCAGCCTCACCTGTGCCCACCATTGCAGCCTCACCTGTGCCCACCATTGCAGCCTCACCTGTGCCCACCATTGCAGAAACACTGTGCCCGTTGCAGCCTTACTGTGTCCATTGCAGCCTCGCCTGGGCTGAGGAATGCATGGCTGGAGGAAGAGGAGAGCTGCGGGATAGCACGCTGTTAGCGGCGCTTACATTTTGATTGTCTCCACTCTGCTCGACACAGCCCCGCCTCCTCCTGACCTGCGCATCTGATAGAACGCCGGTCCACTGCTGGGACATGTTCTATCTATCACAAGCGCAGGTCAGGAGGAGGCGGGGCTGTGTCGAGCAGAGCGGAGACAATCAAAATGTAAGCGCCGCTAACAGCCTGCTATCCCGCAGCTCTCCTCTTCCTCCATGCTCTCTTCCCCCGGGGGGATCGATGGGAGAACAGCTCCTGATCAACCCCGCCGGCGGTGCTCTCCCCCCCCCCCCTCTCCCCCCCCTCTCCCAGGCAGGCAGCCCAGCTCGCAAGACTGAATTTTCTACTCAAAACGCAACGCAAAATGCGCGTAGGCGAGTGGAAAATTTGAGGGTTGCTTAATATATATATATATATTAAATATGTTTGGGGGTTCTAAGTAATTTTTTAGCAAAAAAAAATTATTTTAACTTGAAAACAACAACTGTCAGAAAAAGGTTTCTCCATATACAATTGTGTACTAGGCCATGTCATTTGCTAGCTTCAGTGGACTAGTGGCTCCATCCTCCTCCCCTCCCCCCGGTTTTCTCGATTATTGCTACCACCCTGTGGGTGGCCACATTGGTCTTGGACCGCCCACAGAGGTGGGAGGGCCTCACAAGCTCCTCTGGTAGTTCCCTGTTCATTTGCTAAGTGATGCACATATGTGTATATATATCAAGACGGCTGAGAGAGAAAACACTGCTGGGCTCTGAGGAAGAAGACTTGTGTTCGAAACGCGTAAGCTGGCAGTGACCCCTGTCAATCCCTCTGTGACTCTTTGGAGTTGGTTCGGTTCGGACGCATTGCTGCGATTTTGTGGATTCTTTTAATGTGAGACACTCACGTATGTTTGTCGGTAGGATTCTTTTATTTATTTTTAATAAACTCCACCCAAGGATAATGCACTAGGCTGGTGCGCCCTTCTTTTTTCTCTTTGTCATTTATCGTTGGGATACCCTTATCCGTGAAGGCAGCAAGGCCAGTGACATTTACCATTTTGACTTACAGACTGTCTGGTATTCCACTCGTGCGCAGGAGTTTTTGTTTTCTGTTACTATAGCTTTGTATGCTGTATAAGACTAGGGGGGGGGGGGGGGGTCAACCAAGTACCCCTAGGACTGCTGGTCTTATGGGAAAGGGGGTTCCTATTGGTGAAGAACACAGAACCAGCTATAGTACCTGACCACCAGCGCTAGGGGTAGGTGTGACACATCTATATCCTAAGAAGAATATCTGGCTCCTCCCTGATTGAGAGAGGGTGGTGGGCTGGCTGCGGAAGGGATGGGAGTTGGCCGGGGAGGGGATGGGAGTTGGCCGGGGAAGCAGGGATGGACTGGCCATCGGGACTACCGGGAGTTTCCCGGTGGGCCGATGGCTCAGTGAGCTGGCTGTCACTGTCTCTCACTCGTCTAGCTGTGTGGATGTCACATTTACGCTAATGCTCCTGCACCCGGTGGTGGCGCTAGCCAATAGCCATCATCGTTGCCACAACACTTCCCTCCTCCTAAGTTTACAACCCCGTCTCAGCGGCATGACGTCACTCACGGCGGGAGGGGATTATCATGGGAGGAGTCGTAGAGAACGCTGCGCCTGTGCAGTACAGGGGGTCATTATCCCATTATCCGCCGGGGGGACCTTCATCGGCAGAACATCGGGCGCTGGCTTGAGGAGTGGCTGCAGTCGAGAAGAGAAGACGTAATGGAGTCATCACCCACCCCCCCCCCCCCCCGAAGAGGTGCAAGGACCTGGCTCTCTGAAACACACAGCCCTCCCCAGCCTGAAGTAAGGTATGATGAGATGACCCCTGTTGTGATAAAACTGATTTACTGTAGAAAACCCCCTTCAGTAGGAAATTTAAGAAATGATGCATAGCATAGTAGTCATCATGCCAATTTTAAAGTTTGGCAGTGGCGGCTCATGGGCAATCAACTAACCCCCCCCCCAGCGGACTCATCCAGCAAGCCCCCCTGCCAGCCAACCCCCCCCCCGCAGGCTTATCCAGCAACCCCCCACTCAGCGGGCTCATCCTGCAACCCCCCTTATCCAGCACCCCCCCCCGCCAGCGGACTCATCCAGCAACCACCCTCATCCAGCACCCCCCCTGCCAGCAGACTCATCCAGAAACCGCCCTCCCCCCCACCAGCAGACTCATCCAGAGACCCCCTCATCCAGCAACCCCCCCACCTTGCCAGCAGGCTCATCAAGCAATGCACACCCCCCCGCGCACAGACACACATAGCCACCCGACCCCCCCCTCTGGTCAGCGGAGCAAACTGATCCAGAAGGACCCCCACCCACTGTCTGCCCGGCCCTTACCCCATCTTAGTGGCGGGTCAATGGCAGCAAGATGTGTCCTGGGAGCTGCTCTGTTTCCTCTAATAGAGACACCATGCATCTCTTCTCTCCTTCTTGCAAAGCGTCCAGTAGGATCACCTGTACTGTCAGCCACAGTGACAGGTACCAGACCCGCTTGGCTGGGAGGAGGATCAGTGTTGCAACAGTGAATATTCATTCGCTGCTGCAACACATCTGGGTGGCTGGGTGGGCTCCGGTCGCACTCTCTGCGCTCCGAACCCACCCTATTTCGAAGCCTATTAGAGCCTCCGGTTCTTCAAATAAAAAAAACCTGGCCGCTGTAATTCATGTGCCCGGTGACCTGAAAGGGACCAGACGCATGAATAGGGGGCGGCAGTGAATAGATGTAACTATGAAACTGAGAAGTGGGGGGAGCTGCCGACGTGAATTGTTGAGACGTGGGGGTTGCCACGAATTGAGAAGCGGGGGGGGGGGGGGGGTGCTGTCGCTGTGAATTGTTGAGGTTCGGGGGGGGCTTTGGGTGCTGAAAAAAAACATACAAAAAAAAGGGGGGGTTGCCATCTGGGGACCTCTGGGCCCCTTAAAAAAAAAAGAAAGACATTTTTATTTTAAAAAAAAGGGGGGGTTGCCATCCGGGCCCCTTACAGGTATACTGTCTGTACCCCCCTGATGGCGGCCCTGGCTATAGAGTCCTGAAATTTCAGGGAAGGGCTTGTGTACTTACAAACCCAAGCAGTTGGTATTAGTGATGGTTATAGCTTTTGGGAGGAGCTCAAGTACCTGTAAATGGGCAGTGGATTGGAATACCAGAGACTGGATGATCCACAAGCAGCAGTAGTAACATCCGGAAGGCGCGTCCTCTTAAGTCAAAAGACAGAAAAGGTGTGTGCCACCCAGTGCCACCCAGTAGATGACATCAGCAGAGTTCAGGAAAGATTGTTACCTCAGTAAAAAAAGGGTGGGAATTTTCAAAATGGTGCCCAATGGTCAAAATCTTACGGTAACTGCTGTTACTACAGCCTGACCGGCCATATTCATTATTTGAGTTGTGAGAGACTGGGTCATGCCAAAAACCTGTGCCACAATTCTAGAACTTGAATGTGTGTTACAGGTGACCAATACAGTACTAAAGGGCTAAGAAGTGCCATAAAGCAAAGTTACATAGTTAGGTTGAAAAAAGACACCTCTGATGTAGCAACATATTTTCTTTCCGGTGACACCACTGATGTAGCAACATATTTTCTTTCCGGTGACACCACTGATGTAGCAACATATTTTCTTTCCGGTGACACCACTGATGTAGCAACATATTTTCTTTCCGGTGACACCACTGATGTAGCAACATATTTTCTTTCCGGTGACACCACTGATGTAGCAACATATTTTCTTTCCGGTGACACCTCTGATGTAGGGATGCGTTTTCCTTCCAGTGACACCACCAATTCAAGGACATTTTTTTTTCCTTCCAGTGACAACACTGATGCAGGGACCCAAGGCAGTCTCTGACATATTTCTACAATACATATCTAACAGAGGTAATTAGATAAAGCTATTACATGATAATATGCTCCGATGAGCAAGTTTGTAAGTCCAATAGAACAACATTCTGCAGCAACAGGAGTACTTGTTATACTGATGTTGCCCTAAAAATCAATAAAAAAAAACCACAGTAGATTGACTGTGAGATTAATTGAGCTAAATGTGCTTCTATTTGCCATCAGCAATCGATGTCTGAAATCATATTTCCTAGTAAGATTTCTTAGCGGGAATGGACTGTTAGCATTCAGAAGCAATGGTCTTCAACTAGCTGTTTTCTCAGTTCTTGGAACACTCAATAAAATATGTTTTTCTTTATCGTCAAGTGAGGGGAAAAGAAAATACCAAAATTCTTGGATATGCGAGTTATATTTCTGCCTCCAGGAAGTACAGATACTGGCCAACATGCATTGGGTCCCCCTTCTAGTAGTGGGTTGGACCCCCTTTGGCCTTCATTCTTGGTGGCAGAGATAAAACAAGGTGTTGGAAACGTTCCTCACAGATTTTCCTCCATAGTGACATGATAACATCACACAGTTGCTGCAGATTTGTCGGCTGCACATCCATGATGCCAATCTCACGTTCCACCACATCCCAAAGGTGCTCTATTGGATAAGATGTGGTGAGTGTGGAGGCCATTGGAGGACAGTGACCTCATTATCCAGTGGTGAGATGATTGGAGCTTTGTGATATGGTGCATTATCCTGCTGGGAGGAGCCATCAGAAGATGGGGGACACTGTAGTCATAAAGGGGTGGACATGGGGGGCCCAAAGTGTGCCCATCCCCCCACACCATTACACCCCCACCACCAGCCTGAACCGGTGATTCCCCGTTCCCCCACACCATTACACCCCCCACCACCAGCCTGAACCGGTGATACCCCATCCCCCACACCATTACACTCCCACCACCAGCCTGAACCGGTGATACCCCATCCCCCACACCATTACACCCCCACCACCAGCCTGAACCGGTGATACCCCATCCCCACACCATTACACCCCCACCACCAGCCTGAACCGGTGATACCCCATCCCCCACACCATTACACCCCCACCACCAGCCTGAACCGGTGATACCCCATCCCCCACACCATTACACCCCCACCACCAGCCTAAACCGGTGATACACCATCCCCCACACCATTACACCCCCACCACCAGCCTGAACCGGTGATACCCCATCCCCCACACCATTACACTCCCACCACCAGCCTGAACCGGTGATACCCCATCCCCCACACCATTACACCCCCACCACCAGCCTGAACCGGTAATACCCCATCCCCCCACACCATAACACCCCCACCACCAGCCTGAACCGGTGATACCCCATCCCCCACACCATTACACCCCCACCACCAGCCTGAACAGGTGATACCCCATCCCCCACACCATTACACCACCACCACCAGCCTGAACCGGTGATACCCCATCCCCCACACCATTACACCACCACCACCAGTCTGAACAGGTGATACCCCATCCCCCCACACCATTACACCCCCACCACCAGCCTGAACCGGTAATACCCCATCCCCCCACACCATTACACCCCCACCACCAGCCTGAACCGGTAATACCCCATCCCCCACACCATTACACCCCCACCACCAGCCTGAACCGGTGATACCCCATCCCCCACACCATTTCACCCCCACAACCAGCCCAAACCGGTGATACCCCATCCCCCCCACCATTACACCACCACCACCAGCTTGAACAGGTGATACCCCATCCCCCACACCATTACACCACCACCACCAGCCTGAACCGGTGATACCCCATCCCCCACACCATTTCACCCCCACAACCAGCCCAAACCGGTGATACCCCATCCCCCACACCATTACACCACCACCACCAGCCTGAACAGGTGATACCCCATCCCCCACACCATTACACCACCACCACCAGCCTGAACCGGTGATACCCCATCCCCCACACCATTACACCACCACCACCAGTCTGAACCGGTGATACCCCATCCCCCCACACCATTACACCCCCACCACCAGCCTGAACCGGTAATACCCCATCCCCCCACACCATTACACCCCCAACACCAGCCTGAACCGGTGATACCCCATCCCCCCACACCATTACACCACCACCACCAGCCTGAACCGGTGATACCCCATCCCCCACACCATTACACCCCCACCACCAGCCTGAACCGGTGATACCCCATCCCCCACACCATTACACCCCCACCACCAGCCTGAACCGGTGATACCCCACCCCCCACACCATTACACCCCCACCACCAGCCTGAACCGGTGATACCCCATCCCCCACACCATTACACCCCCCACCACCAGCCTGAACCGGTGATACCCCATCCCCCACACCATTACACCCCCACCACCAGCCTGAACCGGTGATACCCCATCCCCCACACCATTACACCCCCACCACCAGCCTGAACCGGTGATATCCCATCTCCCACACCATTACACCCCCCACCACCAGCCTGAACCGGTGATACCCCATCCCCCACACCATTACACCCCCACCACCAGCCTGAACTGGTGATACCCCATCCCCCACACCATTACACCCCCACCACCAGCCTGAACCGGTGATACCCCATCCCCCACACCATTACACCACCACCCTTAACCGGTGATATCCCACCCCCCACCATTACACCCCCACCACCAGCCTGAACCGGTGATACCCCATCCCCCCACACCATTACACCCCCACCACCAGCCTGAACAGGTGATACCCCATCCCCCACACCATGACACCCCCACCACCAGCCTGAACCGGTGATACCCCATCCCCCACACCATTACACCCCCACCACCAGCCTGAACAGGTGATACCCCATCCCCCACACCATTACACCCCCACCACCAGCCTGAACCGGTGATACCCCATCCCCCACACCATGACACCCCCACCAGCCTGAACCGGTGATACCCCATCCCCCACACCATTACACCCCCACCACCAGCCTGAACCGGTGATACCCCATCCCCCACACCATTACACCCCCCACCACCAGCCTGAACCGGTGATATCCCATCCCCCACACCATTACACCCCCACCACCAGCCTGAACCGGTGATACCCCACCCCCCACACCATTACACCCCCACCACCAGCCTGAACCGGTGATATCCCATCCCCCACACCATTACACCCCCACCACCAGCCTGAACTGGTGATTCCCCATCCCCCACACCATTACACCCCCCACCACCAGCCTGAACCGGTGATACCCCACCCCCCACACCATTACACCCTCACCACCAGCCTGATCCGGTGATACCCCATCCCCCACACCATTACACCCCCACCACCAGCCTGATCTGGTGATACCCCATCCCCCACACCATTACACCCCCACCACCAGCCTGAACCGGTGATACCCCATCCCCCACACCATTACACCCCCACCACCAGCCTGAACCGGTGATACCCCATCCCCCACACCATTACACCCCCACCACCAGCCTGAACCGGTGATACCCCATCCCCCACACCATTACACCCCCACCACCAGCCTGAACCGGTGATATCCCATCCCCCCACACCATTACACCCCCACCACCAGCCTGAACCGGTGATACCCCATCCCCCCCACCATTACACCCCCACCACCAGCCTGATCCGGTGATACCCCATCCCCCACACCATTACACCCCCACCACCAGCCTGAACCGGTGATACCCCATCCCCCACACCATTACACCCCCACCACCAGCCTGAACCGGTGATACCCCATCCCCCACACCATTACACCCCCACCACCAGCCTGAACCGGTGATATCCCATCCCCCACACCATTACACCCCCACCACCAGCCTGAACCGGTGATACCCCATCCCCCCACACCATTACACCCCCACCACCAGCCTGAACCGGTGATACCCCATCCCCCCCACCATTACACCCCCACCACCAGCCTGATCCGGTGATACCCCATCCCCCCCACCATTACACCCCCACCACCAGCCTGAACCGGTGATACCCCATCCCCCCCACCATTACACCCCCACCACCAGCCTGATCCGGTGATAGAAGGCAGGATGGATCCATGCGCCAAATTCTGACCCCACCATCTGAATGTCACAGCCGAAATCCAGACTCATCAGACCCGGCAACGTTTTTCCAATCTTCTATTGTCCAATTTTGGTGATCCTGTGCCAATTGTAGCCTCAGTTTCCTGTTCTTAGCTGACAGAAGTGGCACCCGGTGTGGTCTTCTGCTGCTGTAGCCCATCTGCTCCAAGGTTGGATGTGTTGCGCATTCAGAGATGGTATTCTGCATACCTTGGGTGTAACGAGGGGTTATTTGAGTTACTGTTGCCTTTCTATCCTCTGGAACCAGTCTGCCCCATTCTCCTCTGACATCAACAAGGCATTTTCCTCCACACAACCGCCACTCACTGGATATTTTCTCCTTTTCCCACCATTCTCTGTAAACCAGAGAGATGGTTGTGTGTGAAAATCCCAGAAATACTCAGACCAGCCCGTCTGCCACCAACAACCACGCCACGTCCAAAGTCACCTAAATCCCCCTTTCTCCCCCATTCTGAGGCTCGGTTTGAACTTCAGCAAGTCGTCCTCACCACGTCTAGATGCCTAAATGCATTGAGTTGCTGCCGTGTGATTGGCTGATTAGCAATTTTCATCACCAAGCAATTGTACAGGTGTACCTAATAAAGTGGCCGGTGAGTAGAAATATATATATTTTTTTAGAAGGATAAATGAGGATAAATGAGGATAAATGATAGAAGGATAAATGAGGATAAATGGGGATAAATGAGGATAAATGATATCCCGGTAATTTTCATATATCAAAAGGCATATCCTAAACCGCTCTCCGTATTAAAGCATGATAGGACGCTGACAAGCGGAAATGCCCGATACATTATAGATGACCCCAGTTAAAGGAAATTATCCAATCATTAACCATTAATATCACTCTTTTCACGAAAAGCAGACCAATTACCTTACAATGCAGAATGAAGGCCATTATATGTACAGATCACATGATTCTAAGTGATGGGTCCAAGCCTTGTACTTCATCCATTATGGGCTTTTATCAGAGGGTGATAGTAAAATGAATACATTTATATAGATACATTCACAGGTAATGCAACAGGAAAGCAATCTATAGAAGGTTCCACCCTTTCCCCCATTCTGAATGCCATTTGTTAACTCCTTTATATACATTATATTACCAAAAGTATTGGGACACCTGCCTTTACACACACATGAACTTTAATGACATCCCAGTCTTAGTCCGGAGGGTTCAATACTGAGTTGGCCCCGCCCTTTGCAGCTATAACAGCTTCACCTCTTCTGGGAAGGCCGTCCACAAGGTTTAGGAGGGTGTCTGTGGCAGGGGTCTCAAACTGGCGGCCCCTCCAGCTGTTGCGAAACTACAAGTCCCATGAGGCATTGCAAGGCTGACAGTTACAAGCGTGACCTCCCCACAGGCAGAGGCATGATGGGACTTGTAGTTTCGCAACAGCTGGAGGGCCACCAGTTTGAGACCCCCTGGTCTATGGGAATGTTTGACCAATTCTTCCAGAACCCAGCAAACAAACCCCTTGTGGTGGACTTTTTATATACTCTTTAGTAAATTGCCCCTTAAAAGTATTTGGGTAAAAAAAAAAAATGTATTAAACATATTATATCAAATTCAACACATAAAGCAAGGAATGAATTTTGGATCTACAACATTGTCACCATTTATACATGTATTTGATACAGTACTCTTGCACCCAACGCGTTTCGGAGTACAGGTATCTCCTTCTTCAGGGGTATATATTGGCATATTTATACTCTCGAATAAAATATTGAAAATAATAAATATATAACATTGTGTATATATTTCAAGAGTTTCTGTCCAAACCGAGGTGAAACACCAAAATAGGTTGGCACCACATCCCAGAAAAATATATGTTCAAAAGTTGGGAGGGGGAAATTGGGATTTTTTTTACGGTGCAATCAATGAAGTAGAAGAGATGAGAGGGAGATTATTATAAGTAAAAAATTACATTTTATTTAACATATACATAAAAATCGATCTCAGGTAATCACAGGTTTACATAAAGAAAAACCAAAATGGTTATATGCAGTTTGGAGATACACATATAGACACACTCACACACACACATATACATACATACGTGCAACGTTCTATAAATAATTTCACAAAATTGCACTTTAGTGCATTTGTATTCAGTCCCCTTTACTCTGATACCCCCAACTAAAATCTAGAGGAACCAATTGCCTTCAGAAGTCACCTAATTAGTAAATAGAGTCCCCCTGTGTGTCATTTAATCTCAGTATAAATACAGCTGTTCTGCAAAGCCCTCAGAGGTTTGTTAGAGAACCTTAGTGAACAAACAGCATCATGAAGGCCAAGGAACACACCAGACAGGTCAGGGATAAAGTTGTGGAGAAGTATAAAGCAGGGTCAGGTTATAAAAAAATCTCCCAAGCTTTGAACATCTCACGGAGCTCTGTTCAATCCATCATCGGAAAATGGAAAGAGTATGGCACAACTGCAAACCTACCAAGACATGGCCGTCCACCTAAACTGACCGGGCCGGGCAAGAAGAGCATTCATCAGAGAAGCAGCCAAGATGGTAACTCTGGAGGAGCAGCAGAGATCCACAGCTCAGGAGGGAGAATCTGTCCACAGGACAACTATTAGTCGTGCTTCTCCACAAATCTGCCCTTTATGGAAGAGTGACAAGAAGACAGACATTGGGGAAAGAAAGTCATAAGAAGTCCTGTTTGCAGTTTGTGAGAAGCCATGTGGGGGACACAGCAATCATGTGGGGGACACAGCAATCACGTGGGGGGACACAGCAATCATGTGGGGTACACAGCAGACATGTGGGGGACACAGCAACCATGTGGGGGACACAGCAATCATGTGGGGGACACAGCAATCATGTGGAAGAAGGAGCTCTGGTCAGATGAGACCAAAATGTAACTTTTTGGCCTAAAAACAAAACACTATGTGTGGGGAAAACTAACACTGTACATCACCCTGAACACACCATCCCCACCGTGAAACATGGTGGTGGCAGCATCATGTGGTGGGGATGCTTTTCTTCAGCAGGGACAGGGAAGCTGGTCAGAGTTGATGGGAAGATGGATGGAGACAAATACAGGACAATCTGCGGACGACCTTATGTTTTCCCTGGCAAACCCCTCGACATCCCTACCAGCCCTCCTACGGGAGTTCGACAAATACGGTCGACTCTCCAATTTGAAGATCAACCTGTCTAAATCGGAGGCCATGGGGATTGGGATACCGCAACAACAGCTTGTGAGACTCAGGAACAGCTTTAACTTAAAATGGACGGACTCGGCCTTAAAGTATTTGGGCATATATATATACCCATCTCCTTACACCAATTGTTTAAGCTTAATTTCCCCCCCCTACTCAAAGCAGTCCAAAAACTATTAGACGGATGGAAGGGCGGTCTCCACTCCTGGCTGGGGCGCAGCAACATAATCTAAATGACGATCCTACCCAAGTTCCTCTACCTCCTCCAAGCCCTCCCAATCCACATCCCGGGTGACTTCTTCAAACGTGTGAACTCCTCCCTTTCCCGCTTTCTCTGGGCGGGGGAAACACCCCCGCCTCAGCAGGACACTGCTTACTCTCCCCAAACAACGTGGAGGCCTGGCATTACCGGACGTGCGCACGTACTATTATGCAACACATCTCAGCAGACTGCTGGATTGGTGCCGTCACACCGACTCCAAGTTGTGGACACAGCTGGAGCAGGACCAATGTGAGGGCCTCCTGAGCAGGATGCCTTGGTGCCAAGCGGCCTTACCACCTAAACTAAAACGCCACCCTCTGATAGGCAATACGACCGCGGTTTGCTCGCTACTGCTGTCAAAGTACGGTCTGTCTCCCCGCGACTCCCCCTTGAGACCCGTGATTGGACATCCCCACTTTGACCCGGGATTACACGATAAAAAAATTCTGTGAACTTCGAGCCGAGGGTCTATACCAGGCATCACACTTTAGCGCTTTGGGTTGATGAAAAGCACACACGGAACTATCAGACCCCAGCGGTCCATACAAATTAGACTTTCTAAGAGCTCTACAATTGAGCCATTTTCTTGACTGAACCCCACCCCCCCAATGACTCATGACAACTACTCACACCCTTGGAGGAAATGTGTACGGAGACTGGGGTACTCCCCCACAAGCTATCACTGACATATGCCATACTGACCGAGCCTCCAAGTGACTTCTTCCCCCCGTGCTTGACCAAATGGGAAGGTGACTTGAACTGCCATTTCACTGACGCCAAGAAACTACAAATCATCAAACTTACTCATAAGTCCTCATTATGCTCCAAAGTACAGGAGACTAACTTTAAGATCCTTACACGGTGGTACAGGACCCCTGCCCTCCTACATAAGCTATTCCCTAACACCTCAGACCTCTGTTGGCGCTGCCAGTCGGAGACTGGCACCCTACTACACATATTTTGGTCATGCCCTCGGCTACGGAGTTTCAGCCGGCGATTCCCTGCACCATGAGAACGATCATAGTGGCTGTTCCGCCGCTTGATCGTTCTTACGGGCAGCGGAAGGGGACGTCCCCCCTTCCCCCCTCCCGCCGCCCTCCGGTGCTTCTCCCGACTCACCTGTGCGATCGGTGAGTCAGTGACAGGATCCGCCGGCCCCGGATGTTGATCACAGAGATTTCCGGCGGACCAGATGGTCGCCGAAGTCTCTATGATCGTCAAAGGCCGGGCGCGATGTTATGACGTCACGCCCGGCCTCTGCATTAAAAAAAAAACGGCGCCGCCTCGGCTTTGAAGCGGTGATCTTTTTTTTTTTAGGCTTCCCAGCCTAGAGGTGAGATGTGAGGTCTTATTGACCCTCCCCCATATCTCACTGTAAAGAGGACCTGTCATGTCATATTCCTATTACAAGGGATGTTTACAAGTGATCACATTTTTTATTTTTTTTTAAAGTGTCAAAAAAAAAAAAAAAAAAAAAAAAAGGAAAACAATAACGTTTTTTTTTTTTTTTTTTTTTTTACAGTTCCCTAGTCCCCGTGAGCTCGCATGCAGAAGCGAACGCACACGTAAGTCCCCACCCACATATGAAAACGGTGTTCAAACCACACACGTGAGGTGTCGCCGCGAACGTTAGAGCGAGAGCAATAATTCTAGCCCTAGACCTCCTCTGTAACTCAAAAAATGTAACCAGTAAAAAAATTTGAAGCGTCGCCTATGGGGATTTTTAAGTACCGAAGTTTGGTGCCATTCCACGAGCGCGTGCAAATTTGAAGGGTGACATGTTAGGTATCTATTTATTCGGCGTAACTTCATCTTTCATATTATGCAAAAAAAATGGGCTAACTTTACTGTTTTTTTTTTTTAAAGCACGAAACTGTTTTTTTTTTTTTCCCCCAAAAAAACGCGTTTGAAAAATTGCAATGACCGCCATTGTATTCTCTAGGGTCTTTGCTAAAAAAACATATATAGTGTTTGGGGGGGGGGGGGGGTTCTATGTATATTTCTAGCAAAAAAATGATGATTTTTACATGTAGGAGCGAAGTGTCAGAATTGGCCCGGGCCTGAGGTGGTTAAAATGTTTGTGGCAAGTAATTCCTCTTCGCTTTATTAACAGTTTTGGCCTTTACATACCCCATTTACCAATATTCAATTGAGTTAATTTGTTGCTTACCGTGCTCGGTGTAGGAAATAAAATCATATCCCGCGGGTAATCTAGAAATTCTGCAGGCGATCGGAGAACAGTTCCGTGGTAATCTCAGGAGGCTTTTTGTAAGACCTCGGTGAGGGAAGAACGTGATCAACCGATGTGGAAGGCAAATGCAATTTTTCTATCCTTTGGAGTCCTGATATTTCAGTTATTAATGCACTGAATAAATACCGATGTTAAATGGACAGGAAATGTGTGTTCCCCCCGGCTTGTTAATTCCCATCTTCTATTTATATCTCATTCTATTCGCTCGCAGATTGTGCTGCCAGCCTATTAAGCCAGTCCTCGAAGGCTTGTAACCCATAATGATAATCATGATGCCGTTTTCAGTACCCTGGGTGCATAGGCCGCCATATGTAATTGCACAATTAGACCCGACGTTGGTAATTTTATCCAGGATAAAAAAAAAAGGAACCGGTTATAGTGCAATATAATTAACAGAACTACTAATAATTAATAACCTAATAATATGTGTGTTACAATTTGTGGCAGACAAGAGGGTTTGGGGAAGGAAGAGAATATTTAACCACTTGAAGACCTGGCTTTTTGTGGCACTTTTTGTTCACAAGCAGGGCCGCCATCAGGGGGGTACAGGCAGTACAACTGTAAGGGGCCCGGAGGTCCCCAGGGGCCCAGATGCCCCCCCCTTTTTTTTATTTCTGCTTTTTTTTTTTTTTTAAAGGGGCTCAGAGGTCCCCAGGGCCCCGGATGGCAACCCCCCTTTTTTTTTATAATTGTTTTTTGTTTTTTTTATAATTGTTTCATTTTTTATTTTTTTTGTAAGGGGCCCAGAGGTCCCCAGAGGCCCGGATGGCAACCCCCCCCCCCTTTTTTTTGATTTTTTTAGAAATTTGTTTTTTTTGTAAGGGGCCCAGAGGTCCACAGGGCCCCGGATGGCAACCCCCTTTTTTTTTATATATTTTTTTTATTTAATTTTTTTTTTTTTTGTATGGGGCCCAGAGGTCCCCAGGGCCCCAGATGGCAACCACCCCCCCTCCTTTTTCTTTTTTTTTAGAATTTATTTTTTTGTAAGGGGCCCAGAGGTCCCCAGGGCCCCGGGTGGCAAGCCCCCCTTTTTTTTTTATAATTTTTTTTTGTAAGGGGCCCAGAGGTCCCCAGGGCCTCGGATGGCAACCCCCCTTTTTTTTGTTCTTTTTCTTTTTTTGTTCGTCAGCACCCCGACCTCAACAATTTGCACTTCTCAATTCGCACCCACCCCCCCCGCTTCTCAATTCGCGGCGGAAGCCCCCCCCCCCGGTTCTCCTCTGCTCCAGGGGGACCATGAAAATTCCTGATGGCGGCCCTGTTCACAAGTTTAAATCAGTATTTTTTGCTAGAAAAATGACTTAACCCCAAAACATTATAATTTTATTTTTTTTAGCAGAGACCCTAGGGAATAAAATGGTGATTGTTGCATTATTTTATGTCACAACGGTATTTGCGCAGCAGTTTTTCCAGACTAATTTTTTTTTTTTTTTTAATACACTTTAATGAATTAAAAACTAAAACTTGATATATACCCCAATTTTTTGTATAATATGAAAGAAGATGTTACGCCGAGTAAATAGATACTCAACATGTCACACTTTAAAGTGGTTGTAAACCCACTTTGTAAACAAACACCTACAGGTAAGCCTAGATTAAGGCTTACCTGTAGGTGCATGAAATATCTCCTAAACCTACATGGTTAAGGAGATATTTGCATTTAAAACCGGCGCCGCTGACGTCACGCGCAAGCGCACTAGCGTGCCGGCTTAGTAGCCAGATTTCTGAATGGACTTAGCCAGCCTGAGTGCGCATGCGTGTGACGTCATCGCCGCTCCGGGGCCAATCACAGCGCCGGAGCGGCGATACACGGAAGGCAGAGGGGAGCAAGATGGCGGCGGCGACGGAGGTGTCCGAGCACCGCTGCGGGGGCTTCGATCTCAGGTAAGTGATTCATAATGAGCTAGTATGCTATTTTCAATTGTTAATGGTTTCTGGACTGGATCATGTCAGTTGCATACTAGCTCATTATGTCTTTATTTTGCAGGTAGTATAAAAAAAAAAAAAAAAGCACAGCGGGGTTTACAACCACTTTAAAATTGCATGCGTAGAATGGCACCAAACTACAGTACTTAATCTCCATAGGCGACGCTTTAAACATTTCTGCAGGTTACCAGTTGTAGAGTTACAGAGGAGGTCTAGCGATAGAATTATTGCTCTCACTCAGACCTTCACAGTGATACCTCACACGTGTGGTGTGAACATCGTTTACATATGCAGGCACGACCTGCGTATACGTTCACTACGGTGCATGGAGATGGGGGTGCTTTAAAAAAATAAAAAAATATATTTTTAAACATCCCTTGCAATAACAAAAACAGTATGACAGGTCCTCTTTATGGAGAGATCTGGGGTAAAAATCTCTCCTCTACCCTTAAAAGCAAAATTTCAAAAAATAACTAAAAAAATCTTTTGCTATAAGAAAAAATAAATAAAAATTTACAGGGCCTGAGAGTAATTTAAGTCCTCCAAGGGCATAGAGATGAGCGGCAGTCATCTTGCCATCACTTATCTCTATAGCAACTAGACTTGTGCACAACGGAAAAATTCGGTTAGTTTCGGTTCGTTTCTTTCCGGTCCTGTTGATTCGTAATCATTCGTAATTTTGCTAGACGGGATTTTTCGTGTTCGGACTCATTCGTATTTTTGCAAGCGACATTTTTCGTTGAATTTTTTGTTGCTTTATAATTCGTACTTTCGGTAGGGTACGTTGTTTTTCGTTGATTCTGGACACAACTCCTACTTTCGTAACTTTTTTTGGGTTCGTTGATTCGTAATTTTCCGTGTCTCTCTCACAACGACGCTGACTATTATGCCTAATGTGCTTCGAATGGATTTGTACTTTTCTAAATACATAGCGGTTATTTGTAACGATTCGAAATCTCGTATTTTACTTTCGTTTTTTACATGCGGCTATAGGCTCCGCCCCTGTACACCATTTTGAGAGGGTTCAGCACGGTGAGGGAGAAGCAGAGAGCAGAGCAGAGTGTTATTGTGCTTCGAATGGATTCGAAATCTCGTATTTTACTTTCGTTTTTTCATGCGGCTATAGCCTCCGCCCCCTGTACACCATTTTGAGAGGGAGTTCAGCATGGTGAGGGAGAAGCACAGAGCAGAGTGAGTGTTATTGTGCTTCGAATGGATTCGTACATTCGTAACTTTTTTTATAACGAATTATGCCGAAGACCTTCGGGCATTCGCTATTTTGCGGTATAATTTATTTCGGATTCGGTTTTATTCGTAATTGCTCTGTTCGGGAATTCGAATGCTTCCGAATGTCCGAAAGTTGCTAAATTCGGATGAATTTCGATTCGTTACGAAACGAATTGCACAAGCCTAATAGCAAGCCACTGCTGGATGGTTCCCAGATTCAGCGATCAGTAACATAAGCCCGGGTGGGCACCCCTCCCACGGCAAATCCGCCACGGCGATCACTTTTATCTGAAAGCCCGGCACCTGAGGGTAAAAAAAATTAAAAATACCAGGGTTATGGCATCTAGCTGCAGCCATGCCCCGGTATTTAATGATCATGTTACGCCGAGTAAATCGATATATCTAGCATGTCACGCTTTAAAATTGCGCCCGCTCGTGGAAAGGCAACAAACGACGGTACTTAAAAATCTCCACAGGCTACGCTTTAAAACGCCTTTACAGGTTACATTTTTGAAGAAGTTGCTTAACGTGCATCCTCACAGGGTGACACTGTGGGTGCACAAGTATGAATGTGCCAACGTCCCGATATAGCAGGAAGAATATGAATAAACTAAGAGATGGACTTTAGGCGGCACATGAGTAAATACTGTAAAAAGCTAAGGATATTTATTTTAGAAAAAGTCATAAGAAAATACACGTAAACATTCAAAAAATTGACAGTCTATTCGTATTTAGATACAAGGTTTAGGCTAATGTTCAACAGTGCTTCAGAATTATATTTAAACAGTATATATGCACTTCATCCTAAATGAGAATACATAACCAGTAGCCAAAGGCTAGTGAAACAGTAATCGTATGAAGCAGGTGGTGTTAGCCATGTATCCAACGTATCAGATGTAATCTTGAATTGCTCTACCAGTTTCGCGAATTAACGCTTCTTCAGGAGCATAATAGTAGGTCGAGTGTGCTGCAAATACAACAGCACATCTTGGTAAAGGTAAATTGGTAATTTGTTTGTGGCAAATGACCAATAATGATAAAAAAATCACAGTAGGCGATGACTGGGTATACTGCTAGGTAAAGGCTACAGATGAGTAGCAACAGGTAATGTCCTCCAGGATTTTTGGAAACTGTAGATACCAGAACATAAAGGGAGAGGCTAGATATGCACCATGGTAGACCCTGGTGCACATTCAAGGCAGAGGGTATCTGACCCCAAAAAGGCCTTTGGTAGATGGACAGGCTGTTGGCCTGCACCTTGAAAAGAGGAGAGCTTCCAGAAATCCAGAGGAATCCTAGCAGTCAGCTGTTACTTCGCGAAACTGGTAGAGAAATTCAAGATTACATCTGATACATTGGATATATGGCTAACACCACCTGCTTCATACAATTACTGTTTCACTAGCCTTTGGCTACTGGTTATGTATTCTCATTTAGGATGAAGTGCATATATACTGTTTAAATATAATTCTGAAGCACTGTTGAACATTAGCCTAAACCTTGTATCTAAATACGAATAGACTGTAAATTTTTTGAATGTTTACGTGTATTTTCTTATGACTTTTTCTAAAATAAATATCCTTAGCTTTTTACAGTATTTACTCATGTGCCGCCTAAAGTCCATCTCTTAGTTTATTCATATTTTTACAGGTTACATGTTTAGAGTTACAGAGGAGGTCTAGAATTATTGCTCTCGCTCCAACGTTCGTAGTGATATCTCACATGTGTGGTGCGATTCGCACCGTTTACATATGCGTGTGCGACTTACGTGAGCACAGAGAGATGGAGGGGGCGCTTTAAACTTTATTTTCTATTTATTTTCTTCTTTATTTTTACACTGTCCCTTTCATTTTTTTCTTCTGATCACTTTTATTCCCATACCTCTCAACCTTTTTTTGTATTCCATTGTGTGTGTTGCCTGTACAGTCCTGCCTTGTCTTACTCTTTCTTGAGTAACAAACCAAATTTTCCTTCGATATATGGATGTGGCAATGTGAGTGCTTCCCCCCCTTTTCCCTTCCCCTTCTATATATTAAAATTTTTGGGTGGCAGACACCAAATCCCTGTATCTATGCACTCCCGGCATTGAGTTCCTTATATGTGGACTCCGCCGAATGTATCAACTATATATAACTCTGTTGATACCTTTTTCCCAATTATTTTCTTATTGAATAGTCTTTTATTTTCCTTTAAATCTTTCTGTATATTTATATTTAAATTTACCTTGGAGAGTGCACCCATGGCAGACTTTGCAGGCAACAACTGGGAAGGTTTCATGATGGGCATCAAACAAACCTGTTCCTCTATTAAACCCAATGATGTGGAGTTTGAAATTGTATATCAGAAACTCACTCAGACTTTTGAAAGAAAATCTAGCCTTTTCTGGCACATCAGATATTTTGAGCAATATTTATTGGATGATCTCAATCCTAAAGGACTAAGAATACAAGTTTTTCCTAACATCTGGACCCTTGATTCTGACTTCAAGGCCCGATGGGAATTGAACCTCCAATTATGCTCAAGGAAAATGATGGAGCTGATGATTGAATATTACATGCAAGAATTAAAGGTGGTAGATTGTGAAATCAAGAGGATATATGATGAGAATGCAACCACACTGAGTAATACAGACTTCGGACCCTTTGATGTGCGTCTTAAAGAGCATATACAAGGTTTTACGAAGGATTTACTTCTCAAAAAAGAGGATGAGTTTGCACGTGATAGACTGGCCTTTGCAGGGAGATATGCCTACAATTGGCCCCTTACTAACAGCCAACGAGGGACACGGAGGGGAGCTGGCCTACCTAGGAACAATAGACGTACTAATGAGAAAGATAAATATGACTCTGACTCCTCTGCTAATTCTCTCACTTCACAGAATTCACGAGTAGGTGGCCGAGGACGACAGGGGAGACGGAACTCAAGGAAACGACCTCAAGATGGTGGTGGGTACCAGACTGGCACTCCAAGTAAGAAACACATAACTGGGGACAATGAACGACCAAAAGTAAACAGCTCTATTGACATCTGTCCAGACTTAAACCCTCATAGCAATAGAGTGGTTTCTATGTTCCCCAATCCATCACTGGGTGTCTCGTCTGAGAGTTCCTCTATCCCTGCCGTGACCTCTTGGGCTGAATCTGACATTCGTCAACATATTATTGGATCAGCACAAGCGATGGCCAAGACACATAGCTTGGCCGCCTCTGGGGCTGTTGCCAAGGACAACAAGAGATGACGCATAGACCATTTTTTTCCCCGAATTTGTTGTCCAAATGGTTCCGACGAACTGATTTCCCCTGATTTTATTCTATCTATCCCTTCTCTTTCTTCTGTCGATCTTTTGACTGCTACACTACCTATTGTAACCAATTCTTCTGTAACCAATTCATATGAGGGGACCCAGAACAAGGCATCTCGCCTGGAGGTGATCAATTAATCCTCCTACCCCTTGAATGAGACAGAAATAGACCTTTTGAGCTTGGGTCTTAGCTTTTGCCCTAACACCTCTTCTAACAAATTTGAGCTCATAAAAGATCTTTATCTTTTTGCTCGAAAATTGACCCTAAAATTTATGTATGACAAAGAGCGTTGCACTAAACAAATGGAAATCTCCCATCAGGAGATTTGGAAGGATTTCACGGTAGCTGAGTTCCGAGCCCTCAAGAACCTTGTTCTACTATTAGATGAGAGCGAGGGGACTGAGATCCGTGAAATGAGCCCGGAAACTGAAGTGGCGAGAGGCCAACGTATTCAAAACATGCAGTATCAAAATGATATTGAATTATTGAGTAAGGCTGTAAAGAAGAAATCCACTCATTTCCCCTCGCTTCACATCAACTCCAATGTCTGGGCCTTTTTGACCCAGGCCATTGGTGATGTTGAATCCTTGGATCTTGTCAGATCGGCTCATCAGAACCTTTCAATACTCCAACGACAGGCCCTGTTGGGCCTTAGTCGCAATTCTCATTTGGTGATCAAGCCCTCGGACAAGGGCGGCAATATGGTGGTCATGGATGAGCTAAATTATAGAAACATGTGCTGGGACATCCTCAGAAACCGGGATTGGTACAGACCAATATCTGAGGATGTCATAGACAAATATAACCAGCAGTACAATGACACCATTCAGTCCGCCCTCTCGGAGGGCTTGATCACCAAAGAGATTTATGAGGGCATCCAGGTACCCTACCCAAAGATCCCATGTTTCTATTCACTTCCTAAAACACACAAAAATATGTCCAGACCCCCCGGTCGTCCGATAGTATCTGGCGTAGGTGCCAAGACAGAACGAGCAAGCAAATTCGTTGATGAATATCTGCGACCTCATGTAACTACCCTTCCCTCCTACATTCAGGACACCCCAGACCTCCTCAGAACCCTTGATGGCCTTAATTTGCCCCCAGGATGCTTTTTGGTATCCATAGATGTGGAAGCACTTTATTCATCTATTCCACACAAACTAGGACTTACAGTCATTTCCAGGTTTCTTAAGGAAAGAGGTCCCAAGTCTATTGGCCTCAACTCCTTTGTGCTCAAATTGTTGGAGCACATCTTGACCAAAAATATTTTCTCGTTTGATGGGTCCCACTTCCTCCAGGTACAAGGTGTCGCAATGGGCACTTGTTGTGCCCCATCTTATGCAAACTTGTACCTGGGGGGGTGGGAACGTGAGTTGTTTGCTAATGACAAATTTGGACATCTCTTCTGCTCAGTCTTGGGGTGGTTTCATTTTATTGATGCTGTGGGCAGGAACTCTGACCACTTTGAATGAATTCATGCAAATGTTGAGTACCAATAGATACAATCTCAAGTTCACCATGGCTTACAGCCAAACGAGGATTGCATATCTAGACATATCAATATACGTTACAGAAGAAGGTCTAATCAAAACCACTCTGTACCGTAAACCCACGGCGGGGAACACGATTTTACACGCTGCCAGTTCGCATCCCCGTTCATTGATCCAAAGCATACCATTTGGGCAGTATCTACGTCTAAGACGGAACTGCACTGATGATATGAAATTCAAAGAGGAGGCTGATCTCCTCTATACACGTCTAAGATTGAGGGGCTATAGCAGAAACTGTCTTAAGAATGCTTTTAAAAAAGCTCTTATTAAACCTAGAAATGCCATACTTGCCAGAGCCCCCAAAAAAAACACCCCTGATGTAGTGAGGTTTATAACTACATACTCTGACCAGCACGTTCATGTCAGGTCAATTATGCAAAAACACTGGCACATTTTGTCGGCTGACCCGGTCCTGAAAAAACATATTGGAACAAGCCCAGAGATTACCTTTCGACGGCCTGGTTCTATCCGGGATTGTCTGGTACAAAGTAACTATAGGAGATCTGACAACAAACCCCGGGAATTAAAAGGGACTGTACAAATGTGGCCAGTGTGATTACTGTGACCTTCTACTTGAGGGCCCAAGGATAATTTTACCCAACGGCCAGACTCACTTCTTGAAACATCATATCACCTGTCAGACCAAGGGAGTCATTTACATTATTTTTTGTTGTTGTGGATCCTTCTACATTGGAAAGACCATTCGAGCCTTCTGGAGAAGGATCAAAGACCATGTTTATTATGCAACCAGTGGTCTTTTGAATACCACTATTGGCCATCATGTGGCATTTAGGCACTGGTATGAACCCCAGGTTTTCAGGGTTGCCGCCCTGGATCGGGTCTATGAGGACCCACGGGGTGGCAACTTTGACCAGAGGGTACTGCAACGAGAAACTGAATGGGTTTACAGATTAAAGGCGACCCAGTACCCTGGTCCTAATGACATGGTTAGTTTCAAACCATTTTTGTAGAATATATCAATATATTATTCACAGTGTTGTACCCCTTCCCTTTTTCTTTCTTCCTCTTTTCTCTCTCCCCTTTTTTCTTCTTTTTTCCTTTCCTTTCCTTAATGCTGTCCTGGGATGTTTCCTGGGCTGTACTCTCTTAATCTCCATATGCTGGGAATGTCTCTTGGTCTCTGTTTAGGTTCAGAGAGAATTTATTTATGTATGCAAGAAAAGCCTTTTTGGATATTTGATATACAAGACTATTTTGTGTTTCTTTGTATATGTGATGGAAATATAGAAATCTACTTGTATATACTGTATCAATGAAATATATCCTAAGTGAACAACTTTCTCTAAGGAGACTGACAGACTATGTACTGTGGTATCGCAGAATTATGTTAATGTGAGTATGTCTTGGTGTGCTCTTTGGCGCTTTCTCCTGCCCTCTCTGTGCATTTCTATGATCCAATATGGCAATTGGCAATCTAATAATAACAATAATAATTTTTAGAAAATTCGGTTCCAGTCACTCTCTTTCTTGTTGCCTTCATTTTCTGTTTCACTGTGCCGTTTGCTACATGGCGTGCTTTACTCATTATCCATCCTTTGTTAACCTTATTGCTCTATTGCGCTGTTCTTTTCCCTCTTTCAATATGGCGTGCTTGACACTTCCGCCCATGACCTAGTATTAGGGTGCACTCAAGTGACGTCAGCATGCCACGCATGACGCGGACGTATGACGTCAACGCGCCGCACGCCAAGCGTGCTTTTTGGCGCGATGTGTCAGTATAAATATTACAGCGAGTACAGCCTGTCCCCTGTGTTCAGCGTGAAGCTGACTCCCGGGGATGTGATGGTGTGACGTTAACTAGGTAAGCCGCTTCCTATATCGTGATGACTTATATAGGCACGAGCTGTCCATTTAGTTACTTTTGTTGCTTTTTACTTTCAGACTCTACACAGTGATATACATACCACTGTTCTGGTTGAAATCCCATATCCTTATTTAAAGTATCTATGAGAGGATTTTGTGATAAATAGAAAGCTTCTTTCTCTTTTCATACGAATAACGTCCCCCATCCCCGTTCTTGGATATACCTTTGTGGATATAGCTGGTAATTATAAATACGATTAAAACTAGTTCTATTACAGTTGTTATACTGTTCTATGAATATTATCTGACTGTACCTATTGGCACTTATAGACTTGCCCAGCTATTAATATTAGCTTTGAGCGTCAGATTCCTTTATTCTTGTGAGAATATCAGTGCTTGATCATAATTTTTTGACCAGCAGGTAGGATCTTGCCTTATACTTATATATATAAATATATATAGATGTTGTTATATGCTTTATACATATATTTCCCTTATCTTTTTTATTAGACCACAAGTACATTTACCATCACGCTATACATTCAAATCGGTAGTAATTGAACAACATTTTACTATCCGGATGTCCTTCTGAGGTACTTTTTACACTCTGGGGGTTCTCTTATGTGTGTTTTTTGCTTTTTGTTTTTTGCTTTCTGCTTTCTATTTTTCTGCCCTCTGCCATCTGGATCGTGGTGCGCATAGGGGACAGGCGTTGCAGCCTTCTAGCTTCAAAGACACTTTTTTATTCACTTTTTATTTTTCACTTTTAATTGTATATACTGTATAATAATTTTTATGTATCTCATTTCAGATAGTGAGATTTGTCCCAAGTGTGTATAAAAACCGTCCCCCCCCCCCTTCTTTGTCCATCCTGACGAAGCCTCACGGCGAAACGCGGCGACGTTCAAGGGACTCCCCACTGCTATATACATTGTATGGTCCTTTTTAATCTATGTTAATTTTGTGATTCAATAAACTTTTTTTGTATTCCATTGTGTGTGTTGCCTGTAAAGTCCTGCCTTGTCTTACTCTTTCTTGAGTAACAAACCAAATTTTCCCTCGATATATGGATGTGGCAATGTGAGTGCTTCCCCCCCCTTTTCCCTTCCCCTTCTATATATTACATACCTCTCAACTGTCCCGGATTTGCCGGTGTCTTGTCGACCTGGTTCCCCTATCGATATGGTTCCGAGCGCGTCTGCGCATGCGCACTTGGAACACACGGAAATCTACGAACATCTACAGCTGTTCGTCAGCTGTAGACGCACTCACTCCCGACGATACACGCCGCGCAGAAAGCGGCGGGGGGCGGAGACTAGCAAGTTGATGGGACACGACACGCCGCTCTGTATTTTTTTTAAATGTTCATGAGCGGCCGCAAGGGGCGGGAGCAGAGACTGACACGCCGCTCTATAGGGCGAGTGTTGTACATATAAATTGTTATATGCTGCCCTATAGAGCGGCGTGTCCCAGTTTCCGCCCCCGCCCCTTGCGGCCGTTAATGAACATTTTAAAAAATACAGAGCGGCGTGTCGTGTCCCATCAACTTGCTAGTCTCCGCCCCCGCCGCTTTCTTGCCGAGCTGGTTCCCCTAGCATCGGAAGCGAGCGCGTCTACAGCTGCCGAACAGCTGTTCACGCTCTGGGAATTCCGTCGCCTCGGATTGCGCCTGCGCAGTCGAGCTCGGAACCATATCGATAGGCGGAACCAGCGATAGGCAGAACACCGGGACTGTCCCGGGATTTGATGCAAGTCCCAGGGTCCTGGCGAATGAAGGCTTTATCCCGGAGTGGAGCCAAGAAGGCTTTGTTTCCGAAGTGATGTTGGACGAGAAGACCTGGCTCACAGTCTTTGCTCTAATTCATCCCAAAGATGTTTTAATCGGGTTTTAATCCTCCACCCCAAACTCACTCATCCATGTCTTTGTGGACCTTGCTTTGTGCTCTGGTCGAAAACCATTTGGTGGATGGGGGATTATGGTGTGGGGGGATTATGGTGTGGGGGATTATGGTGTGGGGGGATTATGGTGTGGGGGTTGTTTTTCAGGGGTTGGACTTGGCCCCTCAGTTCCAGTGAAGGGAACTCTTAACGCATGAGCATACCAAGACATTTTGGACAATTTCATGCTCCCAACTTTGTGGGGACAGTTTGGGGACGGCCCCTTATTCTTCCAACATGACTGCGCACCAGTGCATAAAGCAAGGTCCACACTTGTAGTCAGTGGTAGTGATGAGCCGAACACCCCCGGGTTCGGTTCGCACCAGAACCCGCGAACGGACCGAAAGATCGCACGAACTTTAGAACCCTATTAAATACAATGGATGCGAACGTTCGAAATCTAAAATGCTATTTATAACGTCTATTATGACTATTATGCATGTTATTGTCCTAAAAAGGGTTTGGGAACCCGGGTTCTGCACCAGGGGACATGTATCAATACAAAAAAAAGTTTTAAAAACGTCCGTTTTTCTGGAGCAGTCATTTTAATGATGCATAAAGTGAAAAAAAAAAAAGTCAAATATTCCTTTAAATATCGTACCTGGGGGGTGTCTAAAGTATGCCTGTGAAGTGCCACGTGTTTCCCGTGTTTAGAACTGTCCCTGCACAAAATGACATTTCTAAAGGAAAAAAAGCCATTTAAAACTGCTTGCGGCTTTAATGTAATGTCTGGTCCCGGTAATATGGATGAAAATCTTTAAGAAAAATGGCATAGCTACCCCATCAACCCCCCCCCCACCCCAGCCCATTACCAGCCCCTTTGGGTCTTGTATGGATATTAAGGGGAACCCTGCACACAAAATAAAAAAGGCCCTATATACTCTGAACAGCCGTATACAGGCGGTGCATACAAGACAGGGACTGTAGGTTTGTTCTTATGTAGAATCTGTTTGTAATTTTGAACAGGTACATTGTTTAAGTGTAGCTCCAGCCAAGAAATCTATTTTTAAGCTTTTTGGAAAACATAGGGAAGGGTTATCACCCCTGTAACATTAGTTTTGCTGTCTGTGCAGTGTGCACCTGTTCAGAACAGTTCACCTCACTTTCCGTCCTAATGACAAATGTTTTTTGAAAATTTGGGGTTTTTATTGAAACAAGAATTGGTGATAAAGCATCAGTAGAGAGGAGACACTTTTTCCCCATATTAACTCTTACAGGAGAGAATTTGCCTTCCTAGGGGTAGATTGCCTCTCACTTCCTGTTGTATCCTTCCGTTTGCAAGGAGGAGTCGTTTGTAAGTTGGATGTTTGAAAGTAGGGGCCTGCCGTATATACTCAGCTGAAATTTGCCCCTTACATGTTGGTGTTGCCACAACACTGTGAGCCCTCACAGTTACTCTTGGTGGGCGCATGAATGGGCCCTGCTGTGAATTATTAGATCAAGAATTGTAATTGCATGCCCCTGTTGAACAGGGGCTGAAAAATTGGGCCTTTGGTGGTGGTGGTGGTGGTGTTGCCACAACACTGTAAGGCCTCACAGTTACTCTTGGTGGGCACAGGAATGGGCCCTGCTGTGAATTATTAGATCAAGAATTGTAATTGCATGCCCCTGTTGAACAGGGGCTGAAAAATTGGGCCTTTGGTGGTGGTGGTGGTGGTGTTGACACAACACTGTAAGGCCTCACAGTTACTCTTGGTGGGCGCAGGAATGGGCCCTGCTGTGAATTATTAGATCAAGAATTGTAATTGCATGCCCCTGTTAAACAGGGGCTGAAAAATTGGGCCTTTGGTGGTAGTGGTGGTGGTGGTGGTGTTGACACAACACTGTAGGGCCTCACAGTTACTCTTGGTGGGCGCAGGAATGGGCCCTGCTGTGAATTATTAGATCAAGAATTGTAATTACATGCCCCTGTTAAACAGGGGCAGAAAAATTGGGCCTTAGGCACTGGTGCCACAACACTGCAACCCCTCACAGATACTGTACTTGGAGCACAGCAATGAGCCCTGTTGCTAAGTATTGCATCAAAAATTGTAATTACACGCCCCTGTTAAACAGGGGCTGAAAAATTGGGCCTTAGCCACTGGTGCTGGTGCCATGACACTGCAACCTCTCCCAGATACTCTAGTTGGAGTGCAGGAATGAGCCATGCTGCAAAGCATTGCATAAAAAATTGTAATAACACGCCCCTGTTAAACAGGGGCTGAAAAATTGGGCCTTAGCCACTGGTGGCGGCACCCAGAAACAAAAATGTTCTTCCAAGCTATCATCATCATCATCATCATCAATCGGATCATTGAGGAGGAGGAGGATAGTCAGTCAACATAACAGGACAGTCTCTCAGCATCAGCATCAGTCTTGAAGGGATGTGACATTTGAAAATAAATTAGTCTGTTATATCAGCTTCAGGTGTTTGATAGCTGGTGGTGATCCAAGACTGGTTCATCTTTATGAAGGTCAGTCGATCAACAGAGTCGGTGGACAGGCGTACCCTGTGATCCGTGACAAATCCTCCAGCAGCACTGAATGTGCGTTCTGAAAGAACGCTGGATGCAGGACAGGCCAGTAGCTCAATTGCATACTGTGCAAGCTCTGGCCAGTGATCCATCCTCAAGACCCAGTAAGCCAGAGGATTTTCGGTGGGGAAGGTGTCCAAGTCTGACCTTGCCCCTAGGTATTCCTGCACCATGTATATCAGACGCTGGCGCTGATTGCTGGAACCGATCATACCTTGGGGCTGCGGACTAAAGAATTGTCTAAACGCATCGGTCAGACGGCCACCTTCCCCACCGCTCCTTCTTTGACTGACCGAAGCCTCAGCAACTCGTTGTCCAGGACCAGGAGTTTGTAACCTCCCAGTCTCTGGGAACACGTTGCACAGACCTTTCTGCAAGGCCTCCCGGAGTTGTCTCATCCTCTGCTCCCTCTGCGACGGTAAGATAAGGTCCGCAACCTTACCCTTGTACCGTGGATCAAGGAGAGTGGCCAGCCAGTAATGGTCCCTCTCCTTGATCCGAAGAATACGAGGATCCTTCCGCAGACTTTGCAGGATCAGGGAGGCCATGCAGCGTAGGTTAGCTGAGGCATTCGGTCCGGAGTCCTCTGGGTCACTAAGGACGACATGATCCGCAGCCACCTCCTCCCAGCCACGTACAAGTCCACTGGTTTCTTGGGACTGTAAATCATCCCTAAAAGACTGCTGCTGATGATGCTGAGTGCCAGCCTCCACCTCCATGCTGACACAATCCTCCTCCTCCTCCTCTTCTTCCTGTGCGATGGGTGGGACAGAAGGAACACTGTCTGGGTAAAGGGGGCCTTGAGAGGCAAGGAAGTCCTCCTCTTCCTGCCTCTGTTCTGCCTCAAGTGCCCTGTCCATTATTCCACGCAGTGTATGTTCCAACAGGTGGACAAGAGGTACAGTGTCACTGATGCATGCACTGTCACTGCTCACCATCCTCGTGGCCTCCTCAAATGGTGCCAGGACAGTGCATGCATCCCTGATCATGCCCCACTGGCGTGGTGAAAAAAACCCGAGCTCCCCTGACCCTGTCCTGGTGCCGTAGTCGCACAGGTACTCATTGATGGCCCTCTGCTGCGTGTGCAGCCGCTGCAGCATGGCCAACGTTGAGTTCCACCTGGTGGGCATGTCACATATAAGGCGGTTCTTGGGCAGGTTCAACTCCTTTTGCAGCTCAGCCAGGCGAGCACTGGCATTATAAGATCTGCGGAAATGCACACAGACTTTCCTGGCCTGCCTCAGGACATCCTGTAAGCCCGGGTACCTGCCCAAGAACCGCTGCACCACCAGGTTAAGGACCTGAGCCACACAGGGCACATGGGTCAGTTGTCCCTGTCGGAGAGCGGAGAGGAGGTTGGTGCCATTGTGGCAAACTACCATTCCTGCCTTAAGCTGGCATGGCGTCAACCACCTCTCGGCCTGCCTCTGCAGAGCAGACAGAACCTCTGCCCCAGTGTGGCTCCTGTCCCCCAAACACACCAGCGCAAGCACGGCATGGCATCTTTTTGCCTGCGTACTTGCGTAGCCCCTTGAACGCCTACGGAGCACCGCTGGTTCCGAGGACAAAGCACAGAAAGAGGCCATGGAGGAAGAAGAAGAGGGGGTGGAGGACAGAGGTGTGTCACAACCAGTAGTAGCATTTTGGAGGCGTGGCGGTGGAACAACCTCCAACACTACTGCACCTTGTCCTGCATCCTTCCCAGCTGCCAAAAGAGTGACCCAATGGACCGTGAAAGAAAGGTAACGTCCCTGTCCATGCCTGCTGGACCATGAGTCAGCGGTAATATGCACCTTACCGCTGACCGCCCTGTCCAGCGAGGCCAAGACATTGCCTTCCACATGCCGGTAGAGAGCCGGAATCGCCTTCCATGAGAAAAAGTGGCGTTTGGGAACCTGCCACTGAGGAACCGCACATTGCACAAACTCACGGAAGGGGGCCGAGTCTACCAACTGAAAAGGCAGCAGTTGAAGCGCTAGCAATTTAGCCAAGCTAGCATTCAACCGCTGGGCATGTGGATGGCTGGGAGTGAACTTCTTTTGACGGTCCAGCAGCTGGGGCAGGGAAATTTGCCTGCTAGAATCGGACGTCGGTGTACTGCTAGCAGAGTGCCCGCAAGTACTTGGCTGTGACACACCTAATTCTACACCTTCATTCCTCTCAGTGCAGGTTTCAGAGAGGACTGAAGGTATAGTGGGGTTGGAGATCCCAGCTGATGCGGTGCAAGGAGAGGTCCGCTTTGTTCTTTGGTGTGGGTCTTTAAGGTAGGCTTGCCAACGAGCTGCATGGCAGGTCAACATATGTCTGGTCAAGCATGTGGTGCCCAAGCGGGTTATGTTTTGGCCATGCGATATACGCTTGAGACATATGTTGCAAACAGCAGCTGTGCAATCTGATGCACTCGACTCAAAAAAGGCCCACACCAAAGAACTTTTTGAATAATGGGCAGAGGCAGCGCCCTGCACAGGCGGAGCTCTGCGGTGTGATTCTGTCGGTGTGCTGCCCTTACGCTGGCCCCCCGAGGGCATCCTGCCTCGTTGGAGATGTGCCTCCTCCTCATCCTCCTCTCTCCTATTAGGCACCCACGTGGAGTCAGTGACCTCATCATCCCCTCCCTCCTCATCACTGGAGCCAATCTAGCAGTATGCTGCAGCTGCTGGAACATGACTGCCAGATTGGTGTCCTTCTTGAGCATCCCCTCTCTCTGCTCTCACACTACTGCCTTCCTCTAGCTGGGTATCATCATCAGACCCTTCGAAACGCTGGGCATCCTCCTGGAGCATGTACCCAACACTGTGCTCAAACAGTTCGGGGGACTCCTCAGGAGGACATGGTTGGTCTAGGGAAGGAGTGACTGATGATGACATTGATACCAGGGAAGAGGACGCTTTGGCAGCTGCTTTGCCAGTACCCTGAGCCTGGGTGAGAGAGGATGAGGAGGATGAGGAGGGCTTGGTCATCCACTCTACCAAGTCTTCGGCATGATGGAGCTCAACACGTCCAGCTGCCGAAAAGAAGGACAAGCGTGTCCCATGGCCACGTGCTGATGGCGATGCACCGCGTCCACGACCAGCACTGTTGTCTCTAGACACAGCCTGCTTGCCCTCTTTTATTGGCTCCTGACTGTCTGCCTCTCCTTGTTTGCCTTCCAGACATCCTAATGGCCTGCAGGAAAATGGGAAAACCAGCAATAAGGCCTAGCTTCAGCAGTATATTTTGCAGGAATCACACTATGCCTGCTGTAGGTGCTGCAAATGCCTGTTGGTGTAACACACCAGGAAAAAGCAGCAATACAGGCTAACTTCAGGTGTAATATGATCAGGAGGCACACTCCGCCCGCTGTAAGTGCCGCAAATGTCTGTTGGTGTAACACACCAGGAAAAAGCAGCAATACAGGCTAACTTCAGGTGTAATATGATCAGGAGGCACACTCCGCCCAC
This sequence comes from Rana muscosa, assembly GCA_029206835.1. Classification (NCBI taxonomy): domain Eukaryota; kingdom Metazoa; phylum Chordata; class Amphibia; order Anura; family Ranidae; genus Rana; species Rana muscosa. The sequence continues at coordinate 315,705,649 of CM055123.1, read as the reverse complement.
TGTAAGTGCCACAAATGCCTGTTGGTGTAACACACCAGGAAAAAGCAGCAATACGGGCTAACTTCAGGTGTATAATGTGCAGGAGGCTTAGCAACAATGACACTGACACTGTCCCCTGCCTATCCTTCTCTCTCCCTGCACACAAGGTTTATCAAAGTATATGACACTGACACTCTCCCTGCACACAAGGTTTAGCAAAGAATATGACTCTGACCAGTGGCGGTGCGTCCATAGAGGGCGCCGGAGCGCCGCCCCCTCTCGCTCCCGCACCGCCACTGAAAGACAATACACAGATTCGTGCATTGCATGAATCTATGTATTGTCACCGCTGCCGCGCTGCCCACTATTCATATGGCCGGCCTCCTGGTGAGCGCCAGCCATATGAATTAGAGCGGCGGCCGGCGGTGGGTGTGACTTGGAAGTGTCTATCAGAGCCAGCGGCTCTGATAGGCTTTCCGAATACAGCCCTCAGGCTGTATTCGGCTTCCAAAAACTCCTCCCAGGTACGCACGGGGGTGCGTTCCTTGGAGAAGACTGTGGAGGTTTCAGCCAATCAGGTTCACCGGATCTGGTTACCGGTAACCTGATTGGCTGAAGCGACATCGAGGGCGGGAGAACACATCGAGGACGGCGCGGACCGAAAAAGGTAAGTGCAGGGCTGGGGGGGGGGGGGGACAGGCTGCATTTGGGGGGAACTGGCTGTATATGGGGGACAAACTGGCTGCATTTGGGGGGAACTGGCTGTATATGGGGGACAAACTGGCTGAATATGGGGGGAACTGGCTGTATATGGGGGACAAACTGGCTGCATTTGGGGGGAACTGGCTGTATATGGGGGACAAACTGGCTGCATTTGGGGGGAACTGGCTGTATATGGGGACAAACTGGCTGAATATGGGGGCACACTGGCTGTATATGGGGGACAAACTGGCTGAATATGGGGGGAACTGGCTGTATATGGGGGACAAACTGGCTGAATATGGGGGGAACTGGCTGTATATGGGGGACAAACTGGCTGAATATGGGGGGAACTGGCTGTATATGGGGACAAACTGGCTGCATTTGGGGGGAACTGGCTGTATATGGGGGACAAACTGGCTGAATATGGGGGGAACTGGCTGTATATGGGGGACAAACTGGCTGAATATGGGGGGAACTGGCTGAATATGGGGGACAAACTGGCTGCATTTGGGGGGAACTGGCTGTATATGGGGGACAAACTGGCTGCATTTGGGGGGAACTGGCTGTATATGGGGGACAAACTGGCTGAATATGGGGGCACACTGGCTGTATATGGGGGACAAACTGGCTGAATATGGGGGGGAACTGGCTGTATATGGGGGACAAACTGGCTGAATTTGGGGGGAACTGGCTGTATATGGGGGACAAACTGGCTGAATATGGGGGGAACTGGCTGTATATGGGGGACAAACTGGCTGAATATGGGGGGAACTGGCTGTATATGGGGGACAAACTGGCTGAATATGGGGGAAACTGGCTGTATATGGGGGACAAACTGGCTGAATATGGGGGGAACTGGCTGTATATGGGGGAAAAACTGGCTGAATATGGGGGGAACTGGCTAAATATGGGGGCAACTGGCTGTATATGGGGGAAAAACTGGCTGCATTTGGGGGGAACTGGCTGTATATGGGGGACAAACTGGCTGAATATGGGGGGAACTGGCTGTATATGGGGGACAAACTGGCTGAATATGGGGGGAACTGGCTGTATATGGGGGACAAACTGGCTGAATATGGGGGCACACTGGCTGTATATGGGGGACAAACTGGCTGAATATGGGGGGAACTGGCTGCATTTGGGGGGAACTGGCTGTATATGGGGGACAAACTGGCTGCATTTGGGGGGAACTGGCTGTATATGGGGGACAAACTGGCTGTATATGGGGGCACACTGGCTGTATATGGGGGCACACTGGCTGTATATGGGGGCACACTGGCTGTATATGGGGGCACACTGGCTGTATATGGGGGGCACACTGGCTGTATATGGGGGGCACACTGGTTATATATATATATATATATATATATATACACAGGGACAAACTGGCTGTATATGGAAACAAACTGGCTGCATTTGAGGGGGCAAACTGGTGGCGTTTGGGCACAGTGGCTGCGTTTAATGGGCACAGTGGCGGCAATTGATTTATTTTTTTCAGTTTGTTTGCGCCCCCCCAAAAATTTTGAGCACCAGCCGCCACTGACACTGACACTGTCCCCTGCCTATCCTTCTCTCTCCCTGCACACAAGGTTTAGCAAAGAATATGACACTGACACTGTCCCTGCCTATCCTTCTCTGTCCCTACACACAAGTTTGAGGTACAAATAGCACTGACACTGTCCCTGCCTATGTAACTCTTTCCCTGTGCCGGAACACACTACACAAGGCCGCCGCGCTGGCGGCCTTTTATAGTGTGGGGCATGTGATAAACCCCCTGAGCTATAATTGGCCACAGGCAACCTGCCTGTGGCCAATTATGGCTCTCCTAGCTGCCGGCGCTGTGATTGGCCAAGCATGCAGGGTCACAGTGCATGCTTGGCCAATCACAGCGCCGGGATTGCACTGCAATGGCGCAGTGTATTGTGGGCCATTCGCGTCACTCGAATTTGGCGCGAACGACCCAAATCGTTCGATGTTCGCCGAACGGTCGAACAGCCGATGTTCGAGTCGAACTTATGTTCGACTCGAACACCGAGCTCATCCCTAGTCAGTGGGAAGAAGGCCAGTCAAGTTTTTCCACCCCAAACTCGCTCATCCATGTCTTTATGGACCTTGCTTCCAGCAGGATAATGTGTGATGGAGTTTATAAAATGACTATATTATATGTATGTTATGTCTTTATTATCTACTCAAATATGGGTTTAGAAATTTAGTATAGGTTAAATGACTCTTGTATACAGTTGCACATATGGTTCGCTGCCCACCCCCCCCCTCAGGAATTTAGAGAAACTAGTATCCTTTTGAGAATGTGTCTGCAAGGAACAATAGAAGTGTTCTTTCTAAAGAAAGTCTGATATGCACACACCAAGATATATGTATACAATAAGAAGCTTATTGATGTTTATACTGGGAACCAGAAAGTTAATGTATGCTAACTAAGGATATAAGTAAGAAGTATTATCATGTGGGAAGAATGTTCCTTACATTGGTGATCAGTGGGAAGAATGCTCCTTACATTGGTGATCAGTGGGAAGAATGCTCCTTACATTGGTGATCAGTGGGAAGAATGCTCCTTACATTGGTGATCAGTGGGAAGAATGTTCCTTACATTGGTGATCAGTGAGAAGAATGTCCCTTACATTGGTGATCAGTGAGAAGAATGTTCCTTACATTGGTGATCAGTGAGAAGAATGTTCCTTACATTGGTGATCAGTGAGAAGAATGTCCCTTACATTGGTGGTCAGTGGGAAGAATGTTCCTTACATTGGTGATCAGTAGGAAGAATGTTCCTTACATTGGTGATCAGTGAGAAGAATGTTCCTTACATTGGTGATCAGTGAGAAGAATGTCCCTTACATTGGTGATCAGTGAGAAGAATGTTCCTTACATTGGTGGTCAGTGGGAAGAATGTCCCTTACATTGGTGATCAGTGAGAAGAATGTTCCTTACATTGGTGATCAGTGAGAAGAATGTTCCTTACATTGGTGATCAGTGAGAAGAATGTCCCTTACATTGGTGGTCAGTGGGAAGAATGTTCCTTACATTGGTGATCAGTAGGAAGAATGTTCCTTACATTGGTGATCAGTGAGAAGAATGTTCCTTACATTGGTGATCAGTGAGAAGAATGTCCCTTACATTGGTGATCAGTGAGAAGAATGTTCCTTACATTGGTGGTCAGTGGGAAGAATGTCCCTTACATTGGTGATCAGTGAGAAGAATGTTCCTTACATTGGTGATCAGTGGGAAGAATGCTCCTTACATTGGTGATCAGTGGGAAGAATGCTCCTTACATTGGTGATCAGTGGGAAGAATGTTCCTTACATTGGTGATCAGTGAGAAGAATGTCCCTTACATTGGTGATCAGTGAGAAGAATGTTCCTTACATTGGTGATCAGTGAGAAGAATGTTCCTTACATTGGTGATCAGTGAGAAGAATGTCCCTTACATTGGTGGTCAGTGGGAAGAATGTTCCTTACATTGGTGATCAGTAGGAAGAATGTTCCTTACATTGGTGATCAGTGAGAAGAATGTTCCTTACATTGGTGATCAGTGAGAAGAATGTCCCTTACATTGGTGATCAGTGAGAAGAATGTTCCTTACATTGGTGGTCAGTGGGAAGAATGTCCCTTACATTGGTGATCAGTAGGGATGAGCTTCGTGTTCGAGTCGAACATACGTTCGACTCGAACATCGGCTGTTCGATCGTTCGACGAAGATCGAACGATTTGGGCCGTTCGCGCCAAATTCGAGTGACGCGAACGGCCCACAATGCACTACGCCATCGCAGTGTCATCCAGGCGCTGTGATTGGCCAAGCATGCACTGTGACCCCGCATGCTTGGCCAATCACAGCGCCGGCAGCGAGGAGAGCAATGATTGGCCACAGGCAGGATGCCTGTGGCCAATTATTGCTGAGGGTGTTTAGTACACGCCCCACACTATAAAAGGCCGCCAGCACGGCGGCCTAGTGTAGTGTGTTCCGGAGCAGGGATAGAGCAGCATAGGCAGGGACAGTGACTGTTATTTCTTTCTTGCTTAACCTGGATTCCTTTAGTTTAGGGAAAGAGAAGGATAGGTAGGGAGAGTGTCAGTGTGTTTTGTGCTTGTGCTATAGTGTGCTTAAAAAAAACATTTATTCTAGGGACAGAAAACTGTAGGTAGGGACAGTGTCAGTTTCTTTCACTCTGCAAGTCCTTGTTTCCAGGGACCTGGAAGGACAGTGAGTGAATTGTCCTTGTGCTATATTGTGCTTAAAAAAACATTTATTCTAGGGACAGAAAACTGTAGGTAGGGAGAGTGTCAGTTTCTTTCACTCTGCAAGTCCTTGTTTCCAGGGACCTGTAAGGACAGTGAGTGAATTGTCCTTGTGCTATATTGTGCTTAAAAAAAACATTTATTCTAGGGACAGAAAACTGTAGGTAGGGAGAGTGTCAGTTTATTTCACTCTGCAAGTCCTTGTTTCCAGGGACCTGGAAGGACAGTGACTGAATTGTCCTTGTGCTATATTGTGATTAAAAAAAACATTTATTCTAGGGACAGAAAACTGTAGGTAGGGAGAGTGTCAGTTTATTTCACTCTGCAAGTCCTTGTTTCCAGGGACCTGGAAGGACAGTGAGTGAATTGTCCTTGTGTTATATTGTGATTAAAAAAAACATTTTTTCTAGGGACAGAAAACTGTAGGTAGGGAGAGTGTTTTTTTTCTTTCACTCTGCAAGTCCTTGTTTCCAGGGACCTGGAAGGACAGTGAGTGAATTCTCCTTGTGCTATATTGTGCTTAAAAAAAACATTTATTCTAGGGACAGAAAACTGTAGGTAGGGAGAGTGTCAGTTTATTTCACTCTGCAAGTCCTTGTTTCCAGGGACCTGTAAGGACAGTGAGTGAATTGTCCTTGTGCTATATTGTGATTAAAAAAAACATTTATTCTAGGGACAGAAAACTGTAGGTAGGGAGAGTGTCAGTTTATTTCACTCTGCAAGTCCTTGTTTCCAGGGACCTGGAAGGACAGTGACTGAATTGTCCTTGTGCTATATTGTGATTAAAAAAAACATTTATTCTAGGGACAGAAAACTGTAGGTAGGGAGAGTGTCAGTTTATTTCACTCTGCAAGTCCTTGTTTCCAGGGACCTGGAAGGACAGTGACTGAATTGTCCTTGTGCTATATTGTGATTAAAAAAAACATTTATTCTAGGGACAGAAAACTGTAGGTAGGGAGAGTGTCAGTTTATTTCACTCTGCAAGTCCTTGTTTCCAGGGACCTGGAAGGACAGTGAGTGAATTGTCCTTGTGTTATATTGTGATTAAAAAAAACATTTTTTCTAGGGACAGAAAACTGTAGGTAGGGAGAGTGTTTTTTTTCTTTCACTCTGCAAGTCCTTGTTTCCAGGGACCTGGAAGGACAGTGAGTGAATTCTCCTTGTGCTATATTGTGCTTAAAAAAAACATTTATTCTAGGGACAGAAAACTGTAGGTAGGGAGAGTGTCAGTTTATTTCACTCTGCAAGTCCTTGTTTCCAGGGACCTGTAAGGACAGTGAGTGAATTGTCCTTGTGCTATATTGTGATTAAAAAAAACATTTATTCTAGGGACAGAAAACTGTAGGTAGGGAGAGTGTCAGTTTATTTCACTCTGCAAGTCCTTGTTTCCAGGGACCTGGAAGGACAGTGACTGAATTGTCCTTGTGCTATATTGTGATTAAAAAAAACATTTATTCTAGGGACAGAAAACTGTAGGTAGGGAGAGTGTCAGTTTATTTCACTCTGCAAGTCCTTGTTTCCAGGGACCTGTAAGGACAGTGAGTGAATTGTCCTTGTGCTATATTGTGCTTAAAAAAAACATTTATTCTAGGGACAGAAAACTGTAGGTAGGGAGAGTGTCAGTTTATTTCACTCTGCAAGTCCTTGTTTCCAGGGACCTGTAAGGACAGTGAGTGAATTGTCCTTGTGCTATATTGTGATTAAAAAAAAACATTTATTCTAGGGACAGAAAACTGTAGGTAGGGAGAGTGTCAGTTTATTTCACTCTGCAAGTCCTTGTTTCCAGGGACCTGTAAGGACAGTGAGTGAATTGTCCTTGTGCTATATTGTGATTAAAAAAAACATTTATTCTAGGGACAGAAAACTGTAGGTAGGGAGAGTGTCAGTTTATTTCACTCTGCAAGTCCTTGTTTCCAGGGACCTGGAAGGACAGTGACTGAATTGTCCTTGTGCTATATTGTGATTAAAAAAAACATTTATTCTAGGGACAGAAAACTGTAGGTAGGGAGAGTGTCAGTTTATTTCACTCTGCAAGTCCTTGTTTCCAGGGACCTGGAAGGACAGTGACTGAATTGTCCTTGTGCTATATTGTGATTAAAAAAAACATTTATTCTAGGGACAGAAAACTGTAGGTAGGGAGAGTGTCAGTTTATTTCACTCTGCAAGTCCTTGTTTCCAGGGACCTGGAAGGACAGTGAGTGAATTGTCCTTGTGTTATATTGTGATTAAAAAAAACATTTTTTCTAGGGACAGAAAACTGTAGGTAGGGAGAGTGTTTTTTTTCTTTCACTCTGCAAGTCCTTGTTTCCAGGGACCTGGAAGGACAGTGAGTGAATTCTCCTTGTGCTATATTGTGCTTAAAAAAAACATTTATTCTAGGGACAGAAAACTGTAGGTAGGGAGAGTGTCAGTTTATTTCACTCTGCAAGTCCTTGTTTCCAGGGACCTGTAAGGACAGTGAGTGAATTGTCCTTGTGCTATATTGTGATTAAAAAAAACATTTATTCTAGGGACAGAAAACTGTAGGTAGGGAGAGTGTCAGTTTATTTCACTCTGCAAGTCCTTGTTTCCAGGGACCTGGAAGGACAGTGACTGAATTGTCCTTGTGCTATATTGTGATTAAAAAAAACATTTATTCTAGGGACAGAAAACTGTAGGTAGGGAGAGTGTCAGTTTATTTCACTCTGCAAGTCCTTGTTTCCAGGGACCTGTAAGGACAGTGAGTGAATTGTCCTTGTGCTATATTGTGCTTAAAAAAAACATTTATTCTAGGGACAGAAAACTGTAGGTAGGGAGAGTGTCAGTTTATTTCACTCTGCAAGTCCTTGTTTCCAGGGACCTGGAAGGACAGTGACTGAATTGTCCTTGTGCTATATTGTGATTAAAAAAAACATTTATTCTAGGGACAGAAAACTGTAGGTAGGGAGAGTGTCAGTTTATTTCACTCTGCAAGTCCTTGTTTCCAGGGACCTGGAAGGACAGTGAGTGAATTGTCCTTGTGTTATATTGTGATTAAAAAAAACATTTTTTCTAGGGACAGAAAACTGTAGGTAGGGAGAGTGTTTTTTTTCTTTCACTCTGCAAGTCCTTGTTTCCAGGGACCTGTAAGGACAGTGAGTGAATTGTCCTTGTGCTATATTGTGCTTAAAAAAAACATTTATTCTAGGGACAGAAAACTGTAGGTAGGGACAGTGTCAGTTTATTTCACTCTGCAAGTCCTTGTTTCCAGGGACCTGGAAGGACAGTGAGTGAATTGTCCTTGTGTTATATTGTGATTAAAAAAAACATTTTTTCTAGGGACAGAAAACTGTAGGTAGGGAGAGTGTTTTTTTTCTTTCACTCTGCAAGTCCTTGTTTCCAGGGACCTGTAAGGACAGTGAGTGAATTGTCCTTGTGCTATATTGTGCTTAAAAAAAACATTTATTCTAGGGACAGAAAACTGTAGGTAGGGAGAGTGTCAGTTTATTTCACTCTGCAAGTCCTTGTTTCCAGGGACCTGGAAGGACAGTGACTGAATTGTCCTTGTGCTATATTGTGATTAAAAAAAACATTTATTCTAGGGACAGAAAACTGTAGGTAGGGAGAGTGTCAGTTTATTTCACTCTGCAAGTCCTTGTTTCAAGGGACAGAGAAGGACACCTGAAGGTAGCCCTTATTGCTTTTTTCCCATCTCCCTGCAGGCCATCTATTAGAATGTCTGGAAGGCAAACAAGGAGAGGCAGACAGTCAGGAGGCAATAAAAGAGGGCAAGCAGGCTCTGTGTCTGGGGGCAACAGTGCTGGTCGTGGACGCGGTGCATTGTCATCAGCACATGGCCATGGGACACGCTTGTCCTTCTTTTCGGCAGCTGGACATGTTGAGCCACATCATGCCGAAGACTTGGTAGAGTGGATGACCAAGCCCTCCTCCTCCTCCTCATCCTCTCTCACCCAGGCTCAGGGTACTGGAAAAGCAGCTGCCAAAGCGTCGTCTTCCCTGGTATCAATGTCAGACAAATCATCAGTCACTCCTTCCCTAGACCCACCATGTCCTCCTCCTGAGGAGTCCCCCGAACTGTTTCAGCACAGTGTTGGGTACATGCTCCAGGAGGATGCCCAGCGTTTCGAAGGGTCTGATGATGAAACCCAGCTAGAGGAAGGCAGTAGCGTGAGAGCAGACAGAGGGGATGCTCAAGAAGGACACCAATCTGGCAGTCATGTTCCAGCAGCTGCAGCATACTGCCAGATTGGCTCCAGTGATGAGGAGGGAGGGGATGATGAGGTCACTGACTCCACGTGGGTGCCTAATAGGAGAGAGGAGGAGGAGGAGGATGAGGAGGAGGCACATCTCCAACGAGGCAGGATGCCCTTTGGTGGCCAGCGTAAGGGCAGTACACCGACGGAATCACACCGCAGAGCTCCGCCTGTGCAGGGCGCTGCCTCTGCCCGTCATTCAAAAAGTTCTTTGGTGTGGGCCTTTTTTGAGGCTAGTGCATCAGATCGCACAGCTGCTGTTTGCAACATATGTCTCAAGCGTATATCGCGTGGCCAAAACATCAGCCGCTTGGGTACCACATGCCTGACCAGACATATGTTGACCTGCCATGCAGCTCGTTGGCAAGCCTACCTCAAAGACCCACACCAAAGAACAAAGCGGACCTCTCCTTGCACCGCATCAGCTGGGATCTCCAACCCCACTATAACTTCAGTCCTCTCTGAAACATGCACTGAGAGGAATGAAGGTGTAGAATTAGGTGTGTCACAGCCAAGTACTTGCGGGCACTCTGCTAGCAGTACACCGACGTCCGATTCTAGCAGGCGAATTTCCCTGCCCCAGCTGCTGGACCGTCGAAAGAAGTTCACTCCCAGCCATCCACATGCCCAGCGGTTGAATGCTAGCTTGGCTAAATTGCTAGCGCTTCAACTGCTGCCTTTTCAGTTGGTAGACTCGGCCCCCTTCCGTGAGTTTGTGCAATGTGCAGTTCCTCAGTGGCAGGTTCCCAAACGCCACTTTTTCTCACGGAAGGCTATTCCGGCTCTCTACCGGCATGTGGAAGGCAATGTCTTGGCCTCGCTGGACAGGGCGGTCAGCGGTAAGGTGCATATTACCGCTGACTCATGGTCCAGCAGGCATGGACAGGGACGTTACCTTTCTTTCACGGCCCATTGGGTCACTCTTTTGGCAGCTGGGAAGGATTCAGGACAAGGTGCAGTAGTGTTGGAGGTTGTCCCACCGCCACGCCTCCAAAATGCTACTACTGGTTGTGACACACCTCTCTCCTCCACCCCCTCCTCTTCTTCTTCCTCCATGGCCTCTTCCTGTGGTTTGTCCTATGAACCAGCGGTGCTCCGTAGCCGTTCACGGGGCTACGCAAGTACGCAGGCAAAAAGATGCCATGCCGTGCTTGCGCTGGTGTGTTTGGGGGACAGAAGCCACACTGGGGCAGAGGTCCTGTCTGCTCTGCAGGGCCAGGCCGAGAGGTGGTTGACGCCACGCCAGCTTAAGCCAGGAATGGTGGTTTGCGACAATGGCACCAACCTCCTCTCCGCCCTCCGACAGGGACAACTGACCCATGTGCCCTGTGTGGCTCACGTCCTTAACCTGGTGGTGCAGCGCTTCTTGGGCAGGTACCCGGGCTTACAGGATGTCCTGAGGCAGGCCAGGAAAGTCTGTGTGCATTTCCGCAGATCTTATAATGCCAGTGCTCGCCTGGCTGAGCTGCAAAAGGAGTTGAACCTGCCCAAGAACCGCCTTCTATGTGACATGCCCACCAGGTGGAACTCAACGTTGGCCATGCTGCAGCGGCTGCACACGCAGCAGAGGGCCATCAATGAGTACCTGTGCGACTACGGCACCAGGACAGGGTCAGGGGAGCTTGGTTTTTTTTCTCCACGCCAGTGGGGCATGATCAGGGATGCATGCACTGTCCTGGCACCATTTGAGGAGGCCACGAGGATGGTGAGCAGTGACAGTGCATGCATCAGTGACACTGTACCTCTTGTCCACCTGTTGGAGCACACGCTGCGTGGAATAATGGACAGGGCACTTGAGGCAGAACAGAGGCAGGAAGAGGAGGACTTCCTTGCCTCTCAAGGCCCCCTTTACCCAGACAGTGTTCCTTCTGTCCCACCCATCGCACAGGAAGAGGAGGAGGAGGAGGAGGAGGAGGAGGAGGAGGAGGAGGAGGAGGATTGTGTCAGCATGGAGGTGGAGGCTGGCACTCAGCATCATCAGCAGCAGTCTTTTAGGGATGATTTACAGTCCCAAGAAACCAGTGGACTTGTACGTGGCTGGGAGGAGGTGGCTGCGGATCATGTCGTCCTTAGTGACCCAGAGGACTCCGGAGCGAATGCCTCAGCAAACCTACGCTGCATGGCCTCCCTGATCCTGCAAAGTCTGCGGAAGGATCCTCGTATTCTTCGGATCAAGGAGAGGGACCATTACTGGCTGGCCACTCTCCTTGATCCACGGTACAAGGGTAAGGTTGCGGACCTTATGTTACCGTCGCAGAGGGAGCAGAGGATGAGACAACTCCGGGAGGCCTTGCAGAAAGGTCTGTGCAACGCGTTCCCAGAGACTGGGAGGTTGCAAACTCCTGGTCCTGGACAACGAGTTGCTGAGGCTTCGGCCAGTCAAAGAAGGAGCGGTGGGGAAGGTGGCCGTCTGACCGATGCGTTCAGACAATTCTTTAGTCCGCAGCCCCAAAGTATGATCGGTTCCAGCAACCATCGCCAGCGTCTGATAAACATGGTGCAGGAATATCTAGGGGCAAGGTCAGACTTGGACACCTTCCCCACCGAAAATCCTCTGGCTTACTGGGTCTTGAGGATGGATCACTGGCCAGAGCTTGCACAGTATGCAATTGAGCTACTGGCCTGTCCTGCATCCAGCGTTCTTTCGGAACGCACATTCAGTGCTGCTGGAGGATTTGTCACGGATCACAGGGTGCGCCTGTCCACCGACTCGGTTGATCGACTGACTTTCATCAAGATGAACCAGTCTTGGATCACCACCAGCTACCACACACCTGATGCTGATATAACAGACTAATTGATTTTAACATGTCACATCCCTTCAAGACTGATGCTGATGCTGAGTGCCTGTGCTGTTATGTTGACTGGCTATCCTCCTCCTCCGAGTCCTCAATGATACGATTGATGATGATAGCTTGTAAGATCATTTTTGTTTATGGGTGCCGCCACCAGTGCCTAACGCCCAATTTTTCAGCCCCTGTTTAACAGGGGCGTGTAATTACAATTTTTGAAGCAATACTTTGCAACAGGGCTCATTGCTGTGCTCCAAGTACAGTATCTGTGAGGAGTTGCAGTGTTGTGCCACCAGTGCCTAACGCCCAATTTTTCAGCCCCTGTTTAACAGGGGCGTGTAATTACAATTTTTGAAGCAATACTTTGCAACAGGGCTCATTGCTGTGCTCCAAGTACAGTATCTGTGAGGAGTTGCAGTGTTGTGCCACCAGTGCCTAAGGCCCAATTTTTCAGCCCCTGTTTAACAGGGGCGTGTCATTACAATTTTTGAAGCAATACTTTGCAACAGGGCTCATTGGTGTGCTCCAAGTACAGTATCTGTGAGGAGTTGCAGTGTTGTGCCACCAGTGCCTAAGGCCCAATTTTTCAGCCCCTGTTTAACAGGGGCGTGTCATTACAATTTTTGAAGCAATACTTTGCAACAGGGCTCATTGCTGTGCTCCAAGTACAGTTGCTGTGAGGGGTTGCAGTGTTGTGCCACCAGTGCCTAAGGCCCAATTTTTCAGCCCCTGTTCAACAGGGGCATGTAATTACAATTCTTGATCTAATAATTCACAGCAGGGCCCATTGCTGCACCCACCAAGAGTAACTGTCAGGGCTTACAGTGTTGTGGCACCAGCACCACCATCAAAGGCCCAATTTTTACTACCACTGTTCAACAATTATATGTAATTAAAATTCCTGATATAATAGTTGACAGCAGGGCGTTCCAGCACCAACCAAGAGTAACTGTGAGTGCTTACAGTGTTGTGCCAACACCAACAACTAAGGGGCCTATTTCTGCAGAGTATATACGGCAGGTCCCTACTTTCAAACATCCAACTTACAAACGACTCCTACTTGCAAACGCAAGAAGACAACAGGAAGTGAGAGGAAATCTACCACTAGGAAGGAAAATTCTCTCCTGTAAGAATAAATATGGGAGAAAGGTGTCTCCTCTGTACTGATGCTTTATCAGCAATCCTTGTTTCAAGAAAAACACCACATTTCAAAAACAGTTGTCATTGGGACGGAAAGTGAGGTGAAATGTTCTGAACAGGGGCACAGACAGCAAAACAAATGTTACAGGGGTGATAACCCTTACCTATGTTTTCCAAAAAGTTTAAAAATAGATTTTTGGTCTGGAGCTACACTTCAACAATGTACCTGTTCAAAATTACAAACAGACTCTACATAAGAACAAACCTACAGTCCCTGTCTTGTATGCACCGCCTGTATAGGGCTGTTCAGAGTATATAGGGCCTTTTTTATTTTATGTGCGGGGTTCCCCTTAATATCCATACAAGACCCAAAGGGGCTGGTAATGGGCTGGGGTAGGGGGGGGGTCATGGGGTAGCTATGCCATTTTTCTTAAAGAATTTCATCCATATTACCGGGACCAGACATTACATTAAAGCCGCAAGCAGTTTTAAATGGCTTTTTTTTCCTTTAGAAGTGTCATTTTGTGCAGGGACAGTTCTAAACACGGGAAACACGTGGCACTTCACAGGCATACTTTAGACACCCCCCAGGTACGATATTTAAAGGAATATTTGACTTTTTTTTTTTCACTTTATGCATCATTAAAATGACTGCTCCCGAAAAACGACCGTTTTTAAAACTTATTTTTGCATTGATACATGTCCCCTGGTGCAGAACCCGGGTTCCCAAACCCTTTTTAGGACAATAACATGCATAATAGTTGTTATAATTAGCACTTTAGAATTCGAACGTTCGCATCCATTGTATTTAATAGGGTTCTAATGTTCGTTCGAACTTTCGGTCCGTTCGCGGGTTCTGGTGCGAACCGAACCCGGGGGTGTTCGGCTCATCACTAGTGATCAGTGAGAAGAATGTTCCTTACATTGGTGATCAGTGGGAAGAATGCTCCTTACATTGGTGATCAGTGGGAAGAATGTTCCTTACATTGGTGATCAGTGAGAAGAATGTCCCTTACATTGGTGATCAGTGAGAAGAATGTTCCTTACATTGGTGATCAGTGGGAAGAATGTTCCTTACATTGGTGATCAGTGAGAAGAATGTTCCTTACATTGGTGATCAGTGGGAAGAATGTCCCTTACATTGGTGATCAGTGGGAAGAATGTTCCTTACATTGGTGATCAGTGGGAAGAATGTTCCTTACATTGGTGATCAGTGAGAAGAATGTTCCTTACATTGGTGATCAGTGGGAAGAATGTTCCTTATGTAGCGCCCCCCCCCCCACTCTCTCTCTCTCTCTCTCCAGGTTCTTTCTCTCTGGCTTTTGTCTAGGGGTACCTTGGGGGAGAGAGTGCGGGGTCACCATGCCAAGCTTTCACCGCAGATGTTTGTGTGGTGTGAGCAAAGTTTCTTTACCTTCGGGTCGGTGTTCGGTGTTTGGAGCCTCCGCTCCTTCTGTGGAACAGTGTCTGCCAGTAAATGAGCCCCACACCAATAAAAGTCCAACACTCCTTTATTTTCCAATGTCAGAATGAAACACAATCAGTTAGACTCCCTCAACGAACAGACAGGGAGTGTGGATACGAGTAGGCCCAGGCACAACTGTACTCTCCTATTCCTTTTTAGCGAATATGCCTGGCGCACGGTCTCTGCCAGCGACCGTGAGTTTTGGTCGCTGCCACCGACCGGATGAACTGTTGAGGCCCCTGCCACAGGCCTATTTGCAGGCCTCTGCCACTGACCTGAGTTGACTAGTTGAACCGCTGCCAACGGTCATAGAACATGAACCACCTTCCGTGTGAATAAGGCCCCTATTTGGTGAAGGCATCCATCCAGACGGTCTCCGGAGGCCCTGTCCCGGCACTGGCAATATGCTGCACCAGATCTACGGGAAGGTCACCTGCGCGGTCCATTGCGTCTTAGATTCAGGTACCTGGTCCGTTGGGTACCTTAGGATGATCCCTCCCGGGCGGAACCCAGTGGAAGTAGCTGGGCCCCAGGCCTGGAATAAAGTACCTCACCCCAGACTTAGGGTGTCTGGGGTGGCTCCCGAACTCCTGGTGTCCAGGCCCAGGCCGCCTGGACACCGACCACGGACAGCAGCCCCCAGGCTAAAGGTGCATGGGACTCAAAGCCCCGTGACAAAGATGGCCGGCCCCTTTATACCCTCTCCCAGCAAGCACGGCGGGTATCCCCGCCCCACCATACAACCACTGAGAGAGGCCAAGAAGGGGCACGGCCCTCAGCGATGGTTCAACCCCCGCCCACAGGGACAGCGCCACCTGCTGGGCCGCAGGGAACTATACATCACTGGTGTCTCTGCCAGTTTTAAACATATAGAAAAGTACCTACCCGCTACACTTACATTGGTGATCGGTGGGAAGAATGTCCCCCCCCCCCCTTACAAATAGCTAAAAAGATGTATGGTGTCACTGGAAAGTTTAAACTTGCAGTATTTGAGTGGCAGAAATTGCTCAAGGAACCCCCTAGAAACCTGTGGAGGAAGGCAAGGGGTCCTTGGAACCCTAGTTGAGAAACCATATACTACGCTATAGGTGCTTGCCCACATTCTCCTCTTTTTTTTTGACTTTTCCTGAGTATTTGTTTCACCACTAATAGAATACATGCCACGAGTAGAGTTTTTTGTAACCATTACAGAGGGCATGATGAGGTGGGGGGGGGGGGGGGTCTCCACATGGAATGGTACACGGGATAAGCAAATAAATATAATAAAATAAATAAATAGGATACACAGACCGGGAAGCAACTGAAGAAATGAAAACAAAAAAAAGTTTAAAAAACAAATAAATATCTTCCTATCTACTGTATTTGGGCTAGCAGCATGAGCAGAGGGCTGTCTTAATAGTGTCATGGGCCCCTAGGGAAAGTAATGCACTGGGGCCCCTACCAGCCTGGCCCAATTTACGCACCTACTCCCACAGTAAAAATTGTAGGGGGGACTCAGGAGGGCACAATACTGGGATCAGGAGGGCACAGTACTGGGATCAGGAGGGCACAGTACTGGGATCAGGAGGGCACAATACTGGGATCAGGAGGGCACAATACTGGGATCAGGAGGGCACAATACTGGGATCAGGAGGGCACAATACTGGGATCAGGAGGGCACTATACTGGGATCAGGAGGGCACAATACTGGGATCAGGACGGAGGGCACAATACTGGGATCAGGAGGGCACAATACTGGGATCAGGAGGGCACAGTACAGGTTCTGGGATGCTGGCCGGGACATGGTCATCCCGGCCAGCTTAGTAAAAAGCATGACTGTCCCGGTAAATCCAGGACAGTTGGCAAGTATGATGTAATGCAAGATTATCATGGGCCCCCCCCCATGTACCTGGGGCCCCTGGGCAGTGCCCAGGGGTGCCCATGCATTAACACAGCCCTGAGCATGAGAAATAAATATAGTTTATGTTGATCTAAATAGTTTTCCAAACTTACAGCTCCACTTTATTAAATGTGTTTTAAGGACAAAAAAAAAAAAAAAAAAAAGGGGGGGGGGGGGTGAATGTGAAAGTGCTTATTGTTTGGACTTTTTGTTCAATCTCCGGCAATTTTGATAAAATGTTTTTCAAATGTCAAGGTTCTATCTCCACTTAGAAAAAGGCATTTTTTTTTCACACAAGATGTATTTATGTTATTCAAAAGCGGTGGAATAACCTTCCCTGAAATGTCGATGTCGGCACAAAAGGTACGAGCCTCTTGAGCCGCATACTTTTTACTTGAAATTTCTGTCATTTAAAACTTTTTAAGTAAGAAAAAAAAAAATAAAAAAAAAAAAAATCTGCTACATTTAAATTGATAATGAATGCAAACCTGTCAAAAGAAAAAATATATACAAAATAAATCAGAGCCCAATGAAGCCATTGTGTTGCTAAGGCCATTGTGAATGATTACGGCTTTTCGCACAAGCTCTGCCCCCCCCCCCCATGTCATTTTATTCTTTTCGGTAAAAAATAAAAATCAAGAATGTGCAATTTGGGAAAGTGTGCTTTGTTGCTTTGTACTCGCAGCTACATGATTAAAAACCTTTAAATACATCAAGGGGGCGACTAAGGTTTCCGGAAGGCAGTTTTTTTCAATATAAAAAAACGAAACCAAGAACACGGGGACATGAGCTCCAACTAACTGGAGAGAAAAGTTCAAAACTCATCTTAGAAATAATTATTTTACTGCAATGGTAGTTGATGCGTGGAATAAACTACCAGCAGAGGCAGTGAGACAGTCAACAGTGAATGCATTCAAACATGCTTGGGACAAACATACACTATATTGTCAAAAGTATTGGGACACCTGCCTTTACACACACATGAACTTTAATGGAATCCCAGTCTTAGTCCGTAGGGTTCAATATTAGAGTTGGCCCCGCCCTTTGCAGCTATAACAGCTTCAACTCTTCTGGGAAGGCTGTCCACAAGGTTTAGGAGGGTGTCTATGGGAATGTTTGACCATTCTTCCAGAAGAGCATTTGTGAGGTCAGGCACTGATGTTGGACGAGAAGGCCTGGCTCCCAGTCTCCGCTCTAATTCATCCCAAAAGGTGTTCTATCGGGTTGAGGTCAGGACTCTGTGCAGGCCAGTCAAGTTCCTCCACCCCAAACTCACTCATCCATGTCTTTATGGTCAAACATTCCCATAGACACACTCCTAAACCTTGTAGAGAGCCTTCCCAGAAGAGTTGAAACTTATAGCTGCAAAGGGTGGGCCAGCTCAATTTTGAACCCTACAAACTAAGACTGGGATGCCATTAAAATTCATATGCGTGTAAAGGCAGGCGTCCCAATACTATTGACAATATAGTGTATATTAGTGTGATGGTCAGTGGGAAGAATGTTCCTTACATTGGTGATCAGTGGGAAGAATGTTCCTTACATTGGTGATCAGTGGGAAGAATGTTCCTTACATTGATGATCAGTGGGAAGAATGTTCCTTACATTGGTGGTCAGTGGGAAGAATGCTCCTTACATTGGTGATCAGTGGGAAGAATGTTCCTTACATTGGTGATCAGTGGGAAAAATGCTCCTTACATTGGTGATCAGTGGGAAGAATGTTCCTTACATTGGCGATCAGTGGGAAGAATGTTCCTTACATTGGCGATCAGTGAGAAGAATGTCCCTTACATTGGTGATCAGTGGGAAGAATGTTCCTTACATTGGTGATCAGTGGGAAGAATGTTCCTTACATTGGTGATCAGTGGGAAGAATGTTCCTTACATTGGTGATCAGTGAGAAGAATGTTCCTTACATTGGTGATCAGTGGGAAGAATGTCCCTTACATTGGTGATCAGTGGGAAGAATGTTCCTTACATTGGTGGTCAGTGGGAAGAATGTCCCTTACATTGGTGATCAGTGGGAAGAATGTTCCTTACATTGGTGATCAGTGGGAAGAATGTTCCTTACATTGGTGATCAGTGGAAGAATGTTCCTTACATTGGGGATCAGTGGGAAGAATGTTCCTTACATTGGGGATCAGTGGGAAGAATGTTCCTTACATTGGTGATCAGTGGGAAGAATGTCCCTTACATTGGTGATCAGTGGGAAGAATGTCCCTTACATTGGTGATCAGTGGGAAGAATGTTCCTTACATTGGTGATCAGTGGGAAGAATGTTCCTTACATTGGTGATCAGTGGGAAGAATGTCCCTTACATTGGTGATCAGTGAGAAGAATGTTCCTTACATTGGTGATCAGTGGGAAGAATGTTCCTTACATTGGTGATCAGTGAGAAGAATGCTCCAAACACTTGTGGTCAGTGGGAAGAAGGCCAGTCAAGTTCCTCCACCCCAAACTCGCTCATCCATGTCTTTATGGACCTTGCTTTGCAGGATAATGTGTGATGGAGTTTATAAAATGACTATATTATATGTATGTTATGTCTCTATTATCTACTCAAATATGGGTTTAGAAATTTAGTATAGGTTAAATGACTCTTGTATACAGTTGCACATATGGTTCGCTGCCCCCCCCTCAGGAATTTAGAGTAACTAGTATCCTTTTGAGAATGTGTCTGCAAGGAACAATAGAAGTGTTCTTTCTAAAGAAAGTCTGATATGCACACACCAAGATATATGTATAAAATAAGAAGCTTATTGATGTTTATACTGGGAACCAGAAAGTTAATGTATGCTAACTAAGGATATAAGTTAGAAGTATTATCATGTGTGTGTTTGGGTAAACCATATAACCAGACAGTAGTATTTTCCCTTACATAAAAAGACAAAATAGATAAATAAGAAACAGATGTCCTGTGCAGTCCTTAAACTTACTCCTTCCGGCCCAACCCACCGTGTAAAGCAATATGGCGCAGAGTCCTGGAATGTGAAGACACGTGGAAGAAAGAGACTCAAGAGGAAGACGAACATGTATTTTTTCTTTGTATTATTTGCCTGGTGTTGTATAACACTTATTGTTGCAGCTTCTTTTTTATGCATTAGCGCAGTTTTTTTCTTTCCATATATGGAATCAGCAATCATATGTACACGTTTGTGATGACGATTGCTTATGTCACTTAGTTTATATAAGGGGCTGTAACCCAGAATGTTGTGATGAAGAAGTTACACTGATCACAGTATTCTAGCGTGATTTGTTTCTACAAGCATGCATGTACAATTCACTTCAGCATACATTCGGACCAGTGGCAGAATAAGGGAATAGTTTCTGGTATTGGACCAGAATCAATCTATTACAAATGCACCATGTCACAAAGCTCCAATCATCTCACCACTGGACAATTAGGTCACTGCACTCCAATGGCCTCCACATTCACCACATCTCATCCAATAGAGCACCTTTGAGTTGTGGTAGAACGGAGATTGGCATCATGGATGTGCAGCCGACAAATCTGTAGCAACTGCGTGATGTTATCATGTCACTATGGAGAAAAATCCAAGAAATGTTTTCAACACCTTGTTGTATCTATGCCACGAAGAATAAAGGCAAAAGGGGGTCCAACCGGCTACTAGCAAGGGGGACCTAATAAAGTGGACGGTGAGAGTATATAAAAGAGAGAGAAAGTCTGATCATCAGTCATTCCTCATATGTAAAGCAGAGATAGGGAGCCCTTTAATGAGGTCTGCATAGCAGGTAAGATGTGGACCTCCAAATGTAGACTTTACAACACCATAAGATCTACAAAACTCTACAAAGCCTCCAGGACTCAGAATAGGACTTGATTAAAGATGCTGAGAATCACAAAGTTGTTTTTCTCCATATCATACACGAATTGTGGAGTTCTTCAATCTTCACCATGTGTAGGTGAGAACCCAAAGGGACACTTCTAATTAGGATGATAATGTGTAGGACTGTGCCACATCACATTCATGACCTGCCCATTGGCGGAGGAAGGGGAATGTTTGTCAGGTGAATCACAGCCATCACTTCAAAGCACAACGAAAAACGGCATCAAGGCTCTTGACTCAAACCTAGGCCTTTGATCTGGTCCCTCAGACCGTCTCTCAGCACCACTGTGCTCACGTGCAACTCTGCATTTCTCTCTCAGCTCTCTTACTTGCAGCTTCCTGCATCCCTTTCCTAGAATTGCCATCTTTTCTTCAAGCCAAGCCCGAACACTTTAGCGGCACAGCAATTTGTATTTCTTTTTCAGGGGGAACGCTCCGGGCTCTGGTGTAAATGGGAACTCTGATGTTAGGGGGTTTCTGCCCACCAAAGCCCCAACTTACAACAGAGTTCCCAGCATTTACCCTTATATCAGGGTTCCCAAAGCCCCCCCCTTACATCAGAGTCCCCCTTATCTTTGTGTACTCTGGTGTAAATGGGAACTCTGATGTTAGGGGGTTTCTGCTCACCAAAGCCCCAACTTACATCAGAGTTCCCAGCATTTACCCTTACATCAGGGTTCCCAAAGCCCCCTCTTACATCAGAGTCCCCCTTATCTTTGTGTACTCGTTCGGAGGCAAGAGAGAGAAGGGAGACTTCAGTCGCTGATAGTGGATGGAGATCTCACTCACCCCAGGTCGGTGGCTCAGGCTTCGGCACATTTCATCCATGATGTATCTGCATGCTGCTGGGCTTCAAATATCCCACATATCCATTTTTGAGGCACAGCACACCCGAGTGTGGGTGGGCATACACAGCCAGCCCAAGTGCACATCAATGCACCAAACAGGTGTGGTACTCGGTTACTTGGGGAGCCACAGTCCGGTCTGAATAATGTGTTTGGGTTTCAGGCAGGTCTGCACACCCGGACACATTGTTCAAAACATGGACAGGTGGCAACCCTACCCTGGCCTCTGGGCAAGGGACCTCCTGTCTCCCTGGTAAAGCCCTGAACTGCGGTCAGGCTATTGATTATAGAGACTGTGTACGCCTGCAAACACGCAGCCTGCTGGTCTCTGGTAAGACCTGGACACATGAATAGGGGCTTCATCCCTCCCAAGACTCCTTGAAGTCTCCAGAACCCAATACCGGAAGTTACAAAACCAAAATTTTCTCTGCTCATAATAGCCATTCTGAAGTCCTTCAATTTGCCTCTTTGAGAACCCTCTGTGCCATTTCCCTCTTTTTACACAGTGGCAGGGACCAGCACTGTCAAACAACCCATTGCGTTTCACACACTTGGTGCATAAAAACATGCTTCAACATGCATTTTATAACATTCCTTAACGTAAATTGAAAGAGATACAATTACATCTAGAGACGTAGCTTGAAGCTTGCGTACCCTAATGCAAAAATTGACCTTGCCCTCCCCACTACCACCTGCCGCTTCCATCATGCGCCAAGATACTGCAGAGGGGCTTGTATGTATAAGAGGAAACTCAGAGGGGCCAGCCTGGGGTGGGCGAGCCCTCTGACTTCCACCAGTTTCAGCAGCTCAAAGTGTGCCTGCCTGCCACCACCTTGTGTGCATGGTGGAGTAGGGGAGCTGTGAGGGAGGGGTTGTACTGGGCCGAGCAGAGATTGCACCTCTGGGGGTGAAAGGACTTGCCCGTCACCCTGTGTAGGTAAAACAATAAACTCAGAGCCCGGGGTGGGCCCCTGCTCGGCCAGACCGGTCCCTCCTAGTTTACTGAATGATTTTCTCCCAGCAACACAGTGTAAATATAACAAGGAGGACACACAGGCAGTGCCGTCACTAGGGTTGGTGTTACCCGGTGCGAAAAAAATATGGTGTCACCCCCCACCAACTATAGTCCCCCTCAGTACAGACCCCCTCCCACACTACAGACCCCCCCACCAATTAAGACCCCCCTTCAGTATAGACCCCTCCATCAGTGCAGACCCCCCATCAGTACAGACACCCATCAGTACAGACACCCCCACCCAAGTGCAGACCCCCATCAGTACAGACACCCCCACCCAAGTGCAGACCCCCCATCAGTACAGACACCCCCACCCAAGTGCAGACCCCCCATCAGTACAGACACCCCCACCCAAGTGCAGACCCCCCCAGCAGTACAGACATCCCCAGCAGTACAGACACCCCCCTCAGTACAGATACCCCCCTCAGTACAGACACCCCCCAGCGGTGCAGACCCCCCTCAGTACAGACACCCCCAGTTCAGAACCCCCAGCATTTCAGACCCCCCCTCAGTAGTACAGACCCCCCCGCAGTATAGACGCCCCCTTACGTACCTCAGAACAGCGCTGACACAGACACACACTGTGTGTCCCTCGAGCGCAGGCTCCTCCTCCTCTGTGGATGTAAACAGAGAGGAGGAGGCTTCTTCGGTCCGCACCGCTGAGGTACACAGCGGCACGGGGCACAGCTAATCAGGGCAGCGGGCAGTGTTAGAGGTGCTGCTACCCACGGGTGTCACCCCTCTGGCCCACACCCACCTAGCAACGCCTCTGCACACAGGGCCCCCTGGAGCATGGTTACAGTTTCCATTGCGACCCCTCAAGTTCCATCCTTGATTATTATTTTTTGCCCAACCTACACAATTAACAGCTGTTCCTGAACTCTTACCATTCATTTCTGAAGCCCCAAAGAAAGTTACATAATGTTTTTTTTTTCTTCACATTCTGTGCAGTAATGCAATGCCATTCCATACCAAAACCAATGGAGATTTGGCCCGTATTGCACTTGTAGCGACCTCACCCCTCTCACCCCTTCTCATTCACGGCTTGTCTGTCTCGTCTAGGGGGTTAACACTGGGGGGAGGGATGAGATACACCACGGCCCATGTCCTCCAATGGGTGGAGGTGAAGGCCAGAACTATCGGGTTTTGTGTATGTGTCCCAGAGTCCAATCCTCTCCTCGGATTGACTCCCCTTTGCTTCTAGTAACCAGAGTTCCACACACTGAAAGGGTCCAACTCGTATTTATTCTTCTCAATAAATAGTCATACAGAACAGACCGGTTGAGACCCATATAAACACTTCAGTATTTGTAGGGAGTAGGCCAAGGCACAATTCTTCTAGATAGAGCTAACCACTGTGGTGTCACCAATGGCGAATAGTCACTGCCACTGACTATATTGAACAGAACATGCATTACCTTCGCTAACGTAGCCCCTATCAGGGGAAGGACATCCGTCCAAGACAGTTACCGGAGGCCTCTCCGTCACCAGCAATGCTGCGCTGGACTCCCTGGAGAAGTTCCGCTCACCGGCCTCCTCGTCTCAGACACGGGCATCCAAGGAGTTAGGGCCCCCTCGGATTCCTCCACCCTCGCGGAACTCAGTCGAAGGTACTGAGCTCCAGGCTTCCGCCATAGTACCTCACCCCAGGCTAAAGGTGCCTGAGATGGACTCCATCTCCCGCTCCGGCCAGGTCAAGGGCACCTGGGCCCGGAACGCCAGCACCCAGGCTGAAGGTGCCTGGGTGCGGCCGCGTCCTCCGACTCTGAACCCCAAGGTCAGGGCGTCCGCCCCTTTTATTTCCTCTCCCTTTGCGTCACAGCGGGTTCCCCGCCCCGCTGTACCAGCGCCAGGAAAGGACAAAAAGGGAAGCAGTCTTGCAGTGAGTGTTCAACTCCAGCCAGGGCGACAGCGCCACCTGCAGGCCGCAGAGAACCTCACACCACCAGAGTCCTCCAAGAACCATAAAAGGATCCCAGATTCCCTGACAATCAATGCATCTGGGTTACACTACCACCCATTGAATTGAAACTAAGAGGTTGGGACTTTTAGGTGAGGCCAGCTAGAGGTTTATTTATTCAAGATACCATGATTACGGTTCACTGGAATATACCTTTATATTACTTACTGCGGGAATACGTTGCAACTAGTCTGGTGTGTCATCATTATGTCATTACTGTGGCTCTAGGCCAATATGCTATCAGTGTGTCATTATGCTATTCTGTTAATTTATTACTATGTATCATGTCATGGAATAAAAGTTTTTTACTTTACTATGATGGTTACTACATGTCTATGCATTTACTATATGGCACTATAGATGGCTCCACCACCAGACAGCATTATAGTACCATGCAATGCTATTTTCCTGGCTGCACGCTTCAATTCAAAGTCCCAAAAATGTAGTTTTATATCATTACACTACAACCCAGATGCCTCCCCTAAAATCAAATACCCGCTACAAACTTTTTCCGCAAAACCCATACAGTACATATTCGTGCAGTAGAATGTAGATATTTGAATTTTATGTGCACTGTGCGCCGGTTAATCTTGGTTGCTCCAAAACTCCATATTATTCTTTTTTTTGTTAGTCTGGACTGTGAAATAGCCATGGTGAGCTCCGAAGTAATACCCAGTCAGAATATAGATAATTGGAGCCATTGGATTATAAAATGAAGAATGGAGCTGATTGACGCCATTATGTCCAATGATTTTCCCTCAACAAATGTCATGTCCCCGACTGCTAGAAATGAGCGGCTAATGCTAGTTGCCATACGAAACATATCAGCCTGACAGCTATTCCAGGAGGGTCAATTACCCCAGACTTTACTCTATCGTAGCCTCATTATGGCTCCTTTCATACAGACGTCAACACAAATCAACAATAATCCCCTAGAAATCCTGCTGGAATGTTAACCAGAAGTTTTGCAAGCATATCAGGGCAAAAAAAAGGTATGAAACCTGGAGAAAAGAAAGATTACCCCTAGTTTAGCGGTCTCCAAACTGCAGCTCAGGGGCCAGATGTGGCCCTTTGCTTGCCTTTATCCAGCCCTTGGGGCACTATTCCTCTCACTGATACAATGGTCACTGATACCAATGATGGGGCACTATTACTTTCACTGACACCAATGATGGGGGCACTATTCCTCCCACTGACACTAATGATGGGGCACTATTCCTCCCACTGACACCAATGATGGGACACTATTCCTCCCACTGATACCAATGATGGGACACTATTCCTCCCACTGATACCAATGATGGGACACTATTCCTCCCACTGATACCAATGATGGGACACTATTCCTCCCACTGACACCAATGATTGGGCACTATTCCTCACATTAATACCAATGATGGGGCACTATTTCTCCCACTGACACCAATGATTGGGCACTATTCCTCCCACTAACACCAATGATGGGGCACTATTCCTCCCACCAATACTAATGATGGGGCACTACTCCTTGTTATGATACCAACAATGGGGCAATACCCCCTTCCCCCACAAAAATACCAATGATGGGGCATTTTCTACTCCCACTGGCCACAGTCCGGCCCCTTTGAAGACTGAAGGACAGCAAACTGGCCCTTTGTTTAGAAGGTTTGGAGACCCCTGCTCTAGTTAAAAATCAAACAGGGCAGATAAGTGAAAGAGCTGGGTCATACAAGCCCCCCTATAACTGCAGGGAGACCTCTCAGACTTCTTTGATTAATTTGATTTTTGATCAATGTGTTCTTTTCCCCGGGACACAAAGTACATGTAGTGCCTTGTCCTATCCTTGTACCTGCTGTCTAAGGCTATCTGTGAGATTGTGAGATTTAAAATGGCGCCCCCTTCTCCTTCCATGGCCATCTGACAATGCAAGAAGATGGGGGGGGGGGGGTTCTGTGCTGGGAGACTGTTATTGGGGGACGGTGTGATTGGGGGTTTGGAGATGGGGGGGGCTTGATGAAGATGGGGGTACTGTGTGACTAGCGGACTATGTGATTGGGAGCTCGGTGATAGGGGGACTGTATGATTGGGGGGGTCTGATGGGCGGACTGTGTGATTGGGGGTTTGTGTGGAGATGGGGAGACTGATGGGCAGACCGTATGATTGGGGCTCTGATCGGGGGACTGTATGATTGAGGGGGGGGGTCTTGCAATGGAGAATATTATTGGGGGAGTGATGGGCAGACCGTGTGATTAGAGGAACTGTGTGCATTGGGGGGGGGGGGTTGTGTGGAAATGGGGAGACTGTGATTGGGGGGCTCTGATGGGTGGACTATGTGATTAGGGGCTGCTTCTGTGACGGGGACTCCGATGGACGAATTGCATGCATTGGGGGACCTGTGTGGAGATGAGAAGTCTGTATGATTGGGGGCTCTGATGGGTGGGCTATGTGATGGGGGGGGGTTCTGTGACGGGGACTCCAATGGGCAAATTTAATGCATTGGGGGAACTGTGTACATTGGAGGGGGGGGTTTGTGTGGATATGGGGAATCTGTATGATTGGGGGGCTCTGTGGAGGAAACTGATTGGAGGGCTCAGATGGGGGGGCTCTGTGGAGGAAACGGATTGGAGGGCTCTGATGGGTGCACTATGTCATGGGGGGGGGGAGGTTCTGTGACGGGGACTCCGATGGGTGAATTGCGTGCATTGGAGGCTGTTTGGGTGCTCTGATCGAGGGACTGTATGATGGGGGGGGGGTCTGTGAATGGAAACTATTATTGGGGGACTCTGATGGGCAGACTGTGTGATTGGGGGGGGAACTGTGTGCATGGGGGGGGGGTTTGTGTGGAGATGGGGAGTCTGTATGATTGGGGGGCTCTGTGGAGGAAACTGATTGGAGCGCTCTGATGGGTGGACTATGTCATGAGGGGGGGGGGGGTTTCTGTGATGGGGGACTCCGATTGGGGAATTGCATGCATTGGGGGCTGTATGATTGAAGGGAACTGTGTTCATTGGGGGTCTCTGAGGATGGGGGGGCTGTTTGGGTGCTCTGATCGGGGGACTGTATGATGGGGGGGGGTCTGTGAATGGAGACTTATTGGGGGACCCTGATGGGCAGACTGTGTGATTGGAGGCTGTACGATTGGGGGAACTGTGTGCACTGGGGGCGGGGGGGTTGTGTGGAGACTGTATGATTGGGGGACTCTGTGGAGGAAACTAATTGGAAGGCTCTGATGGGTGGACTATGTGATTGGGGGAATCCGATGGGTGGATTGCATGCATTGGGGGCTGTGTGAAGGGGGACCTGTGTGCATTGGGGGTCTCTGAGGATGGGGGGAACATTTGGGTGCTCTATGTTGGTGGAACTGTTGTGAAGGGGGTGTGGTGATAAATAAAATACATAAACTGCACATATATAATCTTATAGATTGGAGTTGAAATGAAGGGTCTGGTGACAAACTCTCATTAAGACAGAGGCATGAAAGTTCCAAAGTCTTTCCATTTAGAACTTGGTTTCAGTTTTCAGAGATTTTGCCGCTTTAATAAACAAGTGTAAGCCTGTAATCCGCATTCCATTCAGAAAATTCTCATAAAACGCACACTATTCTAGAATATTCTAAAAGATACACATAATCCCCCATCGGTTACTTCTCATCCTGGTCGGAATTGACTTCTAAATAACATTTTACAGCGAGTGATTCCACATAAAGGAGGAGGACGCCTACAATCTCCTCCGCGTTGCGTCTTCCAATATGGAGATGTAAAGCGGCTGCGGGCGCCATAGGAGGACTCTGCGCGGCGTTCTGCATTATTTACATAATTGTTCATGCAGGTTGTTGATATTCCAAAAGCCGCTTATTAGAAAGATTAGAAATGTCAGCTCAGATCCTCGTAGGATGGAGGGAAAGTCTGATCCGCCGGGAAAGGAAGCCTCCCGTTTATTAAATTGAAAAAAGAATATTGTCATGCTAAACTAAAACGTTCGACTTCTGAATGGGGAAAGGCGATTGCGTGAATCTCATTTGCCACTGTGAGACTTCGCTTATTTCTGTAGGAATTGTATTTTATGCAGAGATGGTTTTCAGCGTAAAGTAAAACTTGTTGTAAGATACAAAAACTGAAATAAGATTAACCGCTTCAGCCCCAGAAGGTTTTACCCCCTTTCTGACCGGAGCACTTTTTGCGATTCGCCCACTGCGTCGCTTTAACTGACAATTGCGCGGTTATGCGACGTGGCTCCCAAAAAAAAAATTGCGTCCTTTTTTCCCCCCACAAATAGAGCTTTTTGGTGGTATTTGATCACCTCTGCGGTTTAAATTTTTTGTGCTATAAACAAAAAAAGAAGAGCGTCAATTTTGAAAAAAAAAAGCAATATTTTTGACTTTTTGCTATAATAACTACTGTATATACTCGAGTATAAGCCGACCCGAATATAAGCCGAGGCACCTAATTTTACCACAAAAAAAATGGGAAAACGTATTGACTTGAGTATAAGCCTAGGGTGTCCATCTGCATGCCTCACTGTGCCCATGTGCATGCCTCAGTGTGCCCATGCCTCACTGTGCCCATGACTAGACTGATGTTTAACATGGGAGTCTATGGAAGGGGTGCCCGGCTTTGAAAAATCGATGCTCCCTGGCCGTAGGTCCCCCAGACAAAAAACTTTGCACACTTATGGAAAAGAAATGGGGCTACATGTGCGCCAAGTTTCAGGTCCAGGGGACCTAAGACCAGCCAGTAGCTGGTCCCCAAAATTACCGGAGAAATTACAGTTTAACACTGGAGTCTATGGATGGGGAGCCCGGATTTGAAAAAGTCGGTGCTCCCCGGCCGTAGATTTCCCAGACAACAACCTTCGCACACTTGTAGAGGAAGAGTGGGGCTACATGTGTGCCAAGTTTGGGGTCAAATTCCAAATCCCAAATTCCGGGAGATCAGGCACAAAAAGGTGACTCGAGTATAAGCCGAGGGGGGGGGGGGGCATTTTCAGCAAAAAAAAATGTGCTGAAAAACTCGGTTTATACTCGGGTATATATACGGTATCCCCAAAAAAAATATAAAAAAACGAATTTTTTTCCTCAGTTTAGGCCAATACGTATTCTTCTACATATTATTGGTAAAAAAAAAATCAAAAAAAAAAAATCGCAATAAGCGTATATTGATTTGTTTGCGCAAAAGTTATAGCGTCTACAAAATAGAGGATATATTTATGGCATTTTTAATAGTATTTTTTTTCTTTTTTTTACTAGTAATGGCGGCGATCTGCGATTTTTATCGTGACTGCGACATTATGGCGGACACATTGGACACTTTGTCATTTATACAGCGATCAGTGCTATAAAAATGCTTACTGTGTAAGTGACACTGGCAGGGAAGGGGTTAAACACTAGGGGGCGATGAAGGGTTTAAGTGTGTCCTAGGGAGTGATTCTAACTAACTGTGGGGGGGATGGGCTACCACTGACATGACAGCGATCACTGCTCCCCATGACAGGGAGTAGTAAATCTCTGTCCTGTCACTAGGCAGAACATGGAAATGACTTGTTTACATAGGCATCCCCCCCCCCCTTCTGTCTCTCCGTGACACCCGCCGCGTGACTTTTTAACTACTTCAGCCCCGGACCATTTTGCTAGTCAAAGACGGGCCACTTTTTTTTGCGATTCGGCACTGCATCGCTTTAACTGACAATTGCGCGGTCGTGCGACGTGGCTCCCGCACAAGATTGACGTTTCCCCCCCCCCACAAATAGAGCTTCCTTTTGGTGGTATTTGATCACCTCTGCTGTTTTTATTTTTTGCGCTATAAACAAAAATAGAGCGACAATGTTGAAAAAAATGCAATATTTTTTACTTTTTGCTATAATAAATATCCCCAAAAAATATATAAAAAAATATTTTTTCCTCAGTTTAGTCCGATACGTATTCTTCTACATATTTTTGTTGAAAAAAACCCAAAAAAACAAAAAAAAACAAACAAAAAAAAAAAATCGCAATAAGCGCTTATTGATTGGTTTGCGCAAAAGTTATAGTGTACAAAATAGGGGGTAGTTTTATGGCATTTTTATTAATATTTATTTTTTTACTAGTAATGGCGGCGATCAGCGATTTTTATCAGGACTGCGACATTATGGCGGACACATCGGACACTTTTGACGCCATTTTGGGACCATTGTCATTTTTACAGCGATCAGTGCTATAAAAATGCACCGATTACTGTGAAAATGACACTGGCAGTGAAGGGGGTTAACCAGTAGGGGGCGCTGAAGGGGTTAAGTGTGATCTTGGGAGTGATTCTTACTGTTAGGGGGCGTGGCTTGGCGTGACACGTCACTGATTGCTGTTCCTGATGACAGGGAACAGACGATCGCTGACAGTGTCACTAGGAAGAACGGAGAGAGATGTGTTTATACTTTACCTCTCCCCGTTCTTCAGCTCTGTGACCCGATCGCGGGACACGGGCGGCGAGCGGGTCCGCGGTACAGGGTCGCGAGTTTATGCTGGATGGGTGAAATGGTTCTATGCCTGCCATGATGATGGAAAAGGACCAAGTTATTTTGAATGGGAGGGGATTCTCATCATTGTAATATTTATCATTACAATGCTGGATTTCGTCAACTATTCCCGGAATCCAACAAATGTCTCTCCGGAGATCCAACTTGCTGCGGAAGAATTCAGAGTTTTTTTTCGTTAAAATTGGTGTACTCCTGTTTCCATGGCAACACTAATAATTACAATAATACATATTAGTCATTCATTTAATTTACAACAATCGTTATTATTGTGATTCAGATACATCTGAATCTCTGAATCACACAAAATTCAGTCAAAATGACAATTTATAACAAAATGAATTGCACACATCTACTCCCTAACGAGCATAGGTGTGCGCAGCCTATCTATAGCATTAGGCCGGTTTCACACTGCGGGCGGGTGGCGGTATAGCGCCGCTATTTTTAGCGGCGCTATACCGTCGGGATTGCAGAGGTATTCGACCGCTAGCGGTGCGGTTTTAACCCCCGCTAGCGGCCGAAAAAGGGTTAATACCACCCGCAAACCGCGGCTATAGCCGCGGTATCCCATTCATTTCAAATGGGAAGGAGAGGTGGAGGAGGGGTAAACACACCCAGAGGCGGCTCTAGGCTTTGTGAGGCCTTAGGCAAAACTTGGACATGAGGCCCCAGTCACGCCCATAATGGGAAAAATAATTCAAGCAAGAAAAATGGCTGCAGAGAATGTACGGATCTAGCACACAGGTGATCAGCACCACTTCCAGGGCACCCTCCTCACCCATATTCAGCCAATGCAAAGGGGGGGGGGGGGTGTGAGAAAGAGAGAGGGGTGATAGAGATCCGATGGCGCCGATATTAGTATTGATCGCAGGCAAATTAGGCGTCCGCGAGGCCCCTGTGAGTGCGAGGCCTTAGGCGACCGCCTAATTTGCCTAATTAGAGAGCCGCCTCTGAACACACCGCTCCTCTCACCGCTCCAAAGATGCGGCTAGCAGGACTTTTTTTTTTAAGTCCTGTTAGCGCACCGCTCCAGTGTGAAAGCCCTCGGGGGGCTTTCACATTGGAGAGACAGGAGCCGCTGTTTAGGCTCGGTTTGCATGTGCTATTTTTAGCAAAATAGCGCCTGCAAACCGCCCCCAGTGTGAAAGGGGCCTTGGGGGGGGGTGCACCCCAGAGCTCAAACACACATGCATGCGTGTGCGTGTCTACATGTATATGGCCCCGGTAGATTAATCCCCCTGCTGGCACAGTGAAAGCGAAGTGCGTAAGCACGTCTCTTATAGAAGAGCAGGTAAGAAGAAGAAGATCTTTCCCATCTCCCCACTGCCACACAGAACGATAATGCCAATGTGCACTAGGTGAATAGGGTGTGCCCAGGCACCTCCGGCGCACGCCTATGCTAATAAGTGTTAAAGCGGGATTCCATCCGCAATTTTATTTTTATTTTTAAAAGTCAGCAGCTACAAACAGTGTAGCTGCTGACTTTTAATAAGGACACTTACCTGTCCTACTCGCCCGCGATATCTGTCCCGGCGCCGCCATCCTCACTAAGGGAAATAGGCAGTGAAGCCGTGCGGCTTCACTGCCTGTTTCCTACTGCGCGAGCCGCGCTGCACTTTGTGAATGGGGCGGCTGCTCTCTGGGATACACACAGTTCCCAGAAGGCAGCGCGCCCCATTCGCCAGAAGAAACCGCGAGGAGGACGAGGGAGAAGACCTGCCGAGGACGAGGAAGAGGCAGATTAGAAACATCCGCATAGCAACCGCTATTTCTGGTGAGTAAAACTTTTTTTTTTTCAATATTTTTTTTTCTATTTTTTTTGCAGGATTTTGGTGTCATTTTTTTTTTTTTTTAGGGTGGACCTCCACTTTAACTAGAGAATACATAACAAGTAAAAGTGATAAGCCCTGTACACACGATCGGATTTCCTATGGTTTTTTAACCGATGGATTTTTCCATTGGAAATCCGATAAAGCTGACTTTCATCAGTCTTGCCCACACACCATCAGTCAAAAAACCGACCGTTCCAAACGCGGTGACGTAAAACACTCCGATGAGCCGAGAAAAAAGAAGTTCGATGCTTCTGAGCATGCGTCGACTTGATTCTGAGCATGCATGGGTTTTTTATCCGATGGAGTTCCCCACAGACGATAGTAATTTGCTATCGTTTTTTTTAACCATCGGATAAATTTAAAACATGTTCTATTTTTAAACACCGATGGAAAAAAAGACCGATGGGGCCCATACACGATCGGTTTGTCCGATGAGAAAAGTCCATCGCACTGTTTTCATTGGTAAAACCGATCGTGTGTACACGGCTTTAGACTTCAGGTGTGAGAGTTACATTTGTAAGTGCAACAAATTTCTGGGCAAAGTGGTACATTATCTGCCAGAAGTGCTGGGGTGCCCATATGTTTGACCATGACTGTACATACTGTATGTATATATTAAAAAACCATATAATTTTTTTTTAATACACACACTTTTGTCAAAAGTATTGGGACGCCTGCCTTTACACACATGAACTTTAATGGCAACCCAGTCTTAGTCCGTAGGGTTCAATATTGAGTTGGCCCATCTTTTGCAGCTATAACAGCTTCACCTCTTCTGGGAAGGTCGTCCACAAGGTTTAGGAGGGTGTCTATAAAAATGTTTGACCATTCTTCCAGAAGCGCATTTGTGAGGTCAGGCACTGATGTTGGATGAGAAGGTCTGGCTCCCAGTCTCCACTGTAATTCATCCCAGAGGTGTTCTATCGGGTTGAGGTCAGGACTCTGTGCAGGCCAGTCAAGTTCCACCACCCCAAACTCGCTCATCCATGTCTTTATGGAACTTGATTTATGCACTGGTCCAAAATCATTTGGTGGATGGGGGGGGGGGGGGGATTATGGTGTGGGGGTTGTTTTTCAGGGGTTGGGTTTGGACCTTTAGTTCCAGTGAAGGGAACTCTTAAGGCGTCAGCATACCAGGACACTTTGGACAATTTCATGCTCCCAACTTTGTGAGAACTGTTTGGGGACGGCCCCTTCCTCTTCCAACATGACTGCGCACCAGTGCACAAAGCAAGGTCCATAAAGACATGGATGAGCAAGTTTGGGATGGAGGAACTTGACTAGCCTGCACAGAGTCCTGACCTCAACTGGATAGAACACCTTAGGGAGGAATTAGAGTGGAGACTGCGAGCCAGGCCTTCTCGTCCAACATCAGTGCCTGACCTCACATATGCTCTTCTGGAAGAATGGTCAAACATTCCCATAGACACCCTCCTAAACCTTGTGGACAGCCTTCCCAGAGGAGTTGAAGCTGTTATAGCTGCAAAGGGCGGGGCCAACTTAATATTGAAACCTACGGACTAAGGCCCCTTTCACACGGGCGTTCCGTATGTCCGTTTTTCACCCATCCGTTTTCAGATGAAAAACGGACATACATGTATCCCTATGGGATAGCGGATGTCAGTGGATGAACATCCGCTGACACCCGATCTCACCCGTGTCCACTATGCTCCGTTTTTCAGGATAGAAAAAAATTATATTTTTCTATCCGTCTGCGGAGCGGATCGGATGAACACGGACAGACGGTCCATGTTCATCCGATCCCCCATAGGGGAGAGCGGCGCTCTGACAGGGCGGTCCCTGCACAGTGTGCGGGGACCGCCCAGTCATCCGCCGGCTCAGCGGGGATCAACGGAGCGATCCCCGCTGAGCAAGCGGAGGTTCACGGGGCGGATCATGACTGACGTGTGAAAGAAGCCTCAGGCTGGGTTCACACGAGTGCGACACGACATCTGTCCTACTTTGGATCCTCTACTTTGGATCCGACTTTGCCCTGCGACATGAAGCCGACATATGTCCGACTTTCAATGAACGGAGATCCGACTTGGATCCCCGCCAATAGCAGGCACTGTGTTTGGTATGAATCTTGAGGGGGAACTCCAGGCCAAATTTTAAATAAAAAACCGGCGTGGGTTCCCCCTCCAGGAGCATACCAGGCCCTTGGGTCTGGTCTGGATTTGAAGGGGCGCCCCTACGCCGAAAAAACGGCGTGGGGGTCCCCCCAAAATCCAAACCAGACCCTTATCCGAGCACGCAACCTGACAGGCCGCAGGGGAAAAGGGGGGGACGAGAGAGCGGCCCCCCTCCCTCCTGAACCGTACCAGGCCGCATGCCCTCAACATGGGGGGGTTTGGTGCTCTGGGGCAGGGGGCGACCTGCGGCCCCCCCACTCCAGAGCACCCTGCCCCCATTTTGATGAGGACAGGGCCTCTTCCCGACAACCCTGGCCGTTGGTTGTCGGGGTCTGCGGGCTTATCGGAATCCGGGGGGCTTATCGGAATCCGAGAGCCCCCTTTAATAAAGGGGCCCCTGGATCCCGGCCCCCCCACCCTATGTGAATGAGTATGGGGTACATCGTACCCCTACCCATTCACCTGGTGGAAAAAAAATGCAATAAAAAAACCACACAGCTTTTTAAAAAAATTTATTGCACAGCTCCGGGGGTCTTCTTCCGACTTCGGGGCTCTCCGGTTCTTCTCCCGCTCTCCGGTTCTTTCTTCCGCCGGGCCTCCGCTAACTTCTTTTAGCTCTTTTGCTAGCGGAGGCCCGGACTTCTCCATCTTCTCGTCCGGCTCTCCGTTGTCCTTCTGCCGGCCCCTCCACTACCTTCTTGTAGCTCTTTTGCTAGTGGAGGGGCCGGTCTTCCCGTCGTCGCCGTCGGCGTCTTCTTCCCTCTTCTCCTCCTCGATGTTGACGCGTCGCTTCCTCCCGCTGTAATACTGGCTGTCCGCTCCGCTCCGCGTTAATATAGGCTTCTCATGACGTCACATGTTCCGGGGCACATGGCCCCGGAGCATGTGACTGTGACGTCATGGGAACATGTGACTGTGACGTCATGAGAAGCCTATATTAATGCGGAGCGGAGCGGAGCGGAGAGCCAGTATTACAGCGGGAGGAAGCGACGCGTCAACATCGAGGAGGAGAAGAGGGAAGAAGACGCCGACGACGGGAAGACCGGCCCCCTCCACTAGCGAAAGAGCTACCAAGAAGTTAGTGGAGGGGCCGGCAGAAGGACAACGGAGAGCCGGACAAGAAGACGGAGAAGTCCGGGCCTCCGTTAGCAAAAGAGCTAAAAAGAAGTTAGCGGAGGCCCGGCGGAAGAAAGAACCGGAGAGCGGGAGAAGAACCAGAGACCCCCGAAGTCGGAAGAAGACCCCCGGAGCTGTGCAATAAAATTCTTTAAAAAGCTGTGTGGTTTTTTTATTGCATTTTTTTTCCACCAGGTGAATGGGTAGGGGTACGATGTACCCCATACTCATTCACATAGGGTGGGGGGGGGCCGGGATCCAGGGGCCCCTTTATTAAAGGGGGCTCCCGGATTCCGATAAGCCCCCCGCCCGCAGACCCCGACAACCAACGGCCAGGGTTGTCGGGAAGAGGCCCTGTCCTCATCAACATGGGGGCAGGGTGCTCTGGGGTGGGGGGGGGGGCCGCAGGTCGCCCCCCTGCCCCAGAGCACCAAACCCCCCATGTTGAGGGCATGTCGTACCAGTGTGAACCAGGCCTCAGACTGGGATGTCATTAAAGTTCATGTGCGTGTAAAGGGAGAGAGAGAGAGAGAGAGAGAGAGAGAGAGAGAGAGAGAGAGAGAGAGAGAGAGAGAGAGAGAGACATTTTTAGGCATAAAATATATTTCAGCGAATCCGTAATAAATTATAAATTAAAACAAATTCATTCATTTCATTCAGATGACAGAATGCGACAGTTTGGGCCTTTTGTTAATGTTTGAAGCATCTGAAATAACAGAATTAGCATAACAAATGATGCAAATTGATTTGGATCCATTTATTTTTATTCTAGTGAGCGCAGCATAAAATATTCTAATAGGATTCGGTTTGTATTGGGGTTGAACTTGAGTGTTTCAATTTATTTTTATTGGTTATTTTCTTAAATACAATTTTTTTTACAATTAAACAGGATTCCATCACATTACATAGTTACATAGTTACATAGTTAGTCAGGTTGAAAAAAGACAAAGTCCATCCAGTTCAACCATAAAAAAAAAAAAAAAAAAAAAAAAAAAAAAATATCGTACAATCCCATATACCCAATTCTATACCCACAGTTGATCCAGAGGAAGGCAAAAAAAAACAGCAGAGTATGATCCAATTTGCTACAGCAGGGGAAAAAATTCCTTCCTGATCCCCCGAGAGGCAATCAGATATTCCCCGGATCAACTTTACCTATAAATATCAGTACCCAGTTATATTCTGTACATTTAGGAAAGAATCCAGACCTTTCTTATAGAAATCTACTGAGCTGGCCAGATCCACCTCTGCAGGGAGTCTGTTCCACATTTTCACAGCTCTTACTGTGAAGAAACCTTTCCGCATTTGGAGATGAAATCTCTTTTCCTCTAGACGTAAAGAGTGCCCCCTTGTCCTCTGTGATGACCGTAAAGTGAATAACTCAACACCAAGTTCACTATATGGACCCCTTATATATTTGTACATGTTAATCATATCCCCCCTTAATCTCCTCTTCTCAAGAGAGAATAAATTCAGTTCCTCTAATCTTTCCTCATAGCTGAGCTCCTCCATGCCTCTTATCAGTTTGGTTGCCCTTCTCTGCACTTTCTCCAGTTCCCCGATATCCTTTTTGAGAACTGGAGCCCAAAACTGAACTGCGTATTCCAGATGAGGTCTTACTAATGATTTGTACAGATGATGTCTCTCTCTCTGGAGTCCATACCTCTCTAATACAAGAAAGGACTTTGCTCAATTTGGAAACCACAGCTTGGCATTGCATGTTATTATTGAGCTTATGATCTACCAAAACCCCCAGATCCTTCTCCACTACGGATCCCCCCAGTTGTACTCCCCCTAGTATGTATGATGCATTCATATTATTAGCCCCCAAGTGCAGAACTTTACATTTATCAACATTAAACCTCATCTGCCACATAGTCGCCCAATTAGACAGGGCATCGAGGTCGGCTTGTAAATTGGAGACATCCTGTAAGGACGTTATTCCACTGCATAGCTTGGTGTCATCTGCAAAGACAGAAATATTACTTTTCATCTCAGACCCAATATCATTTATAAACATATTAAAAAGTAAGGGTCCCAGCACTGAACCTTGGGGTACACCACTGATAACCTTGGACCATTCAGAGTAAGAATCATTAACCACTACTCTCTGAATTCTGTCTTTTAGCCAGTTTTCTATCCATTTACAAACTGATGATTCCAATCCTGTAGACTTTACCTTACACATGAGCCGTGTGTGCGGAACTGTATCCAACGCTTTTGCAAAATCCAAGTATACCACGTCCACCGCCACCCCTCTGTCCAAGTATACCACGTCCACCGCCACCCCTCTGTCCAAGTATACCACGTCCACCGCCACCCCTCTGTCAAAGTATACCACGTCCACCGCCACCCCTCTGTCCAAGTATACCATGTCCACCGCCACCCCTCTGTCCAAGTATACCACGTCCACCACCACCCCTCTGTCCAAGTATACCACGTCCACAGCCACTCCTCTGTCCAAGTATACCACGTCCACCGCCACCCCTCTCTCCAAGTATACCACGTCCACCGCCACCCCTCTGTCCAAGTATACCACATACACAGCCACCCCTATGTCCAAGCATACCACGTCCACCGCCACCCCTTTGTCCAAGTATACCACGTCCACCGCCACCCCTCTGTCCAAGTATACCACGTCCACAGCCACCCTTCTGTCCAAGTATACCACGTCCACCGCCACCCCTCTGTCCAAGTATACCACGTCCACCGCCACCCCTCTGTCCAAGTATACCACGTCCACCGCCACCCCTCTGTCCAAGTATACCACGTCCACCGCCACCCCTCTGTCCAAGTATACCACGTCCACCGCCACCCCTCTGTCCAAGTATACCACGTCCACCGCCACCCCTCTGTCCAAGTATACCATGT
The DNA here is from genome assembly GCA_029206835.1 of Rana muscosa. Classification (NCBI taxonomy): domain Eukaryota; kingdom Metazoa; phylum Chordata; class Amphibia; order Anura; family Ranidae; genus Rana; species Rana muscosa. The sequence goes on along the minus strand of CM055123.1, from coordinate 315,667,106 downwards.
CCACCGCCACCCCTCTGTCCAAGTATACCATGTCCACCGCCACCCCTCTGTCCAAGTATACCATGTCCACCGCCACCCCTCTGTCCAAGTATACCATGTCCACCGCCACCCCTCTGTCCAAGTATACCACGTCCACCGCCACCCCTTTGTCCAAGTATACAACGTCCACCGCCACCCCTCTGTCCAAGTATACCATGTCCACCGCCACCCCCTCTGTCCAAGTATACCACGTCCGCCGCCACCCCTCTGTCCAAGGTTTTACTTACCTCTTCATAAAAAGAAATCGGGTTTGTTTGACAACTTCTGTCTTTCATGAATCCATGCTGTCTGTTGCTTAAATAGATTTTTTCCAACAAGTACTCATCTATGTGTCTTTTATTAATCTCTCCAGTATCTTCCCAACTATAGAAGTTAAACTAACAGGTCTATAGTTACTTGGTAAACACTTAATTCCCTTTTTAAATATAGGCACCACATTGGCCCTGCGCCAATCCAGTGGTACTATTCCTGTCATTAATGAGTCCCTAAAAATTAGATACAATGGCTTTGAAATTACAGAGCTCAATTCTTTTAGGATCCGTGGGTGTATGCCATCTGGTCCAGGTGCTTTATCCACCTTTATTCTGTCTAAATATTTCTGGACCATATCACTTTTGACTATATCACATTATATATCTATTCCTACTCATTCATGTACAGAATCTGATCAATATCTATAAACCACATTTAGGCTGGTTTCACACTGGGGCGGTGGGTGCAGTGGCGGTATAGCGCCGCTATTTTTAGCGGCACTATACCGTCGGAATTGCGGAGGTATTCGGCCGCTAGCGGTGCGGTTTTAACCCCCATTAGCGGCCGAAAAAGAGTTAATACCACCGGCAATGCGCCTCTGCAGAGGCGCATTGCCGGCGGTATTACCGCGGTTTCCCATTGCTTTCAATGGGAAGGAGCGGTGGAGGAGCGGTAAACACACCTCTCCTCTCACCGCTCCAAAGATGCGGCTAGCAAGACTTTTTTTACTGTCCTGCTAGCGCACCGCTCCAGTGTGAAAGCCCTCGGGGCTTTCACACTGGAGAAACAGCAGCCACTGTTTAGGGTCGGTTTGCAGGCGCTATTTTTAGCAAAGTAGCGCCTGCAAACCGCCCCAGTGTGAAGGGGGCCTTATCAAAATTTCTTTACATATGTGCCTCCATATAATATATATATATTCTACTATCTTACCTTCTCATTCATCCTTTCACGCATTCATCCAACAACCCAAAAAAAAAAAAAAACACCCCATAACCCCTCTATTCTCTCCCTTTCCATATACTCATTTTATATTCCTTTTACAATAACCGTTCACGTTCTTCCTAATTTTCCATTTATCAATATTCTTTCATTCTATTTGAGAGCCGAAATTCATCCCGTTTTTGCCATAATTCTGGCATTTGACTATTTATGTATCCTTCTTCTCTTATCTGTCTTTTGATATATTGTATATTGGGGTTGAACTCATTCGTTAAGTTTGAATAAGTTCAGCCCAACAAAGTCAGTTGGGAATTAGGAAATTAATTCAACTTAAATACATAATGAATGAAAATTTATTAATTCAGATTCATTCGTTTTTTTTACAGATGAGAGCGGCGGCGCGGTAGTCTTTGACTCTGGGATAATCAGATGATTATTTTTTGCATTAACATTTTTCATTATTATAAAAAAAAAAAGTGCTCCAATATATGAAATGGAGACATTCTGCAATAAATACAGTAAAAAGGTATAAAAGTGAAATAAGAGGATTCTCGCTTCTTGTGTTGGGGTTGGATTAAGGTAAATCTCCGAATCATAACATAATGGGGGGGGGGGGGGGGGGGGGGGAATTGCACATGATTGGATTATGGAAGTCAGCAGAGCTTCTGCTCATTTACTTAACTTTAAAGTTCTGGATCAACTGCACTTTGCAAAGTCTATTTGCCTTTAGTAAATTAACCCCTTTGAATGAATCCAAAATTGGATTTAATTTGTTACTTTCGGAAGATGCATGCGACTCCAGTCTATATCGTCTAATCAGCCAGTGGCAGCTGGTGGTATATTTTTTTGGGGGGACAGCAAACAACCTACCCGTCACCACTGCCCCCCCCCTCCCCCCGGGTTGGTAGGTCAGGTCACAGGCACCTCTCCCCCCCGTCAGTCGGTCACCAGCCCCACACTTACCCCATGTAGGTCGCAGGCGGCGCTTCCTGTGGGTGGCGGCTTCCCCATCCTGGTGCTTCACGGCGGCTTCCCCTTCGTCTCCTCCCTCCTCCTCCTCGGGGGCCAATAGGATCGCTTCTCCTCTCGGCCAATCGGGTGATGGGTCTCGGGATTTGCTTGGCGATTGGCCGGGAGGAGAATCAGGAAGACCATAGCGAATATTAATTCACTATTGGGTGGGTGGGCTTGGGGCACAGTGCGTGTAGATTAGGGGGGGGGGGGTCGGGCGTATGGATTAGAGGGGCCGCCACTGATCAGCTCATTCCAGTTCTCTTTGCGGGTTGGACAAACAAGGTTATAGCAAATCTTCCGAAACAAATAACAGAACTCCCAAAAATACGAATCCATTTAGAATAAATTCACAAAACAAATCCAAATATACAATACCAAAAATCATTCCAACATAGCGACACACAATATTTTTTACTTTTTGCTGTAATAAATATCCATTAATTTTTGAAAAAAAAAATTTTAAACAAATTTTTTTCCTCAGTTTAGGCCGATACGTATTCTTCTACATATTTTTTGAAAAAAAAAAAAAAAAAAAAAAATCGCAATAAGCGTATATTGATTGGTTTGCGCAAAAGTTATAGCGTCTACAAAATAGGTGATAGATTTATAGCATTTTTATTATTATTTTTTTTTATACTAGCAATGGCGGCGATCAGGGATTTTTATCGTGACTGCGATATTGCGGCGGACACATCGGACACTTTTGACACATTTTTGGGACCATTCACATTTATACAGCGATCAGTGCTATAAATATGCATTGATTACTGTATAATGTGACTGGCAGAGAAGGGGTTAACACTAGGGGGCGAGGAAGGGGTTAAAGGTGTTCCTTGGGAGTGATTCTTACTGTGGGGGGGGGGGGGACTGACTGGGGGAGGGTACCGATCTGTGTCCCTATGTACAAGGGACACTCCATCGGTCTCCTCTCCCTTACACACAGAGATCCACGGTCCTGCTCGGTTACTGGGCCGCCGGGCACACGCATTGGGTCCCCAGTGACGCGGCGGCATGCGCGCGCCCCCTAGTGGCTTTGGAAGGCGCAACGTCATATGATGTCCGCCCAGAACAACAGGGTCTTCCGCCCGCCGTCATTTGACGGTGGGCGGATGAGAAGTGGTTAAATGAATTTCTTAGGATCAATACATTGACTAATGCCACTCACTTATTTTGTTAATTTCGCCGCTAGATTGAGGATTATAGATTAATAAATAACTTGTATTCTGCTGTCTCGGCAGTTACCATATTGCTTGAGGGCATGTGAAGCCCACAAGCAGAATCTTCCAGGATACGGTGCAGCTGAGCGACCAGCCTGCACCGCCCGTTCTCGCGCGCAGTATGTTCGGCACGCAGCGCCGTAAACTTCTGACGTTGCCATCACAACGGGTGGCGCCATCGTCAGAAGTGCTTGCCCCGTTGTGATGGCAACAAAGAAATCTCGCGATGCTGAGCAACAGGAGACAGTGCGCCGCAGGAAATGACGTTATCAGCCATGGGTGGGAGAAGGAGGAAGTAAAATAAAAAAAGCTTGTGTTGTGGTTACATTTAGGGGAGGCATCTGAGTGGTACCAGGCTCAGATGCAGCAATTGTTAGGATTCCTGGACCAATTTATGCCAGTGGAGGATATCAATGGTGTCCAGTTCCCTGCGGCCTATAGGTGGCGCTGTTGCCATAGGCCGGGGTTGAACCGCCATTGGAGGGATGCGCCCTTTGTGTCCTCTCGCGGCAGCAGTACAGCGGGGTGGGGGGCCTGCTGTGCATGCTGGGAGAGGGTATAAGGGGGCAGACATCTTCCGCTCGGGGTCCACTCCCAGGCACCTTCAGCCTGGGAGTGAGTGATGGTGGTCTCCGGGTGCCCTAGGCCCGGGGACGGAGTTGCAGTTCCACCCCAGACACCTTCGGTCTGGGGTGAGGTACTCTCTGGAGGCCTGGACACCTTCGACTGGGTCCCGCAAGGGATCGAGGGCTCCTAGGGTGTCCCCCGGTGTGGACGCCCGAATCTAGGACGAGGAGGCCATGGAGGTGACCCTTCCGAAGACCCAGTGCAGAATTTGCTGGTGACGGTGGGGCCTCTGGTAACTGTCCGGATGGATGTCCTTTCTCTGACAGGGGCCATTGCTTATAGAAGGTAATCCATGTTCTCATGATCTGTGGCAGGGACCCATCGTGAATCAGGTCGGTGGCAGAGACCCAACAACCAGGTCGGTGGCAGAGACCCAACAACCAGGTCTGTGGCAGAGGCCCAACAACCAGGTCTGTGGCAGAGGCCCTATTCATCTGGTCTGTGGCAGAGACCCCCACACGGTCGGTGGCAGCGACTGTGCGCCAAGCCTGTTCACCACTATAACGGAACAGGAGAAAAACCAAGTTCAAGTTTGTGTCTGGACCTCCTCCCCACTTTGTTCTGAACTGTTCTGTGTCTGACCAGTCGCTCTCAAAGGACTATTTATTGCTCTGAAGAATAAATAAGTGTTGGACTTTCAGTGGTGTGAAACTTGACTTTCTGGGAGCTAAGGGGTCCTGCCTCCACCTGCGTGGAGTGTGGGAGTCATCCTCAAGGGAAGTTTTGGTTCTGGACAGGGGCACAGGCCCGAAGGTAAAAGGGTATAGCTCACACCTCTGCACACAAGAGGATACGAGCTGGTGGTGCGCCACACTCTCCTCCCTGGTCCCCTAGATGAGAGCCATTGACCGAGAAGAGAAAGAGGGAGTGAGAGGTGAGGTCGCTACACTTATAAACATGGAAAGGTTAAAAAAAAAAAAAAAAAAAAACATCGCTGATGAAACTATTGCCATATATATGTTACATAAGAGAAAGTTAAAAAAAGTGGGTGGAACTCCGCTTTAAAGGCAGTGGCGGCTGTAGCTCTATTTTTTGGAGGGGCGGCAAACGAGCCTCGCTCGGTCAAATCCCCCCCACCCTCCCGTCACTTGGTCGGCGAACAAACCCCCTCCGTCACTCGCTTCTCCTCTTGCCCAACCGGGTCTTAAAACCTGCCTCCTGATTGGCCGGGAGGAGGATTAGTAGGAGAATAGCGAACATGAATTTGCTAATGTCACACAACTGGAATGGCTCAGGGCGCAGTGCCCTCTGTGGGGGGGGGGGGGGGGGGATCAGAAAGGAATTTTTGGGATGGGATTGTATTTTTGGTTTATTTAATATATTTTCCTGTTTCAAATATTGAATTTTTATAATCAACAAAATTCCATTAACAGAGCATATACAATAATATAATAGAAATAGATATTCCATTACCAGAACATGTACAATTGTATAGTAGAAAAAAAGGCGTAATCATTCAGGAAAGTAACTCTTATAAATGTAAATGAAAATAGATAACCTAGCGGATTGTAGGATAAAATTATGTAACATGAAGTGTCATAATCATAGCTTCATGGCAGCTATTTGACGACAAGTAATTGAGAAATTAAGTTGATTGAAATAATATAATTATGTCCTCTAGGAAGAGAATATATTTAATATAATTTTAATTGTTAAACTAGATGGACTTGTGTCTTTTTTCAACCTATGTAACTATGATAGGGGGGGGGGGGGGTGGCACCCGTGCGCTCTGCAATTCGGAAAATGCTTTTTCGGTATTCACGGATCGCATGGTATGACGGTTCGGAGAGCGGGGCAGGGTACTCTTTTTATAAAGGGTCAACGCTTGCCCTTACCTTACAAAAGATACGTGCCTGTATGTGATCTGATCCTCTGTGTGTTCCTGCAAATATTATTCACCACACGGTAATGTTTTTTACCTACAGTTATCTTATGACCCCCGAGTTGTTAGTTACTATCGGTTACCAGATTTACACTCAGTATTATTATGTGGTCGGTGAATGTTAACCTCTGTTTTTTTCATTTCCATCGTATCTTCTTCGTCAGGAATGTGCTGTCATGTCATGATCCTGTGTTATGTTGCATACCCATAAATTAAGAAAAAAAAACAAAAAAAACAAACACAACAAAAAAAAAAAAAAACACAACACGATCATCAGGACTAAAAGATAAATAAATAACATGAAATGGGGTTGCGCCGCCTAAACACAAATACGTGAAAATCAATTATATTATCACAATAAATGAGTAAATAACATAAGTGCAAGTAACAATTCTTCACAAGAGTCCAATATAAAGTGCAAGTGGTGACTACAGTGCGGTCATAAACAAGTTGAAATGAAGTCGTGATACACAGGATCTCACAAAAGTAAGTACACCCCTCAGTCACATTTGTGTAAATCTTTTCTTCTATCTTTTCATGTGACAACACTGAATAAATGACACTTTGCTACAATGTAAAGTAGTGAGTGTACAGCTTGTATAACGGTGTAGATTACCTCTCCCCTCAAAATAACTCAACACACAGCTATTAATGTCTAAACCGATGGCAACAAAAGTGAGTACACCCCTAAGTGAAAATGTCCAAATTGGGCCCAAAGTGTCAATATTTTTTGTGGCCGCCATTATTTTCTAGCACTGCCTTAACCCTCTTGGGCATGGAGGTCACCAGAGCTTCACAGGTTGCCACCGGAGTCCTCTTCCCCTCCTCCATGACGACATCACGGAGCTGGTGGATGTTAGAGACCTTGCGCTCCTCCACCTTCCGTTTGAGGATGTCCCACAGATGATCAATAGGGTTTAGGTCTGGAGACATGCTTGGCCAGTCCATCACCTTTACCCTCAGCTTCTTTAGCAAGGCAGTGGTGGTCTTGGAGGTGTGTTTGGGGTCGTTATGTTGGAATACTGCCCTGCGGTCCAGTCTCTGAAGGGAGGGGATCATGCTCTGCTTCAGTATGTCACAGTACATGTTGGCATTCATTGTCCCCTCAATGATCTGTAGCTCCCCAGTGCCGGCAGCACTCATGCAGCCCCAGACCATGACACTCCCACCACCATGCTTGACTGTAGGGAAGACACACTTGCCTTTGTACTCCTCACCTGGTTGCCGCCACACACGCCTGACACCATCTGACACCAAATACGTTTATCTTGGTCTCATCAGACCACAGGACATGGTTCCAGTAATCCATCTCCTTAGTCTGCTTGTCTTCAGCAAACTGTTTGCGGCTCTTTCTTGTGCATCATCTTTAGAAGAGGCTTCCTTCTGGGACGACAGCCATGCAGACCAATTTGATGCAGTGTGCGGCGTATGGTCAGAGCACTGACAGGCTGACCCCCCACCCCTTCAACCTCTGCAGCAATGCTGGCAGCCCTCATACGTCTATTTCCCAAAGACAACCTCTGGATATGACGCTGAGCACGTGACCTCAACTTCTTTGGTGGACCATGGCGAGGCCTGTTCTGAGGGGAACCTGTCCTGTTATACCGCTGGATGGTCTTGGCCACCGTGCTGCAGCTCAGTTTCAGGGTCTTGGCAATCTTCTTATAGCCTCGGCCATCTTTATGTAGAGCAACAATTCTTTTTTTCAGATCCTCATGCGGCGTACACATGATCGTTTTTCATGCCATTTTTTTAACCGACGTTTTTCTCGTCGTTTTTTTTCATGTTTCCTCTCAAGCCTGTCTTGCATCCACACGATCATTAAAAAAAACGCTCGAGCAAAGCGCAGTGACGTACAACACGTACGACGGCACTATAAAGGGGAAGTTCCATTCGAATGGCGCCACCCTTCATGTTAGTAAACTTTGTTGAGCGGCGATTCGCGCTTTTCAGCCTCGTGCTTTTCAGTCACTTACAGCGTGACGAATGTGCTATCTCCATTATGAACGCTAGTTTTACCAGAACGAGCGCTCCCGTCTCATACTTGATTTTGAGCATGCGCGTTTTTTTCCCCTCGTTAAAGCATACACACTATCGTTTTTCACGTCGTTAAAAAAAACGACATGAAAAACTACGTGAAAAAATAGAGCGTGTTCGAAATTTTTAATGGCCGTTTTTCACGCCGTTAAAAATGCTCTGGAGCATACACACGATCGGTTTTAATGGGCATTTTAAAAAATGGCATTTTTAACGGCATGAAAAACGATCGTGTGTACGCCGCATCAGAGTTCTTTGCCATGAGGTGCCATGTTGCACTTCCAGTGTCAAGTATGAGAGAGTGAGAGCGATAACACCAAATTTATCACACCTGCTCCCCATTCACACCTGAGACCTTGTAACACTAACGAGTCACATGACACCGGGGGAGGGAAAATAGCTAATTGGGCCCAATTTGGACATTTTCACTTAGGGGTGTCCTCACTTTCGTTGCCAGCGGTTTAGACATTAATGGCTGTGTGTTGAGTTATTTTGAGGGGAGAGGAAATTTACACCGTTATACAAGCTGTACACTCACTACTTTACATTGTAGCAAAGTGTCATTTCTTCAGTGTTGTCACATGAAAAGATACAAGAAAATATTTACAAAAATGTGACTGAGGGGTGTACTTACTTTTGTGAGATACTGTAAATCAACCACCTTTTTATTCTACTTAAACAATATTCATGTGTAGTATAAATAGAACTGGGGTAGGCAACCTTTTGAGCACAGTGTGCCGAAAAATGTTTTCAAAGAAATTGAGCGTGCGGATTTTATAACAAAAAAATTTAAACTTCACACTCTCAATCACGAAAAGGATTTTTTATAAAGTAAATGCTGTAAAATACTTGAGTAGTAGTGAGAAGTGAACATCCTGCACCTTCGCACCTCAGATCACTGTCCCCCCTGCACATCTGCCCAACCAATGTACCCCCTTTTCTCATCTGCCCCAACACTGAACCCGCTTCTCATCTGCCCCAACACTGAACTCCCTTCTCATCTGCCCCAACACTGAACCCCCTTCTCATCTGCCCCAACACTGAACTCCCTTCTCATCTGCCCCAACACTGAACCCCCTTCTCATCTGCCCCAACACTGAACTCCCTTCTCATCTGCCCCAACACTGAACCCCCTTCTCATCTGCCCCAACACTGAACTCCCTTCTCATCTGCCCCAACACTGAACCCCCTTCTCATCTGCCCCAACACTGAACTCCCTTCTCATCTGCCCCAACACTGAACCCCCTTCTCATCTGCCCCAACACTGAACTCCCTTCTCATCTGCCCCAACACTGAACCCCCTTCTCATCTGCCCCAACACTGAACTCCCTTCTCATCTGCCCCAACACTGAACCCCCTTCTCATCTGCCCCAACACTGAACTCCCTTCTCATCTGCCCCAACACTGAACCCCCTTCTCATCTGCCCCAACACTGAACCCCCTTCTCATCTGCCCCAACACTGAACTCCCTTCTCATCTGCCCCAACACTGAACTCCCTTCTCATCTGCCCCAACACTGAACCCCCTTCTCATCTGCCCCAACACTGAACCCCCTTCTCATCTGCCCCAACACTGAACCCCCCTGCTCTTCTGTCCCGCTGCTGAACCCCCTTCTCATCTGCCCCAACACTGAACCCCCTTCTCATCTGCCCCAACACTGAACCCCCTTCTCATCTGCCCCAACACTGAACCCCCTTCTCATCTGCCCCAACACTGAACCCCCTTCTCATCTGCCCCAACACTGAACCCCCTTCTCATCTGCCCCAACACTGAACCCCCCTGCTCTTCTGTCCCGCTGCCGAACCCCCTTCTCATCTCTTCCACCACTGTACCTCCTGCACATCTGCCCCACCATTGTACCCTCCTGCCCTTCTGTCCCACCTCTGAATCCCTCCTGCTCACCTGCTCCACTGCTGTACCCTCTTCTCATCAATGATGTGTGATATGCAGAGTGGTGAAAGGAAGAAGAGTAGTGATGAGCCGAACACCCCCGGGTTCGGTTCGCACCAGAACCCGCGAACGGACCGAAAGTTCGTACGAACATTAGAACCCTATTAAATACAATGGATGCGAACGTTCGAATTCTAAAGTGCTAATTATAACAACTATTATGCATGTTATTGTCCTAAAAAGGGTTTGGGAACCCGGGTTCTGCACCAGGGGACATGGATCAATGCAAAAAGAAGTTTTAAAAATGGCCGTTTTTCGGGAGCAGTCATTTTAATGATGCATAAAGTGAAAAAAAAAAAAGTCAAATATTCCTTTAAATATCGTACCTGGGGGGTGTCTAAAGTATGCCTGTGAAGTGCCACGTGTTTCCCGTGTTTAGAACTGTCCCTGCACAAAATGACACTTCTAAAGGGAAAAAAAAGCCATTTAAAACTGCTTGCGGCTTTAATGTAATGTCTGGTCCCGGTAATATGGATGAAAATCTTTAAGAAAAATGGCATAGCTACCCCATGACCCCCCCCCCTACCCCAGCCCATTACCAGCCCCTTTGGGTCTTGTATGGATATTAAGGGGAACCCCGCACATAAAATAAAAAAGGCCCTATATACTCTGAACAGCCGTATACAGGCGGTGCATACAAGACAGGGACTGTAGGTTTGTTCTTATGTAGAATCTGTTTGTAATTTTGAACAGGTACATTGTTGAAGTGTAGCTCCAGCCCAAAAATCTATTTTTAAACTTTTTGGAAAACATAGGTAAGGGTTATCACCCCTGTAACATTTGTTTTGCTGTCTGTGCCCCTGTTCAGAACATTTCACCTCACTTTCCGTCCCAATGACAACTGTTTTTGAAATGTGGTGTTTTTCTTGAAACAAGGATTGGTGATAAAGCATCAGTACAGAGGAGACACCTTTCTCCCATATTAATTCTTACAGGAGAGAATTTTCCTTCCTAGTGGTAGATTTCCTCTCACTTCCTGTTGTCTTCTTGCGTTTGCAAGTAGGAGTCGTTTGTAAGTTGGATGTTTGAAAGTAGGGACCTGCCGTATATACTCTGCAGAAATAGGCCCCTTAGTTGTTGGTGTTGGCACAACACTGTAAGCACTCACAGTTACTCTTGGTTGGTGCTGGAACGCCCTGCTGTCAACTATTATATCAGGAATTTTAATTACATATAATTGTTGAACAGTGGTAGTAAAAATTGGGCCTTTGATGGTGGTGCTGGTGCCACAACACTGTAAGCCCTGACAGTTACTCTTGGTGGGTGCAGCAATGGGCCCTGCTGTGAATTATTAGATCAAGAATTGTAATTACATGCCCCTTTTGAACAGGGGCTGAAAAATTGGGCCTTTCGTGGTGGTGGTGGTGGTGGCGTTGCCACAACACTGTAAGCCCTCAGAGTTACTCTTGGTGGGTGCAGCAATGGGCCCTGCTGTGAATTATTAGATCAAAAATTGTAATGACACGCCCCTGTTAAACAGGGGCTGAAAAATTGGGCCTTAGGCACTGGTGCCACAACACTACAACCCCTCACAGATACTGTACTTGGAGCACAGCAATGAGCCCTATGGCAAATTATTGCTAAAAAAATTGTAATTACACGCCCCTGTAAAACAGGGGCTGAAAAATTGGGCCTTAGCCACTGGTGGCGGCACTCATAAACAAAAATGATCTTCCAAGCTATCATCAATCGTATCATTGAGGACTCGGAGGAGGAGGATAGCCAGTCAACATAACAGCACAGGCACTCAGCATCAGCATCAGTCTTGAAGGGATGTGACATGTTAAAATCAATTAGTCTGTTATATCAGCATCAGGTGTGTGGTAGCTGGTGGTGATCCAAGACTGGTTCATCTTGATGAAAGTCAGTCGATCAACCGAGTCGGTGGACAGGCGCACCCTGTGATCCGTGACAAATCCTCCAGCAGCACTGAATGTGCGTTCCGAAAGAACGCTGGATGCAGGACAGGCCAGTAGCTCAATTGCATACTGTGCAAGCTCTGGCCAGTGATCCATCCTCAAGACCCAGTAAGCCAGAGGATTTTCGGTGGGGAAGGTGTCCAAGTCTGACCTTGCCCCTAGATATTCCTGCACCATGTTTATCAGACGCTGGCGATGGTTGCTGGAACCGATCATACTTTGGGGCTGCGGACTAAAGAATTGTCTGAACGCATCGGTCAGACGGCCACCTTCCCCACCGCTCCTTCTTTGACTGGCCGAAGCCTCAGCAACTCGTTGTCCAGGACCAGGAGTTTGTAACCTCCCAGTCTCTGGGAACGCGTTGCACAGACCTTTCTGCAAGGCCTCCCGGAGTTGTCTCATCCTCTGCTCCCTCTGCGACGGTAACATAAGGTCCGCAACCTTACCCTTGTACCGTGGATCAAGGAGAGTGGCCAGCCAGTAATGGTCCCTCTCCTTGATCCGAAGAATACGAGGATCCTTCCGCAGACTTTGCAGGATCAGGGAGGCCATGCAGCGTAGGTTTGCTGAGGCATTCGCTCCGGAGTCCTCTGGGTCACTAAGGACGACATGATCCGCAGCCACCTCCTCCCAGCCACGTACAAGTCCACTGGTTTCTTGGGACTGTAAATCATCCCTAAAAGACTGCTGCTGATGATGCTGAGTGCCAGCCTCCACCTCCATGCTGACACAATCCTCCTCCTCCTCCTCCTCCTCCTCTTCCTGTGCGATGGGTGGGACCGAAGGAACACTGTCTGGGTAAAGGGGGCCTTGAGAGGCAAGGAAGTCCTCCTCTTCCTGCCTCTGTTCTGCCTCAAGTGCCCTGTCCATTATTCCACGCAGCGTGTGCTCCAACAGGTGGACAAGAGGTACAGTGTCACTGATGCATGCACTGTCACTGCTCACCATCCTCGTGGCCTCCTCAAATGGTGCCAGGACAGTGCATGCATCCCTGATCATGCCCCACTGGCGTGGAGAAAAAAAACCAAGCTCCCCTGACCCTGTCCTGGTGCCGTAGTTGCACAGGTACTCATTGATGGCCCTCTGCTGCGTGTGCAGCCGCTGCAGCATGGCCAACGTTGAGTTCCACCTGGTGGGCATGTCACATATAAGGCGGTTCTTGGGCAGGTTCAACTCCTTTTGCAGCTCAGCCAGGCGAGCACTGGCATTATAAGATCTGCGGAAATGCACACAGACTTTCCTGGCCTGCCTCAGGACATCCTGTAAGCCCGGGTACCTGCCCAAGAACCGCTGCACCACCAGGTTAAGGACGTGAGCCACACAGGGCACATGGGTCAGTTGTCCCTGTCGGAGGGCGGAGAGGAGGTTGGTGCCATTGTCGCAAACCACCATTCCTGGCTTAAGCTGGCGTGGCATCAACCACCTCTCGGCCTGGCCCTGCAGAGCAGACAGGACCTCTGCCCCAGTGTGGCTTCTGTCCCCCAAACACACCAGCGCAAGCACGGCATGGCATCTTTTTGCCTGCGTACTTGCGTAGCCCCTTGAACGCCTACGGAGCACCGCTGGTTCCGAGGACAAACCACAGGAAGAGGCCATGGAGGAAGAAGAAGAGGAGGGGGTGGAGGAGAGAGGTGTGTCACAACCAGTAGTAGCATTTTGGAGGCGTGGCGGTGGAACAACCTCCAACACTACTGCACCTTGTCCTGCATCCTTCCCAGCTGCCAAAAGAGTGACCCAATGGGCCGTGAAAGAAAGGTAACGTCCCTGTCCATGCCTGCTGGACCATGAGTCAGCGGTAATATGCACCTTACCGCTGACCGCCCTGTCCAGCGAGGCCAAGACATTGCATTCCACATGCCGGTAGAGAGCCGGAATAGCCTTCCGTGAGAAAAAGTGGCGTTTGGGAACCTGCCACTGAGGAACCGCACATTGCACAAACTCACGGAAGGGGGCCGAGTCTACCAACTGAAAAGGCAGCAGTTGAAGCGCTAGCAATTTAGCCAAGCTAGCATTCAACCGCTGGGCATGTGGATGGCTGGGAGTGAACTTCTTTCGACGGTCCAGCAGCTGGGGCAGGGAAATTTGCCTGCTAGAATCGGACGTCGGTGTACTGCTAGCAGAGTGGCCGCAAGTACTTGGCTGTGACACACCTAATTCTACACCTTCATTCCTCTCAGTGCATGTTTCAGAGAGGACTGAAGTTATAGTGGGGTTGGAGATCCCAGCTGATGCGGTGCAAGGAGAGGTCCGCTTTGTTCTTTGGTGTGGGTCTTTGAGGTAGGCTTGCCAACGAGCTGCATGGCAGGTCAACATATGTCTGGTCAGGCATGTGGTACCCAAGCGGCTGATGTTTTGGCCACGCGATATACGCTTGAGACATATGTTGCAAACAGCAGCTGTGCGATCTGATGCACTAGCCTCAAAAAAGGCCCATACCAAAGAACTTTTTGAATGACGGGCAGAGGCAGCGCCCTGCACAGGCGGAGCTCTGCGGTATGATTCCGTCGGTGTACTGCCCTTACGCTGGCCACCAAAGGGCATCCTGCCTCGTTGGAGATGTGCCTCCTCCTCATCCTCCTCCTCCTCCTCTCTCCTATTAGGCACCCACGTGGAGTCAGTGACCTCATCATCACCTCCCTCCTCATCACTGGAGCCAATCTGGCAGTATGCTGCAGCTGCTGGAACATGACTGCCAGATTGGTGTCCTTCTTGAGCATCCCCTCTGTCTGCTCTCACGCTACTGCCTTCCTCTAGCTGGGTTTCATCATCAGACCCTTCGAAACGCTGGGCATCCTCCTGGAGCATGTACCCAACACTGTGCTCAAACAGTTCGGGGGACTCCTCAGGAGGAGGACATGGTGGGTCTAGGGAAGGAGTGACTGATGATGAGTCTGACATTGATACCAGGGAAGAGGACGCTTTGGCAGCTGCTTTTCCAGTACCCTGAGCCTGGGTGAGAGAGGATGAGGAGGAGGAGGAGGGCTTGGTCATCCACTCTACCAAGTCTTCGGCATGATGTGGCTCAACATGTCCAGCTGCCGAAAAGAAGGACAAGCGTGTCCCATGGCCATGTGCTGATGACAATGCACCGCGTCCACGACCAGCACTGTTGCCCCCAGACACAGAGCCTGCTTGCCCTCTTTTATTGCCTCCTGACTGTCTGCCTCTCCTTGTTTGCCTTCCAGACATTCTAATAGATGGCCTGCAGGGAGATGGGAAAAAAGCAATAAGGGCTACCTTCAGGTGTCCTTCTCTGTCCCTTTACTTAAGGATTTCTAAATATGGTTGAGGATGATTGCTTTTGCACAGAATAGCACAATGACAATTTCCCTGACTGTCCAAAAAAACAAGGATTTCAAAGATGGTTGATGAGGAATTCCCTCACTGTCCTTCCCTGTCCCTAGAAACAAGGATTCGCACAGTAAAACACACTGACACTCTCCCTACCTATAGTTTTCTGTCCCTAGAAAAAATGTTTTTTTAAAGCACACTATAGCACAAGGAGAATTCCCTCACTGTCCTTCCCTGTCCCTAGAAACAAGGATTCGCACAGTAAAACACACTGACACTCTCCCTACTGTGACAGCAGGAAGGTAAAGTCACCTGGTTGCATCCAGGGGGGTAGATATATTTCGCCCAGATTCAGGCTTTACGCCGACTTATACAACTAGGTGGAGAGTTGTATAAGCCCAGCTAAGGCTAGTGGGCTCATGGATGACTCATACCTCTAGGGAGAGTGCTGGGCGTCGTGCAGACAGGGAGTTGATGAGACCAGCTGAAGCTTGTCAGCTCATTTAGGCCTCTATAAGAACTCCCAGCTTCATTAGATGTTAGCTCATGCCTGGAACCAGACCTGTGTGGACTGTCTAGGGAGAGTGAACCCCTGTGCGGTGAGACAAAGCCTGTATGGCTATTTGCTTGGACATTTAAAACCAGGGACTTAGGGACTAGGACAGCACTAGGCTGATCCCAGTTGTTAGTTAGGAAACCTGTATGTTTAGTCAGAGGTCAAGTTGACCAGGATTTATTTTGTTTATGTTTCTTTTGCTTTGCTGTGTTTTGTCACTGTAAACAGAAAATAAACCGCACCTTTTTGATTTTGAAAACCACAACCTCCGTTTGCTGGGCCTGTTTTGTGTGGGGAGCCCATCCCGGGGGTCACACACACCCGCTGCCGAGCTAACCCCCTCACACTACCTATAGTTTTCTGTCCCTAGAAAAAATGTTTTTTTAAAGCACACTATAGCACAAGGAGAATTCCCTCACTGTCCTTCCCTGTCCCTAGAAACAAGGATTCGCACAGTAAAACACACTGACACTCTCCCTACCTATAGTTTTCTGTCCCTAGAAAAAATGTTTTTTTAAAGCACACTATAGCACAAGGAGAATTTCACTCACTTTCCTTCTTTGTCCCTAGAAACAAGGATTATCACAGTGAAAGAAACTGACACTCTTCCTTCCTATAGTTTTCTGTCCCTAGAAAAAATGTTTTTTTAAAGCACACTATAGCACAAGGAGAATTCCCTCACTGTCCTTCCCTGTCCCTAGAAACAAGGATTCGCACAGTAAAAGACACTGACACTCTCCCTACCTATAGTTTTCTGTCCCTAGAAAAAATGTTTTTTTAAAGCACACTATAGCACAAGGAGAATTCCCTCACTGTCCTTCCCTGTCCCTAGAAACAAGGATTCGCACAGTAAAACACACTGACACTCTCCCTACCTATAGTTTTCTGTCCCTAGAAAAAATGTTTTTTTAAAGCACACTATAGCACAAGGAGAATTTCCCTCACTTTCCTTCTTTGTCCCTAGAAACAAGGATTATCACAGTGAAAGAAACTGACACTCTTCCTACCTATAGTTTTCTGTCCCTAGAAAAAATGTTTTTTTAAAGCACACTATAGCACAAGGAGAATTCCCTCACTGTCCTTCCCTGTCCCTAGAAACAAGGATTATCACAGTGAAAGAAACTGACACTCTTCCTACCTATAGTTTTCTGTCCCTAGAAAAAATGTTTTTTTAAAGCACACTATAGCACAAGGAGAATTTCCCTCACTGTCCTTCCCTGTCCCTAGAAACAAGGATTCGCACAGTAAAACACACTGACACTCTCCCTACCTATCCTTCTCTTTCCCTAAACTAAAGGAATCCAGGTTAAGCAAGAAAAAAATAAATGTCACTGTCCCTGCCTATGTTTCTCTTTCCCTGCTCCGGAACACACTACACAAGGCCGCCGCGCTGGCGGCCTTTTATAGTGTGGGGCGTGTACTAAACACCCTCAGCAATAATTGGCCACAGGCATCCTGCCAGTGGCCAATCATTGCTCTCCTCGCTGCCGGCGCTGTGATTGGCCAAGCATGCGGGGTCACAGTGCATGCTTGGACAATCACAGCGCCTGGATGACACTGCAATGGCGTAGTGCATTGTGGGCCGTTCGCGTCACTCGAATTTGGCGCGAACGGCCCAAATCGTTCGATCTTCGTCGAACGATCGAACAGCCGATGTTCGAGTCGAACGTATGTTCGACTCGAACACGAAGCTCATCCCTAAAGAAGAGATAAGACACATCTATCTGTCCTGGTACACTCACCCTGCTGATCCACCTCTCATACCAGCCCACGTGCTTGTATGGGATGCATGTGATGTATGGGATGCATGTGATGTATGTGATGTGTGGGATGCGTGTGATGCGTGTGATGCGTGTGATGTATGGGATGTATGTGATGCATGGGATGCGTGTGATGTATGGGATGTATGTGATGCGTGGGATGCGTGGGATGCGTGGGATGCGTGTGATGTGTGGGATGCGTGTGATGTATGGGATGCGTGTGATGCGTGTGATGCGTGTGATGTATGGGATGCGTGTGATGTATGGGATGCGTGTGATGCATGGGATGTATTGGATGCGTGTGATGCATGGGATGTATGGGATGCATGGGATGTATGGGATGCGTGTGATGTATGGGATGCGTGTGATGCATGGGATGCGTGTGATGCGTGGGATGCGTGTGATGCGTGGGATGCGTGTGATGCGTGGGATGCATGGGATGCGTGTGATGCATGGGATGTGTGTGATGCATGGGATGCATGGGATGTGTGGGATGCGTGTGATGCATGTGATGTATGGGATGTATGGGATGCATGGGATGTGTGTGATGCATGGGATGCGTGTGATGTATGGGATGCGTGTGATGCATGGGATGTATGGGATGCGTGTGATGCATGGGATGTATGGGATGCATGGGATGTATGGGATGCGTGTGATGCATGGGATGCGTGTGATGCATGGGATGCGTGTGATGCATGGGATGCGTGTGATGCGTGGGATGCGTGTGATGCATGGGATGCGTGTGATGCATGGGATGTGTGTGATGCATGGGATGTGTGGGATGCGTGTGATGCATGTGATGTATGGGATGTGTGTGATGTATGGGATGCGTGTGATGCGTGTGATGCATGGGATGCGTGTGATGCGTGTGATGCGTGGGATGCATGGGATGCGTGTGATGCATGGGATGCGTGTGATGTATGGGATGCGTGTGATGTATGGGATGCGTGTGATGTATGGGATGCGTGTGATGCATGGGATGCGTGTGATGCATGGGATGCGTGTGATGCATGGGATGTATGGGATGCGTGTGATGCATGGGATGTATGGGATGCGTGTGATGCATGTGATGTATGGGATGTATGGGATGCGTGTGATGTATAGGATGTTACATACAAGCATCTGGAGTGGATGCGCAATGGTGAGCTCAGGTCGGGGGCATTTTCTGAAAGCAGTGGGCCTGTATGCAGGATCATACGTTGGGCCCCCGCAGCTGAGAAAAAGTTTCTGCGTCGCAGCAAAAGTTGGGTGTGATTTCCATTGTGCTGAATACTAGCTGTGGCCTAAAGGGACACAGAGTGCAGGGATTCAGTAGTGACACAAAAGGTTCAGGAATAATTTCAACAAAGTTCCCAGAAGCTCAACAGTAATTCCCCAAACTGTCACCTGATTGGGGTTTTCTCAATCACAGTGAAATCCCTTCTTTCTGAGATTGGTAGTGGCAACCAAGTGAATCATCTTCCTCCAGATGGTGGACGGGGGGGGCTAGCAGGACTGTGATTGGCTTTAGCAGTGGCCAATGACAGTCCTCATTCTGGAAACAGGAGGAGGAGGAGGACTGCCCCCTAGCAGAATTGCACCCAATCTCTTCCCCATCACAAAAGCTGACAATCCCAGCTGCAGCAAAGTTAGAGAACCAAAACAATGTTTCCCCATCTTTTACAATGTGTGGGGGCGCAGTGCCTCCCCCTCAGTGCAGGTGCGGTGTGGGGAATTCTGAGATTGGAATGCATTAGTGTCTCACTAACACTTCCCTGCGCTGCTCTGCTGATGGGGAGGGAGTCGAGTGCTGGCAAAAGAGGCTTTGCATGGCGGGGGTTGCCTACCCCTGAAAAAGACAAATAGTGAACTTTCATCTCTGTGCAACGTTCCCACAGAACTCTCACCTCATGTAAAATAAAGAAAAACCTTTGGATATTATGTTCAATAAACTGGTACATTGCTCCAAGGCTCCCCACCTTCAATACGTGCAATCCCCAGCGTTACTAGGGCACTGGTCCCTTTAAGTCTCTGGTGTATCCGCTCAGCAACAGGTTAGAATAAAATAAACATGCCTTCCATCAGGGTGGATATAAAATAAAATAAAAATCAACGTGATTTAAATCAAATCCACCCTGCCCCCCATTGTGTAAAAAATGTCAAACAACAACCCTTTATTGTACTAAGAAAGCCTCTTACATAAAATTCTGTAAAACCGCACATAAAATCTGGTGTATACTCAGTATTGCATGGTAACTCGCATCACTTCTGATTTCGGGGCCCTACACGTGGCGTTACGCCACATGACTTCATCAGGGGCCTAGGACTAAAAAAAGATAGGTGAAGCCAGCACACCAGTCACGTCCAGAAATTTTACTAATGTCTCCTGCCAAATAACTACTTCTAGGAGTAAGTGTGGTACAGTTTGCTTATAGAATAACAAGATACACTTTAAAACATTGACTTGAGCTTCAACAGGGAATACCAAGGGGGGTGAACTGGGGCCCCGGCTTAAAGGTCGAGTTAAAATATACATACTACATGAATCTGTGATTATGAGCTCCAGGGGTATGCTTAACCTGCAAGGGATGCAATGGACAGGAACTTTGTGAAGGCTATTATTACACATGATTTATATGGCGCCAACAGTTTGCGCAGGGCTTTACAACACAATGGGCAGACAGTACAGTTACAATACAACTCAATACAGGAGGAATCAGAGGGCCCCGTGGATGTGGTCACATCCTCCATGTTTCCCACCTCCTTAGGCCTCTCATGTGACCTTGCTTGTGCCCATCTCAAGGTGGGTTTTTCTGGGCTATGTTAGGTACTTTGAATCGGGTCCCTGCCTTACACATGGGGTACCTTTACTTGAACAGACTATTAAACTCCCTGATTTTAATAAACACTCCCACAGTCACTGTTGCATTTAGCAGGGACATGCAAAGTCAATATCCTCTCCACCCGTCCAGCGTATTACTACTACCTCACTCCCAGTAATGGTATGGGGTCCCGCCATGCACTTAGCTTGGACTCCATGCATGCACTTCACGCTTCCTCTTCCGTACCCATGCACAGGCTGAGGACTTCTGCAGTGCGGGTCTGCTCCCATTACTATGGGAGACGGACTTGTTCACAGAGAGAGTGCCGACAATAACTCCTCCAGCAAAAAGGTTATCCCACCTGTCACATGTACACACTTACAACAGGCTGCTTGAGAAACCTTTGTTGCCCTATGTGTAACGGGTTACCTGCATTACACCTGTAGCGGGTATTTAAATTGGGGGGGGGGGGCATCTGGGTTATTTAACCCAGATGTACTAATTGTTAGGGAATCTGAGAATCCCTTTGGTGGTTCTTGGAGGACTCTGGTGGTGCAAGGTTCCCTGTGGCCTGCAGGTGGCGTTGTCGCCCTGGGTCGGAGTTAAACCTGCACTGCAAGACTGTACCTTTTTGTCCTTTCCTGGTGCCGGTACAGCGGGCCGGGGAACCCGCTGTGACGCAAAGGGAGAGGAGATAAAAGGGGCGGACGCCCTGACCTTGGGGTTCACAGTTGGAGGACGCGGCCGCGCCCAGGCACCTTCAGCCTGGGTGCTGGCGTTCCGGAGATGAAGGCCCAGGTGCCCTTGACCTGGCCGGAGCGAAGGATGGAGTCCATTCCAGGCATCTTAAGCCTGGGGTGAGGTAATATGGCCAAGGCCTGGGGCCCAGTAACTTCGACTGGGTTCCGCGAGGGTGGAGGAGTCCGAGGGGCCCTAAGGTGTTGGGACCCGTATCTGAGGTGAGGAGGCCGGGGAGTGTAACCTTTCCGGATAGTCCGGTACAGCATTAATCCGGTGACGGCGGGCCTGACAGGGGCTGCAACGTAGCGAAGGCAACTCCAGTTCCTGTTCACTAGAGTCGCTGGAAGAGACTCTGAACCCGAAAAGTCCATTTAACAGCCACTGTGCTTAGCAACCGTTGGTGAAACCTCAACGGTTAGTTTTCTATGAGGATTGTGCCTTGACCTACTCACCACCAATACTGAACTGTTCTATGGGTCTCAAACTGTCTGCTCGCAAAGGACTATTTGTTTGCCGTTATGGAATAAATACGTTTTGGACCTTTTCAGTGTGTGGTACTCCAATTACTGGGAGCAAAGGAGGTTATCAGCAGAACAGACCTGGCTCTGAGCGTATACACAGCCTGGGTGTAATCTAAGTCTGGCCTTCACCTCTACATGCTGTAATCTAGAGGACATGGGCCGTGGCGCACCTCGCTCTCCCCTCCAAGGTACCCCTAGACCAGAGCTAGAGTAACCGATAAAGAAGAGAGAGAGGGTGAGGCCGCTACACGTGGGGGCTCGTAAGTCCGGGATGTGTGTTTCGTGTATGGAGCTGGGAACGTCTGTGTTTGGACTTTGCTGCCCGGTGGAGTTCCGAGTAGGTCGGCCATGTTGGCAGGCGCGCCACGAGGCACACCATAGCTGCACAGTTCGTGGGCGGGGAGAAGGGAAAGCCCGCGAAGAAGTGCAGACTGTGGGAGGAGTCTGGCCATGTGGAAGTAGTCACGTGGAGATTCTGGCGCGTGTTGGTCAGTGCGCAATGGAGCAGCAGACAGTCGGGATGACCTCAAGTACCCCGTGGATTTTGGTTCCTTACCCCACGAAGATGACTTCCTTTGCTGCTTCCATAACGGATACAGGAATAAGACTCAGGCCCCGAGGACGTTTGGCTCTGTATGTATGCAGTGACAGAGGCCCTCGGTGTGATCTGTCCCGGCTGCTCGGGACTGCTGGTCAGCTTGAATCCATTCGGGCGATGTGAGGCCTGCAAGGAGTTTCTTTTTGAGGTGGAACCATTCACAGAAAGGCCCCGGGCCTTCCACCTCAACTGCCTCACAGGTACCGCCACTCCGGAAGGGGAGATCCAGGCCTTTGGAGATTTCTGTGCGCGCTGACCAGGGCAAAGAGAGTGCCCAAACAGAGACTGAGATTGAAAAATCAGAGGATGCCGCTTCGGTCACCACAAGCTCCCTGCTCCCACCTCCGAAGAGGAAAGTCGGCCTTGTACAGGCATCCTATGGTCGTGGAAGAGCTTCGCCCCGCCGCTTGCCTGGCCTGGATGGATCCAGGGGGAAGAGCCCTGGACATCCCTGTTCTTCTAAAGGCCCAGGTGAGCCAGGGGTTGGGACTGTGTGTGTGGTTGGAGGTGTCGGGAGTCCATTGTTGGTGGAGCCTGTGAGGGAGGGTGATTCTCCATCTACTGGGAATTACCTGCCCGCGGAAATGTATGACACCTCCGACCTAGAGTCGCTGTCAGATGCCGGTGATGATGGCGAGATTGACAAGGTCTTTCACCGCAAGGGTTGGGACAAGATGCCATTACCCGCGCACCAAGGGATCTGCCCATGTCTACAGGGGATAGTACACCCCGGGTGGAGGTCCCGGAGGCCGGGGAGGAATCTGGTCTCTTGCTTACCCTTCCATCTTGTGAATCGCCTACTGCTTCATCCGTCCTGGTGACAGGATTGCAACGTTCATTACTGCGGGCTCCTAGGTCCAAGCCAGCGGAGGTAGTTAAAGTACCTCAGCATCCGGAGTCCATTGTACAGCCTGGAGAAGGAGACCGTGCCACAATGCCACCTCTGGCCCGTCTACAGCGGCTCTTCTGTCAGAGAGTTGCCCGTGAATATGGGTGGGAGTACCCATACCTACCCCGGGACTTGGTTTTTGAAGTGGAGGTCCTGCGGCAGCGATGGTATGATGAGTTTGTCTGGGAAAAGCTCAAAGTGCCCCATGCTCGCCGATATCTTTCATGCTCATCCCCCGTGTCCAAGAAGTTCAAGGACTGTAAAGCGGAGTGGATGTTGGGTCGGCACATCCATGCGGACAGGGTGCTTATTTGTCGCAAGGACGGAGAGAACATTGAGTATAATGTGGAGACTTTCGATAAGCACTTGAAGCCCCTGTTCCTGCCACACCCAAAGTTCTACCTTTAGGAGGAAAAGACTCCTGTGTGCTCTACTATTGTTCATTGCGGAACTTGCCGGAACATAAGGACTGTGCCCTAGTTTTTTTTTTATTTGGGCGTTTTACTCTTTTGGAGAAATGGGAGCTGTTACTGTTTGTTGTCCCTTTTTCTCCCTGCACTGCAAAGAAAATAATGACTTTGGGGTGTAGTTAGTGTAGACACAGAGAAAAGAAGAAGGAAAGTTGTCTGGAGGATTTGGCCAAGTGTCATTACTGTGGCACTGTCACCAGGTGGCAGTGCTGCGCAACGACTGTTTTTTTTTTTTACACTTGCAGCACCATGCTCATTGGAGCGAATGGGCCTTTTCAAGGAGAGGCCCGTTCATTCCAAGAAAACACACATTGTGGTAGGATGTTTTTTTTTTTTCCCATCTGCAGGAGATTCATCTGTCAAGGCTGCTGAGAATGGGTGGTCCTTAGATAGTCAGAGGGAGGATGGTGCATGTGTAAATATCAGAAGAGTTTTATTGAAAGTTTTATGGTTCTACTGTTTTATATTTTCCCTTTCCCATTCTAGGTCTTGGCACAATTCAGGGCTAATTTGTATGGTTTAGTCTCTGGGCGGAGATTATGCGCCACCTTTGTGGAGTGTGAGTTTGGACCAGACACTGGGGACCAGTGTCAAATTACAGGGGGGAGAGTGTAGCGGGTATTTAAATTGGGGGGGGGAGCATCTGGGTAATTTAACCCAGATGTACTAATTGTTAGGGAATCTGAGAATCCCTTTGGTGGTTCTTGGAGGACTCTGGTGGTGCAAGGTTCCCTGTGGCCTGCAGGTGGCGTTGTCGCCCTGGGTCGGAGTTGAACCTGCACCGCAAGACTGTACCTTTTTGTCCTTTCCTGGCGCTGGTACAGCGGGGCGGGGAACCCGCTGTGACGCAAAGGGAGAGGAGATAAAAGGGGCGGACGCCCTGACCTTGGGGTTCACAGTTAGAGGACGCGGCCGCACCCAGGCACCTTCAGCCTGGGTGCTGGCGTTCCGGAGATGAAGGCCCAGGTGCCCTTGACCTGGCCGGAGCGAAGGATGGAGTCCATCCCAGGCACCTTAAGTCTGGGGTGAGGTACTATGGCCGAGGCCTGGGGCCCAGTAACTTCGACTGGGTTCCGCGAGGGTGGAGGAGTCCGAGGGGCCCTAAGGTGTTGGGACCCGTATCTGAGGTGAGGAGGCCGGGGGAGTGTAACCTTTCCGGATAGTCCGGTACAGCATTAATCTGGTGACGGCGGAGCCTATGGTAACTCCCTTGGAGGAAAGTCTTCCCCCTGACAGGGGCTGCAACGTAGCGAAGGTAACTCCAGTAACTGTTCATTAGAGTCGCTGGAAGAGACTCTGAAGCCAAAAAGTACGTTTTACAGCCACTGTGCTTAGCAACCGTTGGTGAAACCTCAACGGTTTAGTTTCTTTGAGGATTGTGCCTTGACCTACTCTCCACCAATACTGAACTGTTCTATGGGTCTCAAACTGTCTGCTCGCAAAGAAACTAAAGGACTATGTGTTTGCCGTTATGGAATAAATAAGTGTTGGACATTTTCAGTGTGTGGTACTCCAATTACTGGGAGCAAAGGGGGTTATCAGCAGAACAGACCTGGCTCTGAGCGTATACACAGCCTGGGTGTAATCTAATTCTGGCCTTCACCTCTACATGCTGTAATCTAGAGGACATGGGCCGTGGCACACCTCGCTCTCCCCTCCAAGGTACCCCTAGACCGAAGTCAAAGTAACCGATAAAGAAGAGAGAGAGGGTGAGGCCGCTACACACCCCTTGAGTAACTTCAGACCAGGCAAAGACAAAAGTTACAAAAGCTTTACTTAAATAACTTGGCATGACAGTCAAACAAAGGCAACAGTCTTTCCCTAAACTAATCCTTAACTCAGGCTTGTGGCTGCCCCAGCATACCTGCACAGGATAGAGCACATAACTGGTTGAGTTCATGATGGTAGTATCCAGTATTGGCATCTTCAGGATGGACTGCAGATCCCAGCGATCCCCCTAGGCTGTAGAAGGATCCTGAAGCCAGACATTCAGCAACTGGCACTGTGGTCTCTGCATGTTTCAGCATGATGGACTCCGGCAACAGTTACGAACAGCAGCAACCGCTGACACCTATGTCCGGACTAATAAAAAAATTATATACAGTGGAACCTTGGATTACGAGCATAATCCGTTCCAGGAGAATGCTCGTAATCCAAAGCACTCACATATCAAAGCGAGTTTCCCCATAGAAGTCAATGGAAACGAAGATAATTAGTTCCGCATGGACTTCTATGGCATGCAATACCGCATGTGGCCAGAGGTGGGGGGGGCGCCGGAGAGCCTTGGAAACACTCGCAAAGGCCCGGGGACAGCTCGACTGAACTCGGAAAAGGAGTATTTCCAAACGACTTTGATTAGCTCCGCTCCGGCGCCCCCCCCACCTTAGGCCAAAAGCGATACTGCACACCGCTGTGGCTTGAATCCTGCTCGTTTTTGCGAGACAACGCTTGCAAACCGAGTCAGGATTTTTTTTTTTAAATACTCGTATTGCGAAACGCTCGTTAACCGCGTTACTCGCAATCCGAGGTTTCACTGTATATAACCCAATGTTAGTGTAGCACATACACCCCTTGTTCCTTCCCTTTGGCTCACTTGTAGGAAAAGGGGCACACCATGCCACATGCCCGTGCCCTCCTGTGTGAAGAGGTTGGGCGGTGTAATGTACCTGGATCTCTATGGTCAGGTTCTCCAGAGAATGGCTCCCGTCTTCACTGCAATAAAGACAAGTCTCTATTCCCCAATAACTCCAAGGTCCACACCAATCGCAACTCCAACGCAGAGTTTATTTCTCTCTTACTGTATGTATAGTCATTGAACAGGAAAGGTTGGAGGAAGATCAGGACAGCAAGAGGTGTTGGAGTAGGTCCAGGCACAAACGAATACTTATTCACTACCCATATCTTCAGGTAGTCCCAGCTCATCCGGATAGTCTCCCATAAGAGTGGATCCTAGCAGCCGGAGTGATGCTCGAATTAGGTTACACACAATCAGGGCCGCCATCAGGAATTTTGGGGCCCCTTACACAGCTTCAGACATGGGGCCCCCCCTGGAGCAGAGGAGAACCGGGGGGGGGGTGCTGCCGCCGCAAATTGAGAAGTGGGGGGGCTTCCGCAAATTGAGAAGCGGGGGGGGGGGTGCCACCTCCGGGCCCCTTACAAAAAAATAAAAAAAAATAAAATAAAAATTTAATAAAAAAATTAACAATAAAAAAAATTAAAAAAAAGGGGGGCCATCCGGGCCCCTTACAGGTGTACTACCTGTACCCCCCTGATGGCGGCCCTGCACACAATCCCTGTACAACTCTGCCACAGAT
This sequence comes from Rana muscosa, assembly GCA_029206835.1. NCBI lineage: Eukaryota > Metazoa > Chordata > Amphibia > Anura > Ranidae > Rana > Rana muscosa. Next base: position 315,640,289 of record CM055123.1, on the reverse strand, counting down.
CTGGTGAACGTTGGTTCTGGTTTTAGGCCTCTAACGGGAAGAGGACATCCCTCCAGAGAGTTACCGGACCCCTTCCTTCACTGTGATCTCTCACCAGTCTCTCAGAACGGTCCTCCCCCGGCCTCCTCTTCCAGATATGGGTCTCCTCGCAAGGCAGCACCCCTGGGATTCCTCCTCCCTCCGTGGGCTCCAGCCGAAGGTGCTGGACCCAAGGCCTTCAGTTGCAGCCCCAGGGCTAAAGGTGCCTGGGACTGATCCACCAGTGTACCGGACCAGAAACTAAAGGTGCCTGGGGTAGCCACGAGCAGGACAACACACCCCCCGGGGTCGGATCCCCCGGGAACTCACCCCTACAGACAGGGTCTGCCCCTTTTATATCCCCTCCCGGGATGCACAGCAAGCCGACATGCCCACCATACCACCGCTGAGAGGGGACATCCAAATGCACAGCACTGTACCAGCGGCTCAACCCTGGCGTCCGATGGCAGCGCCACCAACAGGCCACAGGGAACTATACACCAGTATCCCACCTGCAGTAAAAGAATGGTTTATAGTGTGTTTGAGTACAACTACCACTCAAACATTCTCCTAGATTTAAAAGCCCCGCTACACAAGTAAATTATTGTTTAGCTGCCTTTATTGCTATTCTCATATCCGTCACTTCTGAGTGCTCCTCTGGCCTCCTCCTGAAGGTGTCCTTGGAAAACAGTCCTTGGCCACCATGCACGTGTAACCTTCTTGTATTCTACCCGCAATAAATGAAATGTATTGGTCACGACCGTCCCCCATCCCTGTGCACTATGTACGTACATACACAAACAAAACACTTATCCATTGTTAGAAAATGTATTATGATTCATCTGAATTCTAAAAAAAGAAATAAAAAAAGAAATCTATAAATATAATAAAATCTTTTTTTTTTTGTATGTTTGGTATCGCCTCTCACTTTCAAAATGCTTTAGTTGTTTACTAAACGAAACTTAACTCATTAGTGTAGTTATTTTTCCTTGCAGGTTGTAGTGGCATGGCTGATCGATTCCCCTATGTCCATGTATTCATTTACCTTGCTTGTCCCTGTAGCGGGTATGTACTATTTAGGGGCAGCATCTGGGTGGTAGTATGACCCAGGTGCACTGATTGGTAGAGTAGGGCTGTGTTCTATTCGTATGAGGACATCAGTGGTGTTCAGTTCCCTGCGGCTCAGTAGGTGGCGCTGTCGCTCTGAGCCGGGGTTGAACCATCACTGCAGTGCCGTACCCTTTGTGACCTCTCACAGCAGCTGTACTGCGGGACGGGGAACCCGCTGTGCTTGCTGAGAGAGGGTATAAAGGGGGCGGATATCTTCACCACGAGGTCCGAGTCCCAGGCACCTTTAGCCTGAGGGCTGCTGTCCGTGATCGGTGTCCAGGCGCCCTTGGCCTGGACACGTGGAGTTCGTGTTCCATCCCAGACACCTTCAGTCTGGGGTGAGGTACTCAGCCGGAGGCCTGGGGCCCAGTACCTTCCACTGGGTCCCGCGAGAGAGGGATCGTCCTAAGGTAAGGTGACCAGATTTTTTAAAATTAAATCCGGGGACATATTTTTTTTTTTTTTACTAGTAATGGCGGCAATCAGCGACTCTCTGCCCGTCACCGCCCACCTCACAGCCTGTCAAGTCTTACTCTCCGGGCCCCGGCTACTACTGGGTGTGGAGTGGAGGAAGATCACTCCGCCAGGGAAGGCAAGAAGATAAACAGGCAGGCGGCTGGCCGAGACTTGAGCCAAGGCAGAAGAACATGCGAGCGGAGCGGAAAGGGCACCCGAAACGGAAGAAATATTCCCTCCGCTCCGACCAGCACATGATCATCAGAAAGGGGCTCAGATAATGAAAAAAATACATCTCCCCCTAAGCTAGTAGGAGTGGGGGAGTGGGGGTGTAATTCAGAATTTTTTTTTTTTTATTCTGCTCTGACTGTCTTTGAAATTGCCCCAGCCCCTGTTCAAATCCAATCCGGGGACAAAACCGGGGACAGACTTGGTCCGGGGACAGTGTCCTCAATTCGGGGACTGTCCCCTGAAACTGGGGATGTCTGGTCACCCTATCCTAAGGTGCCCCAGGTGTTGGGCGCTTGAATCCAGGGCGTAAGGGACCAGAAAGGCATAGTTGCCAACATTGCAAAAAAAACATCTGGGACACTTTTTTTGTATTGAGGCGGAGCCTTGCTATAATTAGGGGGCGGGGCATTCGTTTGTAGGCGTGTCATGCTGAAATGGAAAATGTGCCGAAAAAGGGGCGTGGTTTGCACATGATAGTGGGTGTGGCTTAAATGGGCGTGGTTCAAAGGGGTGTGGCTACAGTCCGAGGTGAGAGAAAGAGAGAGAGAAAGAAATAGAAAGAAAGAAGCCAGATCCTACACCACAATAGAAATGTGTAACAAAATTGGCAGATAAGGATACTCCAAAACACCTGTTGGCGCTTCAATCATCCCGACACCATGTTTGTTATGGTGTCAGGGTGATTGAAGCGCATTATTTCTATTATTACATTGTAATATAAAATGAAATCATTCAACTCCCCATAATGCCGAATCAGTGGGACCCTTAAGCATGTCACCTGCCACATCGCCTGCCACCAGGTGCCCCCAGCAGAGTCCCTCCTTACATCAGGTGCCCCCAGCGGAGCCTCAGTCCTTACACCAGTGTACCCAGCCTCAGTCCTTGCATCAGTGTCCCAAGCAGAGCCATAGTTACCCCCCCCTGTACATAGTAACACCCCCGTTACCCCCCTGTACATAGATACTACCTGTACATAGTTACTACCGCCCCCTATACATACCCCCACTGTACATAGTTACTACCACCCCCTGTACATACCCCCACTGTACATAGTTAATACCCTCCCTGTACGTACCCCCACTGTACATAGTTAATACCCCCCCGTACATAGTTAATACCCCCCCTGTACATAGTTAATACCCCCCCTGTACATACCCCCCTGTACATAGTTAATACCCCCCCTTACATAGATACTACCTGTACATAGTTACTACCGCCCCCTATACATACCCCCACTGTACATAGTTACTACCGCCCCCTATACATACCCCCACTGTACATAGTTAATACACCCCCTGTGCATAGTTGCCCCCCCCCCCCTTGTACATACATCGCTGGCCCGGGCTGTAATAACACCGACATCCCTGCATACCTAGGACAGCAGACAGGTCATATGTCACCAGGAGGACACAGCACACTATAACCCACATTACATGGGGATGATGATCATAGAGATCTCTGGATGGGGACATCATCCACCTACCTCCAGGGACAGCACACAGGACTGGACACACTGGGATTGCTGGGATGAGCCCAGAGCTCAGTCCTATAAGAAGACATGACGTACCCTCATTTTGGGCACCATACACACAGGCGCTCCGAATCCTTCTCCACTTCTCAGTATCTGGGCTGTGTACATAATCCCAGAACGAAGGGTCCTCTCCCCGCACACTGGTGTCTGATGCAGAGCTTACAGGGACCGCACTTCAGAGGGAAGAACACCGACACGGCAGCCGCAGAGCAAACTCCACAAGTGGCGCGATGTGTTCAGTGGAGAGTAGGAGGAGCCAATCGGTTTGAGTGTACACTGAACAGGGAAGCCGATTGGTTGCCTCTCCCCTCTCCACTGAACACACGAGGAAAGGCACCTCGCGGCGGTGACGGAGGCCATGTTTCTGTAGCCCGCCGGCTGTTTTTGGCCAAAACATTCCCGATTTTCCCGGGACAAACACAAAATACCGGGAATTCATTCGGGACAAGCTCCTTCCGGGACGAGGGTCTCAAATTCGGGATTGTCCCGGGAAATTCGGGACTGTTGGCAACTATGGAAAGGGGATCCTCCCGAAGAGCTGGTACAGCATATTGCCGGTGCCGGGTGGACCTCTGGAGACCGTCCCGATGGATGTCTTTTCCCAACAAGGGCCAATTCATCTAGGAAGGTGGTTCATGTTCTGTGACCGGTGGCAGCGGTCCATCTAATTCACTCAGGTCGGTGGCAGAGACCTGCTATCAGGCCTGTGGCAGGGGCCTCAACAGTTCACCCGGTCGGTGACAGCGACCAATCTCACGGTCAGTGGCAGCGACTGTGCGCCAAGCCTATTTGCACTAGAAGGAAAGTTCACTGTGCCTGGGCCTACTCGTATCCACACCCTGTCTGTTTATTTAAAAGTTCAACTGATGCTGTTCACTTGTCAAGAAGTTTAAGGGAGTGTTGGACTTTTTTATGGTGTGGGGCTCTATTACTGGCAGTCAAACTTCCACAGGAGAAGCGGAGGCTCCATTAGGGTTGCCACCTTTTCTTCAAGTCAAACCCGAACACTTTAGCGGCGCACAGCAACTTTTCTTTTTTTGTTTTATAGTATAAACTATACATATATTTTGCTATTAAATAACATTTCTAATTATATGAAGTTAATAACAAGAGTCCCCCTTTACATCAGAGTCCACAGAGTTCCCCTTTTACATCTGAACTCGCAGAGTTCCCTTTCACTGTAAGGGGGGACTCTGCAGACTCTGATATAAGGGAGAACTCTGGAGACTCTGACATAAGGGATGCTCTGGGAACCCTGATTTAAGGGGGAACACTGAGAACATCGATGTACGGAGAGGACTCTGATGTAAGGGGGAACACTGTGGCCTCTGGTGTAAAGGGGAACTCTGATGTAAGGGGTGCTCTGAGAACCCTGATTTGCCTCAGTGTACTTACTCAGAGGCAGGAGAGAGAAGGGGGAGACTTCAGTCACAGACAGGGATGGATAGACTTCAAATTTCCAGCCCCAACTTTCCTTTTCTGAGGCACAGCCCTGGGGATTGGAGTGTGGGCAGACACAGAGTGGTAGGGGTGGGGGGGTAGGGTAACCGTGTGTCCCGGATTGCCCGGGACAGTCCCGCATTTTGCAGGTCTGTCCCGGGCACCTTCATTCCAGGACAATACAGTGTCCCAGAATGAAACTGACACAGCCACCCCCCCCCCCCCCGGCCAATCTGATGCCCCCAAAAAAAGGGCGCCACATCACCGCTTTACTCACTGACAGTACTTGTCCTGGCCGGGAATGCCTGGAGGAGCACAATCCCCGCCCCCTGCTTGTGATTGGAGAAATCATAAATCCCGCCTCTTGTGTCCAATCACTGTGCTGTGATTCGTTACAGCACAAGCTGATTTTTGGGAAGGGAGGGTGTCCCGGAATGGTAGTTTGGAAAAGTGGTCACCCTAGTGGGGGGGGGGGATAAGAGGTGCAGATTGAGCCCTCTCTCCTCTCCCGTGTGTGTTTGGGGGGGGGGGGGGTTGTTATTCCTGCCCTTAGGCAGCTTAGACACCTGCAGCCAGCAACCCTGCTGGGAAGCCATAGTTCAGTCTAAATAATGTGTCCGGGTTTCAGGCAGTCTGAAACCCGGACGCATGTTTCCAAACCCAAACTGTCCGGGTGAATCCTGGACAGGTGGCAACCCTAGGCTCCATCCAGAACACAGGCCCGAAGGTAAAACAAATGTTGGCTTTCACCTCTGCACATTAGAGGACATAGGCCGTAGTGAACCTCACCCACCTCCCGCATACCCCTAGACAAGCCAGCCGTTTTATTCACAAGGGGACGGGGGGGGGGACGGGGGGTGAGGCCGCTACATCCCCATTTGCTAAAGGAACAGGAAGCTTCTTATTTCCGGGTCACAGCATCCAGTGCATGCCTCACCATTTCCTCTGTGTTGTATCAAAAATGTGGGTGTGCTCATGTGATGAAAGACTTGTAGGTGGGATGCAGTGCTGTAGGATGAAACACTTGTAGGTGGGATGCAGTGCTGTAGGATGAAAGACTTGTAGGTGGGATGCAGTGCTGTAGGACGAAACACTTGTAGGTGGGATGCAGTGCTGTAGGACGAAACACTTGTAGGTGGGATGCAGTGCTGTAGGACGAAACACTTGTAGGTGGGATGCAGTGCTGTAGGACGAAACACTTGTAGGTGGGATGCAGTGCTGTAGGACGAAACACTTGTAGGTGGGATGCAGTGCTGTAGGGCGAAACACTTGTAGGTGGGATGCAGTGCTGTAGGATGAAACACTTGTAGGTGGGATGCAGTGCTGTAGGACGAAACACTTGTAGGTGGGATGCAGTGCTGTAGGACGAAACACTTGTAGGTGGGATGCAGTGCTGTAGGACGAAACACTTGTAGGTGGGATGCAGTGCTGTAGGATGAAACACTTGTAGGTGGGATGCAGTGCTGTAGGACGAAAGACTTGTAGGTGGGATGCAGTGCTGTAGGACGAAACACTTGTAGGTGGGATGCAGTGCTGTAGGACGAAAGACTTGTAGGTGGGATGCAGTGCTGTAGGATGAAACACTTGTAGGTGGGATGCAGTGCTGTAGGATGAAACACTTGTAGGTGGGATGCAGTGCTGTAGGATGAAAGACCTGTAGGTGGGGTGCAGTGCTGTAGGATGAAAGACTTGGAGGTGGGATGCAGTGCTGTAGGATGAAACACTTGTAGGTGGGATGCAGTGCTGTAGGATGAAAGACCTGTAGGTGGGGTGCAGTGCTGTAGGATGAAAGACTTGGAGGTGGGATGCAGTGCTGTAGGATGAAACACTTGTATGTGGGGTGCAGTGCTGTATGATGAAAGACTTGTAGGTGGGATGCAGTGCTGTATGATGAAAGACTTGTAGGTGGGATGCAGTGCTGTAGGATGAAAGACCTGTAGGTGGGGTGCAATGCAGACCATCTAGGGTTGCCACCTGTCCGGGATTCACCCGGACAGTTCGGGTTTGGAATCATGTGTCTGGGTTTCAGACTGCCTGAAACCCGGACACATTTAGACTGGACTATTGGCTTCCCAGCAGGTTTGCTGGCTGCAGTTGTCTAAGCTGAGTGACTGTTACACTCTTTCACACTGCCCAAAGCCAACACTAACAAACCTCCCCACCCCAAACACCTCTACCCCTCAGTGTCTGCCCACAGTCCAATCCCCGGCGCTGTGCCTCAGAAAAAGGAAAGTTGGGGCCGGAAATTTGAAGTCCAGCAGCCTCAGATGCATCTGGATGAGAGGTGCTGACTGCCAAGGGGTGAGTGAGCTCACCATCCATCCCTCTCTGTGACTGGAGTCTCCCTCTTCTCTCTCCTGCCTCTGAGTAAGTACACTAAGGTAAATCAGGGTTCTCAGAGCACCCCTTATATCAGAGTTCCCCTTTACACCAGAGGCCACAGTGTTCCCCCTCACATCAGAGTCTTCTCCGTACATCAGAGTTCTCAGTGTTCCCCTCAAATCAGGGTTCCCAGAGCATCCCTTATGTCAGAGTCCCCAGAGTTCCCCCTTACATCAGAGTTCTCAGTGTCCCCCTCAAATCAGGGTTCCCAGAGCACCCCTTAGGTTAGAGTCCCCAGAGTTCTCCCTTACATCAGAGTCTGGAGAGTCTCCCCCCCTTACAGTGAAAGGGAATTTTGCGAGTTCAGATGTAAAAGGGGAACTCTGTCGACTGATGTAAAGGGGGACTCTTGTTGATAACTTTATATGATTAAATTTTTTTGCAAAATATATGTATAGTTTATACTATAAAAAAAAAAGAAAAAAAATTGCAGTGCGCTGCTAAAGTGTTTGGGTTTGACTTAAAGAAAAAGGTGGCAACCCTAAGACCATCTCTGGCAGAAACGCCTGTGCGTCCACCTGTTAAGGAGTTAACCTCTTTTTGCTCAAGAATATGTGAACGTTTGTACTCAAGCGCATGAAAATGAACATGCCTTCTCTGATGTTTGACATTTTGTTTTTCTACACCGGAAGTGTCAGTTCCCACACTACAGACAGGTAATGTATTAAACTGTGCAGTACCACGCCTCACGTTTGAGCAGGAAAAAAAAAAAAAAAACTTTTGACACTGGAATGTGATGATTTACTTACTATAGGCTGTATGCAATTGGAGTTTATGTTCCCGTTTAGACAATGCCTTCCTGTAGTGGTGTAATGGGTGGGGCTAGTGCTTATATAAGTGCTAGGTTGGGAGGAGCCTAGAGAGACGGGGGAATGGGAGCCAAACACTCCATAGCCACGTGGATGTAATCAGCTACTGCCAAGGGCCCTTCATGGGGCAAAAGCTCCAGGTGAGGTCGTTTTAATACCCAGAAGAACTAAGTGTAGTTGCCCTGATTATGGTCTGATGTGGACTGTGAGTGAGATGCAAAGGGCCTTTCAGTTTTGAGTAAATACTGCGGCGCTGCACCGATTTCAAAAAGTAGTTTCTGTACTACTTTTTGCGATTTCGCCCGCGATTTACATTGAAACCTGCACAGATGTCTCTGGAATCGCGGCCGAAATCGGGACTGACCAGCGGGAGTGAAATCGTGCGAGTTCAGCTGAATTCCCGCAGCCCAGTGTGACCCTGGGCTTAAGGTATAGGAAAGCTTCTGATTATCAATTAAATAGCGCTGATTCATCTGTTGTAGGTTAAAAAAAATAAAAATAAAAATAAAAAAGCAGATCTATTGCGTCTATGAGCTCCATTCAGAAAAGCAGATCACATGCGGTATTTAGGTTACATAGTCGGGTTGAAAAAAGACACAAGTCCATCCAGTTCAACCAATAGAAAGGAAAAAAAATAAATAAAAAAATCATACAATCCTATACACAATTCT
>CM055123.1:315506641-315626641 GCA_029206835.1 Rana muscosa | reverse complement strand
CCCTCTCTGGCCAATTACATCAAAGAGATCCCTCTCTGGCCAATTACATCAAAGAGATCCCTCTCTGGCCAATTACAAAGAGATCCCTCTCTGGCCAATTACATCAAAGAGATCCCTCTCTGGCCAATTACATCAAAGAGATCCCTCTCTGGCCAATTACATCAAAGAGATCCCTCTCTGGCCAATTACAAAGAGATCCCTCTCTGGCCAATTACATCAAAGAGATCCCTCTCTGGCCAATTACATCAAAGAGATCCCTCTCTGGCCAGCTACATCAAAGAGATCCCTCTCTGGCCAGCTACATCAAAGAGATCCCTCTCTGGCCAATTACATCAAAGAGATCCCTCTCTGGCCAATTACATCAAAGAGATCCCTCTCTGGCCAAATACATCAAAGAGATCCCTCTATGGCCAATTACATCAAAGAGATCCCTCTCTGGCCAATTACATCAAAGAGATCCCTCTCTGGCCAATTACATCAAAGAGATCCCTCTCTGGCCAATTACATCAAAGAGATCCCTCTCTGGCCAATTACATCAAAGAGATCCCTCTCTGGCCATTTACATCAAAGAGATCCCTCTCTGGCCAACTGTGCCAAAGAGACCCCACTCTGGCCAGCTGTGCCAAAGATCCCCTCTCTGGCCAACTGCACCAAAGAGATCCCCTCTCTGGCCAACGGCACCAAAGAGATCCCCTCTCTGGCCAACGGCACCAAAGAGATCCCCTCTCTGGCCAACGGCACCAAAGAGATCCCCTCTCTGGCCAACGGCACCAAAGAGATCCCCTCTCTGGCCAACGGCACCAAAGAGATCCCCTCTCTGGCCAACGGCACCAAAGAGATCCCCTCTCTGGCCAACGGCACCAAAGAGATCCTCTCTCTGGCCAACATGTAGGTGGAGTACAGCACGGTGCGATGGAATAACATACTCCGTCCCAGTGCAATCAAAGAACTGGTATTGAAATAATGCAGAGACAGTTCACAAATAACCCGGTGGTAAGGCAGCCCAGCCAGGAACACTCACAGGTCCAACAGCCTGTAGAGAGCAGGATGCAGCCAAATCAACAGCCCCTTGTTGTGGAGAAAATGATGAAGATGTATTTAATATGTATTGTCATAATGTCACCCAGTGTTAGTACTTCTGCAACCCGCTCTAAAGAGCTGGCTGGGGCAGTCTGAGGCTGGTTGAATCCCGTCTGGTAGGGGAAAACTTCTTGAGGTTGGAGTGTGATGTTTGCAGCGTGCGGATATGTCCGCCCACGAGGGGCCCTCTGTGCATTAGCGCGGAAGATCGTTGAGGAGAGGATATGCTCGCTCTGCGACGACATCATTGGTTATAGGCAGATGTGCACTCTTGTCTCGGCGGTGTGATCAGCATTGGTCGGGATTCGTCGCGCGCGCCTGCAGATAGCCTCCCGCAAGCAATAATAGTATAATCTGAATATGCGTTATTCTATGGAATAGCGTAGAATAAGGATTCTTATCAGCGGTAATATGAGAGCTTGTGAGAGTGTTTTCAGAGTCAGGGAAAGCATCCATGTTTTAAAGCAATACGGCTTAGTTTGCCGGGAGCATACACTCTTTCCCTGCCCGGACACACCCATAAGACTTTAGCCATCATGTTGTTGAATATGTTGTTGTATTTGTATTATATTGTATGTGTAGCGGGGTCTCCTTTAAGACCCTCAGGACTACCTTACCCAGAATGCAATGTTTCCACCCCAGAGACTCATGGGGGGGGGTTATATAAGGAGGAGGCGAGGCTGCGCTCGGCCTCTTTGGGACACAAGACTTCAGTGGAGAGATCTTCCTGTGCGGATCCGCTGTGGTGCAAGGCCTGAAGCCTGGGGCCTTGCGCTGCTACCCAAAAGAGCCTTCCACCCCCATTGCGAGCCTGGGTGGCATCTGACTCGGTCATACTCAACCGCTGCTGAGCCGGAGACCAGACCGCTGCAGACGCTGTGTGTGGAGACACAGCAGGTGGAAGTTCCCGGACTGGGATCGCGTCCGGAGGGGTAAGCGAGCACCTGCTCAATCCATATACTGTATACCATTGTTAGGCCTACAGACTGCTGTGGCCCACCAGTTCCTATTTCAGTCCCCCCCCCTGGAGATCCATAGCAGAACTGAGTCAAACGGATCTCTAGTGGAGTGTACTGTGTTGGCATTTTTACCCCTTGGATTAGAAATGTGTTCCTGAAATGTGCACCACCGTTTAAAGACTTGCATGCAAAGAATTTCATCCCCTAGAGACTGAGTTATATGGTCAGGCCTGGCCATCTAGGTAGTTTATTTCGTTGCTGCGCCATAGGGCGCATAGTGAAGCACTGTTACACGTGGCGCGTGTGCGCCATATCTTACTAGTTGTAGCGTTTCTATTGCTGCAGGGCTCTGCAGATATATTCCTGTGATTTGTTAGAACTGTTGATTTTATTGCCAGTAGAAGTAAACCAGTTGTTCTTCTATCATTGCATTGGTGTCTGAATTTAACCATAGAGCATAAGAGATATATATTACCCTAGACTAACTGTGCCAGAAGGGGGTCGAGTAAATTGCTGGGGATTGGCGGAGCTGTCTTCAGGGCCCAAACAAAATCTGCAGCCCTCTTAGCTGAAGGTATCGCTACATATGTATTTAAATAACCCTGTTGGAAGGGATATCCTTATATGGACATTTGCTGTGTAAAGAGGACATCATGTGATGACCACTCCCATGGAGGTCAGATGCTGTGTCCTCACTTCCTATGGAGGAGGTCACATTCTGTGATGACCACTCCCATGGAGGTCACATGCTGTGATGACCACTCCCATGGGGGAGGTGATTATCTTAAACAAGTAAATATGCGCATGCGTCCAAATCGCTGGTATCACTTGAGTATGGGGTAAAAGTAGTGTATGTACAGTATACATAGTTGCCAACATTGCAAAAAAAACATCTGGGACACTTTTTTTGTATTGAGGCGGAGCCTTGCTATAATCAGGGGGCGGGGCATTCGTTTGTAGGCGTGTCATGCTGGAGTGAAAAATGCGGCGCGCTGCGCGCGCCGCGGCGAAAAATGGGCGTGGTTTACACACGATAGTGGGTGTGGTTTAAATGGGCGTGGTTCAAAGGGGTGTGGCTAGAGTCCGAGGTGAGAGAAAGAGAGAGAAAGAAATAGAAAGAAAGAAGCCAGATCCTACACCACAATAGTAATGTGTAACAAAATTGGCAGATAAGGATACTCCAAAACACCTGTTGGCGCTTCAATCATCCCGGCACCATGGTTGTTACGGTGTCAGGATGATTGAAGTGCATTATTTCTATTTTTACATTGTAATATAAAATGAAATCATTCAACTCACCATAATGCCGAATTAGTGGAAGCCCTGAGCGTGTTACCTGCCACGTCGCCTGCCACCAGATGGCCTCCCCAGCAGTCCGTCCTTGCATCAGGTGCCTCCCCAGCAGTCCGTCCTTGCATCAGGTGCCTCCCCAGCAGTCCGTCCTTGCATCAGGTGCCTCCCCAGCAGTCTGTCCTTGCATCAGGTGCCTCCCCAGCAGTCCGTCCTTGCATCAGGTGCCTCCCCAGCAGAGCCCCCTTCACACTTGTGGACAAGGGTCCAAAAATCATGATTGTCCCGGGAAATTCGGGACTGTTGGTAACTATGCAGGCGTCTCCAGTGGAGTCCCCCCTTACATCAAGTGTCCCCAGAGGAGTCCCTCCTTACATCAGGCGTCCCCAGCGGAGTCCCTCCTTACATCAGGCGTCCCCAGCGGAGTCCCTCCTTACATCAGGCGTCCCCAGCGGAGTCCCTCCTTACCTCAGGCGTACCCAGCGGAGTCCTTCCTTACATCAGGCGTCCCCAGCAGAGTCCCCCCTTACATCAGGCGTCCCCAGCAGAGTCCCCCCTTACATCAGGCGTCCCCAGCAGAGTCCCCCCTTACATCAGGCGTCCCCAGCAGAGTCCCCCCTTACATCAAGCGTCCCCAGCGGAGTCCCCCCTTACCTCAGGCGTCCCCAGCGGAGTCCCCCCTTACATCAGGCATCCCCATCGGAGTCCCCCCTTACATCAGGCGTCCCCATCGGAGTCCCCCCTTACATCAGGCGTCCCCATCGGAGTCCCCCCTTACATCAGGCGTCCCCAGCGGAGTCCCCCCTTACATCAGGCGTCCCCAGCGGAGTCCCCCCTTACATCAGGCATCCCCAGCGGAGTCCCCCCTTACCACAGGCATCCCCAGCGGAGTCCTCCCTTACCACAGGCGTTCCCAGCGGAGTCCCCCCTTACCACAGGCATCCCCAGCGGAGTCCCCCCTTACCACAGGCATCCCCAGCGGAGTCCCCCCTTAACCACAGGCGTCTCCTGTCTCGGCCGCCATTATTGTTTCCCCTTCCCCGAAGGGGAACAAAATAGAGGCGGAGCCGACAGTGTGGCTGAAAAAAAATTAAGCTGTGGCGCTGCCGACCCCCGCCCCTTTCCATTACAGACAGACCTGCAGCGGGGCGGGGCGGGGGGGGGGGGGTGGCCTGCCGGCCAGCCAAAACACAGATGTAGTACAATAGAAGATAAAGCTGGTGCGGGGTGTGGGCGGCGCCGCAGCGGCTTTATTTTCTAGTGTACTACATCCGTGTTTTGGTCTTCTTGAACATGGCGGCCGGCCGAGACATTGTCTCCGCCAGCCGTGGACCTCTAGCGGCGGCGGCCTGCGGCGTCCAAATTCGGGGAAAACTGGAAAAATCGGATTGGCCGGGACATTGGCCGGGACAAAATAAATCCGGGAAAAGGGTTTGAATCCCGGGAATGTCCCGGCCAATCCGTGACTGTTGGCAACTATGAGTATATGTACAAATGAACATGGAGTCCAGGCTTTGGGAATATAGAAAATGTAATAATATAATAATAAAGTGGGGGGGGGGGGAAGAGGGATCCGGATGGGGAATAGTTAAAACAGTCACATATACTGTCTCAGGGCTGCCATCAATAGGAAACAGAAACCGTGTTCCAAAAGGTACTGTGAAGAAAAGCAAGGGGAGAGGCGCCTCTGAGTGCAGATGTTTAAAACAATTTAATAAGAGATTGCAATACAAGCAACTCACAATTTAGAGGATTAAAACAGGCATTGTACGATATCCAAGTGCGGAAGAGGGTGTCATCAGATCAGTCATCAGTCTCCTTATCCTGCTGGGGCGCTGTGTTGCTGGTTCTTCTTTCCTCTGCACCGCTTTAGATGTATAGAATAGCCGGCGGCGGTGGAGATGCTGCAGAACACGGCCTGGATGTTGTTTTTTCCGGCAGGCGAGGGCTGATGACGTCACTGGCATGCGAAAGGAGCGCGACTGCCACGTCACACGCAGCACGCCGGCTCAGGAAACGCGTCGCAGACTGATGACTGATCTGATGACACCCTCTTCCGCACTTGGATATCGTACAATGCCTGTTTTAATCCTCTAAAATGTGAGTTGCTTGTATTGCAATCTCTTATTAAATTGTTTTAAACATCTGCACTCAGAGGCGCCTCTCCCCTTGCTTTTCTTTGGAGGTGATTATCTGCTGGTGAGATCTTTTAATAATAAAAAGGAGCCGTAAGGCTTGAGGCGACCAGTTAAAGTGGTTGTAAACCCACTTTTTTTTTTTACAACCTGTAAAAGAAAGGCATAATGAGCTATTATGACTAGCATAATAGCTCATTATGTTCCACTTACCTTAGATCGGGGCCCCCGAAGCCGTCCTCGTCCCTCTGTTCAGCCGCAGACATCACTGCGGCGATAGCCGGAATGTTACTTCTGGGTATCGCCGCACCAGCCAATCACAGCGCCGCTCCGGCGCTGTGATTGGCCGGAGCGGCGGAGACGTCACTCTGCGCATGCGCGCGGGAGGCATCCCACTCGGCTACGCCCAGCGATTGCTGGGAAGTAGCCGAGTTTGTGAATGGGATTAACCCCATGAATGCGCCGTTGTCTACGGTGCGCATGCGCCGTAGACAGCGGCGCTTGTCATTTTAGTAAATATCTCCTAAACAGTGTAGGTTTAGGAGATATTTCTTGCACCTACAGGTAAGCCTTAATCCAGGCTTACCTGTAGGTGCAAGTTGAAAAAGTGGGTTTACAATCACTTTAATGCTGGGAGGCCAAGATGATGAGACCAGTCTGGTGATGTTTCTTGATTTGTATGAATGGGACAAATGAATGGTGAGTGAATCTTAGGTTAACATGCATTATATCACTGAGACGAAATGTGTTACTATTAGAGACACGATATCTGGCTGTATGCTCTGCGTACAGCCTAATTTTGCTAACACCCTGTAGAGAGGGAGAAGAATGCCGCCTGGCCGCCTTGTGCCCAAACTGGAGGAAGACAGAGATCCGTGTTCCTGCTTAGCAAAACCACAAGATCGCCACCTTCCTCTCACAGACCGCTGTTCTGCCTCTCCAGAGAACGTTCGGCGGGTTCCGGCAGACATCGCATCCACCGAATCCCCTGATTGGCTCCCGCTGTGTCCCAATCACAGCAGGAGCAGGTCCCCGGTGGCACGTGCGCGCCCCAGACTCTGCGCACGAAATCACGCACCTGTACATGATTTTGCGCCGTAGGGCAGCCCTGCCGCAGTATATCTGCGTAGGGTGGTCCCTTAAGAGGTTAAAGAAAAGCTTTATCTGTAGTATAGAGTTCAATACGGTTATCTCCCAAATTCTTCTGTTGGCATCATATCGGTGAAGGCTTTGCCAGCTAAGATTGCCGTTGTTAGCAGGACACACATATTGATTTTAGCAGAACGCAGTCACAGAGCAGCATGAAAAATTCAATTCCAAACATCACTGACTTTGTCTCTTCACCTTATCTGCTGTTCCCAGAGTGAAAAACAAAAACAAAAAAAACCAAGGAGTTTAAAGTGGCTGCCCTTCCATATACCCAGTGAAGTGACTGGCTTTAGGTGATACACAGAAATGATACAAATCCTCCTATATAAGTTGTACCTGTTTATCTGCATCCTCTTCTCTACATCAATGCAAAATGCAGAATTTATAAAGCTGGTGTGAGCATTCAGAAAGTAGGGGGCGGGGAGCTGAAATTAGCTGTTTGGAGTGAAGCAACACCCCCCCCCCCCCTTTACACACACACACAGAAACAGAGCTGAGGCTGTCAATCACAGGCTGTGTGTTGAAGCTCCCTCCCCTGCCACCTTTTTTACCTCTTGGTGTCAGGAAAACTTGTCAGAAGTGCAGATAGCAGAGGAAGGAGGCAGAAAACAGAAATGACACTTACTGCTCTGGATTGAGACAAGTACACACTATAGAGGGATAGGTTTTGTTCATGTTTCACGGCTAAGGTTTACAACCACGTTAACCCCCTTCCCACCTAAGGGTAAAACAAATCTGAAAGTGATTTTAAAGGATAAAAAAACAAAAACACACACACACACACACACACACACACACACACACACACACACACTTACCAGCTCTGTGTAATGGTTTTGCACAGAGCAGCCCTGAACCTCCTCTTATTGGGTCCCTCGCCAGGGCTCTGGGCACCTCCCCCTTGCCGAGTTTGCGGCTTGCTAGGGGGGCAATGGTGCGTGCCTAGGGTGACCACATGTCCCGGATTGCTCGGGACAGTCCCGCATTTTGCAGGTCTGTCCCGGGCACCTTCATTCCAGGACAATACAGTGTCCCGGAATGAAACTGACACAGCCACCCCCCCCCCCCTCCGGGGCAATCTGATGCCCCCAAAAAAGGCCGCCACATCACCGCTTTACTCACTGACAGTACTTGTCCTGGCCGGGAATGTCTGGAGGAGCACAATCCCCGCCCCCTGCTTGTGATTGGAGAAATCATAAATCCCGCCTCTTGTGTCCAATCACTGTGCTGTGATTCGTTACAGCACAAGCTGATTTTTGGGAAGGGAGGGTGTCCCTGAATGGTAGTTTGGAAATGTGGTCACCCTATGCGTGCCTGCTCCAGAGCCGGCTCTCTGCGTCCATAAGGCATAGAGAGCATGGCTCAGCCCCGCCCCTCGCCTCACTGGTTGGTGATTGACCGCAGCAGAAGCCAATGGCGACTGCATCTCAGCCAATCAGGAGAGAGAGAGACCCGGGAGAGCCTTGGGTCTCATGAACATTGCTGGATTGAGATCGGGTTTAGGTAAGTATTGGGGGGGGGGGCTGAAGGGAGCGCACTGCACGCTGAAGGTTTTCCATCTTCATGCATAGAATGAACCTTCAGCCTTTACAAACACTTTAATGCCTAAGCACAATTTTGCAACTTTGACGTGTTAATTAAACCGTACGTGAATCATCCCAACTACTTTGTGCCTCCAGGTGAATTATAACGCGCTTTTTTTCCAGGACAAATTGGGCTTTCATTTGGTTCATTTATCAAAAAGGAAAACTGGCCCAAAATAGTAAAGAAAAGAAAAAAAAAAAAAAGTGTTCTTTTTAAATTTAGATGTATATTTTTTGTTACTACCCTAACCCACCACCAAAGAGCAACCCAAAATAAATTCTCCTGCTGACGATCGCAGCGATGCCACTTGTGTATATTGGTTGTTGTTTGTACCCGTAGTACAGCCCAGAAACAATAGTGAGCATTTTGCATGTTTTTTTTTGTACTACCTAAAAACACACGAATTACATTAACCACTTCAGCCCCGGAGGATTTGGCGGCCAAATGACCGGGCCACTTTTTGCGATTCGGCACTGCGTCGCTTTAACTGACAATTGCGCGGTCGTGCGACGTGGCTCCCAAACAAAATTGACGTTGTTGTTTTCCCCACAAATAGAGCTTTCTTTTGGCGGTATTTGATCACCTCTGCGGTTTTTATTTTTTGTGCTATAAAACAAAAATAGAGCGACAATTTAAAAAACAAAAAAAAAAAAAAACATATTTTGTACTTTTTGCTATAATAAATATCCCCCAATTTCTTTTTAAAAAAGCCATTTTTTTCTCAGTTTTGGCCGATACGTATTCTTCTACATTTTTTTTTCTTTTTACCAAAAATATCACAATAAGCGTTTATTGATTGGTTTGCGCAAAAGTTATAGCGTCTACAAAATAGGGGGTCGTTTTATGGCATTTTTTATTATCATTTTTTTTTACTAGTAATGGCGGCGATCTGTGATTTTTTTCGGGACTGCGACATTATGGCGGACACATCGGACACTTTTGACACTATTTGGGGACTATTGTCATTTTTACAGCGATCAGTGCTATAAAAATGCACTGGTTACTGTGTAAATGACACTGGCAGGGAAGGGGTTAAACACTAGGGGTTGATCAAGGGGTTAAGTGTGTCCTAGGGGGTGATTCTAACTGTGGGCTACCACGGACATGACAGCGATCACTGCTCCCAATCACAGGGAGCAGTAAATCCCTGTCATGTCACTAGGCAGAACAGGGGAATACATTGCTTTACACTGGCATCTCCCCGTTCTACCTCTCCGTGCCACGATCGCGGGACACAGAGTCCGGGGGACCCGCGGGCACGATCACAGAGTCGGCATCGCGCGCACGGCGGTGAATTCAAAAGGGACGTACAGGTACGCCCATTTTCCTGTACGAGCCCTTCTGCCGACGTACATCTGTGTGCGCTGGTCGGCAAGCGGTTAATCAGCCACAGGACCCGTGTAATTCATGTGTTCAATTTTAAAGGGATGAGGTGGCAACCCTAAGTAGCCGCTGTTACCATAATGCAAGCAGGCCTATTGGTACTTGGTTGCTCCCAGGTCTTGGAACAAGATGCTACAATTCTTGACCAGACGGCACTGAGACAAGGAAGGGTACCTGCAGTTCAGAGGCTAGTCAGGTAGTAGACAGCGGCTGGTAGCAGAATCCTTGGACAGTCCAATGTCAGGGCAGGTAGCAAGCAAGCGCAGTCTAGTTAACAATCCGAGGTCCAATCCAATCAGCAATTCAAAGACTGCAATATACTAGCAGTGATCAGCCAGGACCACAAACAGGGAGCCAGGAGGGTAACAGTATCACAAGCATAGATACACGGGCAGATGAGGTATAAATAAGGCGCCTCCTGAGGAGCAATGCAGCTTGGGTGGGTGTGGCTAGGCTCATTACCCCGCAGCTGATGGGATCAACTAGCAGTCTGAAGACTCATTAACCCTCAGCTGATGGGAGGAGCGGGCAGGCTACTTAAAGTGGATGTCCACCCTAAAGAAAAAAAATTACACCAAAATGCTAAAAAAAATAAAAAAGAAAATGTTTTACTTACCAGAAATTGCGGTTGCTATGCGGATCTTCCTAATCTGCCTCTTCCGATACCGCGGCTGGTCGTCGTCCTTGCGTTGTCTTCTGGGGAATGGGGCACGCTGCTATCTGGGAACTGTGTGTATCCCAGAGAGCAGCCGCCCATTCATACGGTGCCGCGAGACTCCCGCATGCGCAGGAGGAAAAAGGGAAGTGAAGCCGCACGGCTCCACTGCCTGTTTCCCTTAGTGAGGATGGCGGCCCCGGGACCTGCCAGGATCGAGGGATTGCCCTCGGGGGGGCCGACATCGCGGGCGCCTAGGACAGGTAAGTGTCCTTATTAAAAGTCAGCAGCTACAGTGTTTGTAGCTGCTGACTTTAAAAAAAAAAAAATTGTGGGTGGAACCCCTGCGTTAATACACACAAAAAGAGTAAAAGGCGATAGAGCCCCTAGAGTTTTTTAAGTCTAAGTTCACATGTATGCGGTTTTTAGGCGGTGCATTTTGCGTTTTTAAAACCGCGTTTTTGATGCATTTTTGCATGCAGTTTTCATGCATTTTGCCTTTATCTATTTAAAGCGGAGCTCCACCCTATTTTACAACATTAGCTGAATCACATTACAGCAATGTATTCTGTTAAAAACGGCCATTTTTTTTTTCTCTACAGTACCTGTGTTTGCCTGGTGTTCCTCTGTGTTTCCTGTCTTTGTGTTCTGCGGATATGGGTGGGTATTCTGTGGGTATTTCGTCATTTCCTCTCTGCCGCAATGTCTCCTGGGAGCTTGTGTCATTGTTCCCAGGAGTCATTGCGGAGGTCCGCTGCGAGTTCTCGTGGGATTTTACAACGGAGTTCAACAGTACCAGGGCTTTTTTTTTTCAGCGGGAACGCAGTTCCGACACCTCCTGGACTGACTGTATGTAATGACAAAGGGTGCTGGGGTGTGCTGCAGGGTATTGATGCTCACTGCTGGTGGATCTATTTTTGCAGGGGGGTCTATTGTTGCTGGGGAGGTCTATTGTTGCTGGTGGGGGACCTATTGTTGCTAGGGGGGGTATTATGTTGCTGGGGGGTCAGTTATCGCTGAAAGAGATCTACTGTTGGGGAGGGATCTATTGTTCATGGCAGCCAGAGAGTCTATTAATGCTGGCTGTGCGGAGATCTGTTGATGCTGCCAGGAGTCTATTGTTGCTGGTGGGGAAATGTTGTTGTGGGTGGTCCATTGTTGTTAGGGGGATCTATTGTTGCTGGCTGCAGGGGATCTATTTTATTGCTTTTCTTGATATCATTACCAAATTCCATAGAAATTACTTGGCACCACAAAATTATACTTGGTCCGATATTGTCTAAAAGGGACGGTACTGGGAGGTGGGTAGGGCTGGAGAAAAGAGGTGACTCGGAACGAGGGAGTTCCTGCACCTATTGTCTGAGAAAAAAAGCCCTGAACAGTACAACTATGTTCCTGCGCCGTTACAACTGAGCATGCGCGGGAACACGCAAGGAATGCTGGTAGCTCAGCATTGCTGGCAGCAGGAAGTACAGTAAATGCTTGTGGGCTTCAAATGCCCACAAGCAAGATAAAAACGGCCGTCACGGTTTTATATAACTTCATCTTTGCAATGAAACTGGACATCAGGCGAGGTAATTCTCCAAAAAAGTAAGTTTGCAAGTATCAGTGTGTGATTTTGTTACTGTTTGCAAAAAAAAAAATTCAGTGGAGCTCCGCTTTAAACACGCTGTGTATAGCAGGTTGCTAAGGAGTGGGTCGGGGAGCTGGCCGCTGTGTCCCTAACAACTGATGAGTCATCAGCCGCCAGCGGAGTTCCCCGCTGACAGTTGAACGTGAAAAAAAAGAATTGCTAGTAAAAAATAAAAATAAAACAGAAAAAAAGGCGTGAGGCCCCCCCCCCAATCCATACTAGGCCCTTCAGGTCTGCTATTGATTCGGAGGGGAACCCCCACGCCAATTTTTCTTTTTTTAAATAGCGTGTTGTTCCCCCCTAAAATCCATACCAGGTCCTTATTCGAGCATGCAGCCCAGCAGGTCAGAAAAGGGAGGGAATGAGCGCCCCAAAGAACCTTGTCCCCATGTTGATGGGGACAAGAGCCTCTTCACCACAACCCTGGGAGGTGTTTGTGGTGGGTCTGTGGGCAGGGGGCTTATTGGAATCTGGAGACTCCAGATCCTGACCCCCCCCTATGTAAATGAGTAGTGGTACATTGTACCCCTACTCATTCACCAAAAACAAGCACCAGAAAGAAAATAAAACAAACATACATTTTTTAACAATTCCTTAATTAAAAATCCTAAAAAAAATGTCCCCCGATGTGGATCTATCGTCAATCACGCCACCCACCGGAGCCGAAAAAAAAAGAGAAAAAAAAAAGCTTTGTCTGCGATGAAGCCTAACCGCCAAATGCCTCCTCCTCCGTCTGACAGTTCTTGAATAGGTAAGGGGGGCCACCGGGCTATGTCACCCAGTGGCCCCGCCCCCTGTGACATCAGCAGGGACCGGTTGATGATGTCACAGGGAGTGGGGCCAGGAATTGTCAAAAACTGTGTGTGTGGGTGTGTATTTTTATTTCTTTTTGACACTTTTTTAGGTGAATGAGTAGAGAGGTACAATGTACCCCATACTCATTCACATAAGTAGGGGGCCCGGATCTGGGGGCTTCCTTGTTAGGCTTCTTTCACACGATACTCCAGTTTGAGCGTTCTTTTTTTTCCAGATTTTTTTTTTTTTTATGTATTTGTGCATATTTTTGCGCATATACGTGTTTGCGCAACTTCGCACATTTCCCCGCGCATGCGCACACACGTAATCTATTTCCGCAATATGCTGCGAAAAAAAACAGCATCATGAAGGCCAAGGAACACACCAGACAGGTCAGGGATAAAGTTGTAGAGAAGTATAAAGCAGGGTTAAAAAATCTCCTAAGCTTTGAACATCTCACAGAGCTCTGTTCTATCCATCATCGGAAAATGAAAAGAAAATGGCACAACTGCAAACCTGTAAAAAGAACATGTAACTATCAAAAATCACTTGCTCACCACTGCGCCAGAAGACGTGAAATTATTCCTATAAGTATATGCGTGTACATATATAATAAATGAATCAAAACCTGCCGCTGCTTATAACATAAAATCAATAATAAAAAAAAAAAAGTGATCAGCAGCGCTCAGAAGAACCACATACAGAAATGCGGAAACAAAAGAGTGTGTAAAGCCCCCGTACACACGGTCAGACTTTTGGCCAAAAAACTTCATTTTGAGCAAGTTGGACCAACAATCCGACCGTGTGTACGCTCCATCGGACAAACTTTTTTTGCTTTTTTCTTGTTTTCATCGGACAAAAGTTGGGTCTGCAAACGGACAAACTTTTGGCCAACAAAAGTCCGTTGGAGCAAAGTCCGACCGTGTGTACAGAAAACCATCGGACTTTTGTCCGATGGACAAAACAACTAATGTTAAAATCAACCAACAATAGCAGAAGTTGACCAAAGGGTGGCGGTAAAGAGCAGAAAAACCACGTGATGTTGCAAAAAGTTTTGGGAAAGTTTGCAGAAAAGTCCTGTGGTGTGTATGCTATGGGTGTGCCCGACCAACTCCGTTCGGACAAAAATCCACGGAAAAGTCCGATGGAAGTCCGACCGTGTGTACGAGGCTTAAGAGGAAAATCAGTGAATGAAAGTCCATGAAACTTAAGCCCCATACACATGGTCGGACTTCCATCTGACTTTTCCGTGGTTTTTTTGTCCGAACGGAGTTGGCCGGGCACACCCATAGCATACACACCACAGGACTTTTCTGCAAACTTTCCCAAAACTTTTTGCAACATCACGTGGTTTTTCTGCTCTTTTCTGTTCTTTACCGCCACCCTTAGGTCAACTTCTGCTATTGTTGGTTGATTTTAACATTAGTTGTTTTGTCCATCGAACAAAAGTCCGATGGTTTTCTGTACACACGGTTGGACTTTGCTCCATCGGACTTTTGTTGGACAAAAGTTTGTCCGTTTGCAGACCCAACTTTTGTCCGATGAAAACAAGAAAAAAGCAAAAAAAAGTTTGTCCGATGGAGCGTACACACGGTCGGATTGTTGGTTCAACTTGCTCAAAATGAAGTTTGTTGGCCAAAAGTCCGACCGTGTGTACGAGGCTTTAGAATCCCCAAATATTATACATTTATTTTTCTAAGACCCTAGAGAATAAAATGGCGGTCGTTCTGGTAAATAGGGATGAGCCGAACACCCCCCGGGTTCGGTTTGCACCAGAACCTGCGAACGGACCGAAAGTTTGCGCGAACGTTAGAACCCTATTAAATACAATGGACGCAAACGTTCAAAATCTAAAGTGCTAATTATAACGGCTAATATGCATGTTATTGTCCTAAAAAGGCTTTGGGGACCCGGGTCCTGCACCAGGGGACATGTATCAATGCAAAAAGAGGTTTTAAAAACGGCCGTGTTTTCGGGAGCAGTGATTTTAATGATGCATAAAGTGAAAAAAATAAAAATGAAATATTCCTTTAAATATCGTACCTGGGGGGTGTCTAAAGTATGCCTGTGAAGTGCCACGTGTTTCCCGTGTTTAGAACTGTCCCTGCACAAAATGACATTTCTAAAGGAAAAAAAGCCATTTAAAACTGCTTGCGGCTTTAATGTAATGTCTGGTCCCGGTAATATGGATGAAAATCATTGAGAAAAATGGCATGGCTAGCCCCCAGCCCACTACCAGACCCTTTGGGTCTTGAACGGATATTAAGGGGAACCCCGCACCCAAATTTAAAAAAGGCCCTATATACTCTGAGCAGCAGTATACAGGCGGTGCATACAAGACACGGACTGTAGGTTTGTTCTTAAGTAGAATCTGTTTGTAATTTGGAACAGGTAAATTTTTTAAGTGTAGCTCTAGCCAAAAAAATCTATTTTTAAGCTTTTTGGAGAACATAGGGAAGGGTTATCACCCCTGTAACATTTGTTTTGCTGTCTGTGCCCCTGTTCAGAACATTTCACCTCACTTTCCGTCCCAATGACAAATGTTTTTTGAATTTTTTTTTTTTTTTTTTATTGAAACAAGGATTGGTGATAAAGCATCAGTGG
The DNA here is from genome assembly GCA_029206835.1 of Rana muscosa. Taxonomy (NCBI): domain Eukaryota; kingdom Metazoa; phylum Chordata; class Amphibia; order Anura; family Ranidae; genus Rana; species Rana muscosa. Next base: position 315,611,374 of record CM055123.1, on the reverse strand, counting down.
AGAGGAGACACCTTTTTCGCATATTAACTCTTACAGGAGAGAATTTCCCTTCCTAGGGGTAGATTTCCTCTCACTTCCTGTTGTCTCCTTCCGTTTGTAAGTTAGATGTTTGAAAGTAGGGGCCTGCCATATGTACTCTGCAGAAATTTGGCCCTTAGGTGTTGGTGTTGCCACAACATTGTAAGCCCTCACAGTTACTCTTGGTGGGCGCATGAATGGGCCCTGCTGTGAACTATTATATTAAGAATTGTAATTACATGCCATTGTTGAACAGTGGTAGGAAAAATTGGGCCTTCGGTGGTGGTTCTGGTGCCACAAGACTGTAAGTCCTCACAGTTACTCTTGGTGGGCACATGAATGGGCCCAGCTGTGAAATATTAGATCAAGAATTATGATTACACGCCCCTGTTGAACAGGGGCAGAAAAATTGGGCCTTAGGCACTGGTGCTGGTGCCACAACACTGCAACCCCTCACAGATACTCTAGTTGAGTGCAGGAATGAGCCCTGCTGCAAATTATTTAATCAACAATTGTAATTACACGCCCCTGTTAAACAGGGGCTGAAAAATTGGGCCCTAGACACTGGTGCTGGTGCCACAACACTGCAACCCCTCACAGATACTGTACTTGGAGCGCAGCAATGAGGCCTGCTGCAAAGCATTGCATCAAAAATTGTAAATACACACCCCTGTTAAACAGGGGCTGAAAAATTGGGCCTTAGCCACTGCTGGCGGAGCCCAGAACCAAAAATGTTCTTTCAAGCTATCAGCATGATTATTGAGAAGGAAGAGGATAGTCACCCAGCATAACAGGATAGTCACTCTGCATCAGCATAGGCAGTCTTGAAGGGATCTGACATTTCAAAGAAAATTATTCTGTTACATCAGCATCAGGTGCTTGGTAGCTGGTGGTGATCCAAGACTGAATCATTTTTATGAAAATCAGTAGATTGACAGAGTCGGTGGACAGGCGCACCCTGTGATCGGTTACAAAGCCTTCAGCAGCACTGAATGTGCATTCCGAAAGAACGCTGGATGCAGGACAGGCCAGTATCTCAATTGCATACTGTGCAAGCTCTGGCCAGTGATCCATCCTCAAGACTAGTGATGAGCCGAACACCCCCGGGTTCGGTTCGCACCAGAACCCGCGAACGGACCGAAAGTTCGAACGAACATTAGAACCCTATTAAATACAATGGATGCGAACGTTCGAATTCTAAAGTGCTAATTATAACAACTATTATGCATGTTATTGTCCTAAAAAGGGTTTGGGAACCCGGGTTCTGCACCAGGGGACATGTATCAATGCAAAAAGAAGTTTTAAAAACGGTCGTTTTTCGGGAGCAGTCATTTTAATGATGCATAAAGTGAAAAAAAAAAGTCAAATATTCCTTTAAATATCGTACCTGGGGGGTGTCTAAAGTATGCCTGTGAAGTGCCACGTGTTTCCCGTGTTTAGAACTGTCCCTGCACAAAATGACACTTCTAAAGGAAAAAAAAGCCATTTAAAACTGCTTGCGGCTTTAATGTAATGTCTGGTCCCGGTAATATGGATGAAATTCTTTAAGAAAAATGGCATAGCTACCCCATGACCCCCCCCCTACCCCAGCCCATTACCAGCCCCTTTGGGTCTTGTATGGATATTAAGGGGAACCCCGCACATAAAATAAAAAAGGCCCTATATACTCTGAACAGCCCTATACAGGCGGTGCATACAAGACAGGGACTGTAGGTTTGTTCTTATGTAGAGTCTGTTTGTAATTTTGAACAGGTACATTGTTGAAGTGTAGCTCCAGACCAAAAATCTATTTTTAAACTTTTTGGAAAACATAGGTAAGGGTTATCACCCCTGTAACATTTGTTTTGCTGTCTGTGCCCCTGTTCAGAACATTTCACCTCACTTTCCGTCCCAATGACAACTGTTTTTGAAATGTGGTGTTTTTCTTGAAACAAGGATTGCTGATAAAGCATCAGTACAGAGGAGACACCTTTCTCCCATATTTATTCTTACAGGAGAGAATTTTCCTTCCTAGTGGTAGATTTCCTCTCACTTCCTGTTGTCTTCTTGCGTTTGCAAGTAGGAGTCGTTTGTAAGTTGGATGTTTGAAAGTAGGGACCTGCCGTATATACTCTGCAGAAATAGGCCCCTTAGTTGTTGGTGTTGGCACAACACTGTAAGCACTCACAGTTACTCTTGGTTGGTGCTGGAACGCCCTGCTGTCAACTATTATATCAGGAATTTTAATTACATATAATTGTTGAACAGTGGTAGTAAAAATTGGGCCTTTGATGGTGGTGCTGGTGCCACAACACTGTAAGCCCTGACAGTTACTCTTGGTGGGTGCAGCAATGGGCCCTGCTGTGAATTATTAGATCAAGAATTGTAATTACATGCCCCTGTTGAACAGGGGCTGAAAAATTGGGCCTTAGGCACTGGTGGCACAACACTGCAACCCCTCACAGATACTGTACTTGGAGCACAGCAATGAGCCCTGTTGCAAAGTATTGCTTCAAAAATTGTAATGACACGCCCCTGTTAAACAGGGGCTGAAAAATTGGGCCTTAGGCACTGGTGGCACAACACTGCAACTCCTCACAGATACTGTACTTGGAGCACACCAATGAGCCCTGTTGCAAAGTATTGCTTCAAAAATTGTAATGACACGCCCCTGTTAAACAGGGGCTGAAAAATTGGGCCTTAGGCACTGGTGGCACAACACTGCAACTCCTCACAGATACTGTACTTGGAGCACAGCAATGAGCCCTGTTGCAAAGTATTGCTTCAAAAATTGTAATTACACGCCCCTGTTAAACAGGGGCTGAAAAATTGGGCGTTAGGCACTGGTGGCACAACACTGCAACTCCTCACAGATACTGTACTTGGAGCACAGCAATGAGCCCTGTTGCAAAGTATTGCTTCAAAAATTGTAATTACACGCCCCTGTTAAACAGGGGCTGAAAAATTGGGCGTTAGGCACTGGTGGCGGCACCCATAAACAAAAATGATCTTACAAGCTATCATCATCAATCGTATCATTGAGGACTCGGAGGAGGAGGATAGCCAGTCAACATAACAGCACAGGCACTCAGCATCAGCATCAGTCTTGAAGGGATGTGACATGTTAAAATCAATTAGTCTGTTATATCAGCATCAGGTGTGTGGTAGCTGGTGGTGATCCAAGACTGGTTCATCTTGATGAAAGTCAGTCGATCAACCGAGTCGGTGGACAGGCGCACCCTGTGATCCGTGACAAATCCTCCAGCAGCACTGAATGTGCGTTCCGAAAGAACGCTGGATGCAGGACAGGCCAGTAGCTCAATTGCATACTGTGCAAGCTCTGGCCAGTGATCCATCCTCAAGACCCAGTAAGCCAGAGGATTTTCGGTGGGGAAGGTGTCCAAGTCTGACCTTGCCCCTAGATATTCCTGCACCATGTTTATCAGACGCTGGCGATGGTTGCTGGAACCGATCATACTTTGGGGCTGCGGACTAAAGAATTGTCTGAACGCATCGGTCAGACGGCCACCTTCCCCACCGCTCCTTCTTTGACTGGCCGAAGCCTCAGCAACTCGTTGTCCAGGACCAGGAGTTTGCAACCTCCCAGTCTCTGGGAACGTGTTGCACAGACCTTTCTGCAAGGCCTCCCGGAGTTGTCTCATCCTCTGCTCCCTCTGCGACGGTAACATAAGGTCCGCAACCTTACCCTTGTACCGTGGATCAAGGAGAGTGGCCAGCCAGTAATGGTCCCTCTCCTTGATCCGAAGAATACGAGGATCCTTCCGCAGACTTTGCAGGATCAGGGAGGCCATGCAGCGTAGGTTTGCTGAGGCATTCGCTCCGGAGTCCTCTGGGTCACTAAGGACGACATGATCCGCAGCCACCTCCTCCCAGCCACGTACAAGTCCACTGGTTTCTTGGGACTGTAAATCATCCCTAAAAGACTGCTGCTGATGATGCTGAGTGCCAGCCTCCACCTCCATGCTGACACAATCCTCCTCCTCCTCCTCCTCCTCCTCCTCCTCCTCCTCTTCCTGTGCGATGGGTGGGACAGAAGGAACACTGTCTGGGTAAAGGGGGCCTTGAGAGGCAAGGAAGTCCTCCTCTTCCTGCCTCTGTTCTGCCTCAAGTGCCCTGTCCATTATTCCACGCAGCGTGTGCTCCAACAGGTGGACAAGAGGTACAGTGTCACTGATGCATGCACTGTCACTGCTCACCATCCTCGTGGCCTCCTCAAATGGTGCCAGGACAGTGCATGCATCCCTGATCATGCCCCACTGGCGTGGAGAAAAAAAACCAAGCTCCCCTGACCCTGTCCTGGTGCCGTAGTCGCACAGGTACTCATTGATGGCCCTCTGCTGCGTGTGCAGCCGCTGCAGCATGGCCAACGTTGAGTTCCACCTGGTGGGCATGTCACATATAAGGCGGTTCTTGGTCAGGTTCAACTCCTTTTGCAGCTCAGCCAGGCGAGCACTGGCATTATAAGATCTGCGGAAATGCACACAGACTTTCCTGGCCTGCCTCAGGACATCCTGTAAGCCCGGGTACCTGCCCAAGAAGCGCTGCACCACCAGGTTAAGGACGTGAGCCACACAGGGCACATGGGTCAGTTGTCCCTGTCGGAGGGCGGAGAGGAGGTTGGTGCCATTGTCGCAAACCACCATTCCTGGCTTAAGCTGGCGTGGCGTCAACCACCTCTCGGCCTGGCCCTGCAGAGCAGACAGGACCTCTGCCCCAGTGTGGCTTCTGTCCCCCAAACACACCAGCGCAAGCACGGCATGGCATCTTTTTGCCTGCGTGCTTGCGTAGCCCCGTGAACGGCTACGGAGCACCGCTGGTTCATAGGACAAACCACAGGAAGAGGCCATGGAGGAAGAAGAAGAGGAGGGGGTGGAGGAGAGAGGTGTGTCACAACCAGTAGTAGCATTTTGGAGGCGTGGCGGTGGGACAACCTCCAACACTACTGCACCTTGTCCTGAATCCTTCCCAGCTGCCAAAAGAGTGACCCAATGGGCCGTGAAAGAAAGGTAACGTCCCTGTCCATGCCTGCTGGACCATGAGTCAGCGGTAATATGCACCTTACCGCTGACCGCCCTGTCCAGCGAGGCCAAGACATTGCCTTCCACATGCCGGTAGAGAGCCGGAATAGCCTTCCGTGAGAAAAAGTGGCGTTTGGGAACCTGCCACTGAGGAACTGCACATTGCACAAACTCACGGAAGGGGGCCGAGTCTACCAACTGAAAAGGCAGCAGTTGAAGCGCTAGCAATTTAGCCAAGCTAGCATTCAACCGCTGGGCATGTGGATGGCTGGGAGTGAACTTCTTTCGACGGTCCAGCAGCTGGGGCAGGGAAATTTGCCTGCTAGAATCGGACGTCGGTGTACTGCTAGCAGAGTGGGCGCAAGTACTTGGCTGTGACACACCTAATTCTACACCTTCATTCCTCTCAGTGCATGTTTCAGAGAGGACTGAAGTTATAGTGGGGTTGGAGATCCCAGCTGATGCGGTGCAAGGAGAGGTCCGCTTTGTTCTTTGGTGTGGGTCTTTGAGGTAGGCTTGCCAACGAGCTGCATGGCAGGTCAACATATGTCTGGTCAGGCATGTGGTACCCAAGCGGCTGATGTTTTGGCCACGCGATATACGCTTGAGACATATGTTGCAAACAGCAGCTGTGCGATCTGATGCACTAGCCTCAAAAAAGGCCCACACCAAGGAACTTTTTGAATGACGGGCAGAGGCTGCGCCCTGCACAGGCGGAGCTCTGCGGTGTGATTCCGTCGGTGTACTGCCCTTACGCTGGCCACCAAAGGGCATCCTGCCTCGTTGGAGATGTGCCTCCTCCTCATCCTCCTCCTCCTCCTCTCTCCTATTAGGCACCCACGTGGAGTCAGTGACCTCATCATCCCCTCCCTCCTCATCACTGGAGCCAATCTGGCAGTATGCTGCAGCTGCTGGAACATGACTGCCAGATTGGTGTCCTTCTTGAGCATCCCCTCTGTCTGCTCTCACGCTACTGCCTTCCTCTAGCTGGGTTTCATCATCAGACCCTTCGAAACGCTGGGCATCCTCCTGGAGCATGTACCCAACACTGTGCTGAAACAGTTCGGGGGACTCCTCAGGAGGAGGACATGGTGGGTCTAGGGAAGGAGTGACTGATGATTTGTCTGACATTGATACCAGGGAAGACGACGCTTTGGCAGCTGCTTTTCCAGTACCCTGAGCCTGGGTGAGAGAGGATGAGGAGGAGGAGGAGGGCTTGGTCATCCACTCTACCAAGTCTTCGGCATGATGTGGCTCAACATGTCCAGCTGCCGAAAAGAAGGACAAGCGTGTCCCATGGCCATGTGCTGATGACAATGCACCGCGTCCACGACCAGCACTGTTGCCCCCAGACACAGAGCCTGCTTGCCCTCTTTTATTGCCTCCTGACTGTCTGCCTCTCCTTGTTTGCCTTCCAGACATTCTAATAGATGGCCTGCAGGGAGATGGGAAAAAAGCAATAAGGGCTACCTTCAGGTGTCCTTCTCTGTCCCTTGAAACAAGGACTTGCAGAGTGAAATAAACTGACACTCTCCCTACCTACAGTTTTCTGTCCCTAGAATAAATGTTTTTTTTAATCACAATATAGCACAAGGACAATTCAGTCACTGTCCTTCCAGGTCCCTGGAAACAAGGACTTGCAGAGTGAAATAAACTGACACTCTCCCTACCTACAGTTTTCTGTCCCTAGAATAAATGTTTTTTTTAATCACAATATAGCACAAGGACAATTCAGTCACTGTCCTTCCAGGTCCCTGGAAACAAGGACTTGCAGAGTGAAAGAAACTGACACTCTCCCTACCTACAGTTTTCTGTCCCTAGAATAAATGTTTTTTTAAGCACAATATAGCACAAGGACAATTCACTCACTGTCCTTCCAGGTCCCTGGAAACAAGGACTTGCAGAGTGAAAGAAACTGACACTGTCCCTACCTACAGTTTTCTGTCCCTAGAATAAATGTTTTTTTTAAGCACACTATAGCACAAGGACAATTCAGTCACTGTCCTTCCAGGTCCCTGGAAACAAGGACTTGCAGAGTGAAATAAACTGACACTCTCCCTACCTACAGTTTTCTGTCCCTAGAATAAATGTTTTTTTTAATCACAATATAGCACAAGGACAATTCAGTCACTGTCCTTCCAGGTCCCTGGAAACAAGGACTTGCAGAGTGAAAGAAAAAAAACACTCTCCCTACCTACAGTTTTCTGTCCCTAGAAAAAATGTTTTTTTTAATCACAATATAACACAAGGACAATTCACTCACTGTCCTTCCAGGTCCCTGGAAACAAGGACTTGCAGAGTGAAATAAACTGACACTCTCCCTACCTACAGTTTTCTGTCCCTAGAATAAATGTTTTTTTTAATCACAATATAGCACAAGGACAATTCAGTCACTGTCCTTCCAGGTCCCTGGAAACAAGGACTTGCAGAGTGAAATAAACTGACACTCTCCCTACCTACAGTTTTCTGTCCCTAGAATAAATGTTTTTTTTAATCACAATATAGCACAAGGACAATTCAGTCACTGTCCTTCCAGGTCCCTGGAAACAAGGACTTGCAGAGTGAAAGAAACTGACACTCTCCCTACCTACAGTTTTCTGTCCCTAGAATAAATGTTTTTTTAAGCACAATATAGCACAAGGACAATTCACTCACTGTCCTTCCAGGTCCCTGGAAACAAGGACTTGCAGAGTGAAAGAAACTGACACTGTCCCTACCTACAGTTTTCTGTCCCTAGAATAAATGTTTTTTTTAAGCACACTATAGCACAAGGACAATTCAGTCACTGTCCTTCCAGGTCCCTGGAAACAAGGACTTGCAGAGTGAAATAAACTGACACTCTCCCTACCTACAGTTTTCTGTCCCTAGAATAAATGTTTTTTTTAATCACAATATAGCACAAGGACAATTCAGTCACTGTCCTTCCAGGTCCCTGGAAACAAGGACTTGCAGAGTGAAAGAAAAAAAACACTCTCCCTACCTACAGTTTTCTGTCCCTAGAAAAAATGTTTTTTTTAATCACAATATAACACAAGGACAATTCACTCACTGTCCTTCCAGGTCCCTGGAAACAAGGACTTGCAGAGTGAAATAAACTGACACTCTCCCTACCTACAGTTTTCTGTCCCTAGAATAAATGTTTTTTTTAATCACAATATAGCACAAGGACAATTCAGTCACTGTCCTTCCAGGTCCCTGGAAACAAGGACTTGCAGAGTGAAATAAACTGACACTCTCCCTACCTACAGTTTTCTGTCCCTAGAATAAATGTTTTTTTTAATCACAATATAGCACAAGGACAATTCACTCACTGTCCTTCCAGGTCCCTGGAAACAAGGACTTGCAGAGTGAAAGAAACTGACACTCTCCCTACCTACAGTTTTCTGTCCCTAGAATAAATGTTTTTTTAAGCACAATATAGCACAAGGACAATTCACTCACTGTCCTTCCAGGTCCCTGGAAACAAGGACTTGCAGAGTGAAAGAAACTGACACTGTCCCTACCTACAGTTTTCTGTCCCTAGAATAAATGTTTTTTTTAAGCACACTATAGCACAAGGACAATTCAGTCACTGTCCTTCCAGGTCCCTGGAAACAAGGACTTGCAGAGTGAAATAAACTGACACTCTCCCTACCTACAGTTTTCTGTCCCTAGAATAAATGTTTTTTTTAATCACAATATAGCACAAGGACAATTCAGTCACTGTCCTTCCAGGTCCCTGGAAACAAGGACTTGCAGAGTGAAAGAAAAAAAACACTCTCCCTACCTACAGTTTTCTGTCCCTAGAAAAAATGTTTTTTTTAATCACAATATAACACAAGGACAATTCACTCACTGTCCTTCCAGGTCCCTGGAAACAAGGACTTGCAGAGTGAAATAAACTGACACTCTCCCTACCTACAGTTTTCTGTCCCTAGAATAAATGTTTTTTTTAATCACAATATAGCACAAGGACAATTCAGTCACTGTCCTTCCAGGTCCCTGGAAACAAGGACTTGCAGAGTGAAATAAACTGACACTCTCCCTACCTACAGTTTTCTGTCCCTAGAATAAATGTTTTTTTTAATCACAATATAGCACAAGGACAATTCAGTCACTGTCCTTCCAGGTCCCTGGAAACAAGGACTTGCAGAGTGAAAGAAACTGACACTCTCCCTACCTACAGTTTTCTGTCCCTAGAATAAATGTTTTTTTAAGCACAATATAGCACAAGGACAATTCACTCACTGTCCTTCCAGGTCCCTGGAAACAAGGACTTGCAGAGTGAAAGAAACTGACACTGTCCCTACCTACAGTTTTCTGTCCCTAGAATAAATGTTTTTTTTAAGCACACTATAGCACAAGGACAATTCAGTCACTGTCCTTCCAGGTCCCTGGAAACAAGGACTTGCAGAGTGAAATAAACTGACACTCTCCCTACCTACAGTTTTCTGTCCCTAGAATAAATGTTTTTTTTAATCACAATATAGCACAAGGACAATTCAGTCACTGTCCTTCCAGGTCCCTGGAAACAAGGACTTGCAGAGTGAAAGAAAAAAAACACTCTCCCTACCTACAGTTTTCTGTCCCTAGAAAAAATGTTTTTTTTAATCACAATATAACACAAGGACAATTCACTCACTGTCCTTCCAGGTCCCTGGAAACAAGGACTTGCAGAGTGAAAGAAACTGACACTGTCCCTACCTACAGTTTTCTGTCCCTAGAATAAATGTTTTTTTTAATCACAATATAGCACAAGGACAATTCAGTCACTGTCCTTCCAGGTCCCTGGAAACAAGGACTTGCAGAGTGAAATAAACTGACACTCTCCCTACCTACAGTTTTCTGTCCCTAGAATAAATGTTTTTTTTAATCACAATATAGCACAAGGACAATTCAGTCACTGTCCTTCCAGGTCCCTGGAAACAAGGACTTGCAGAGTGAAATAAACTGACACTCTCCCTACCTACAGTTTTCTGTCCCTAGAATAAATGTTTTTTTTAATCACAATATAGCACAAGGACAATTCAGTCACTGTCCTTCCAGGTCCCTGGAAACAAGGACTTGCAGAGTGAAATAAACTGACACTCTCCCTACCTACAGTTTTCTGTCCCTAGAATAAATGTTTTTTTTAATCACAATATAGCACAAGGACAATTCAGTCACTGTCCTTCCAGGTCCCTGGAAACAAGGACTTGCAGAGTGAAAGAAACTGACACTCTCCCTACCTACAGTTTTCTGTCCCTAGAATAAATGTTTTTTTAAGCACAATATAGCACAAGGACAATTCACTCACTGTCCTTCCAGGTCCCTGGAAACAAGGACTTGCAGAGTGAAATAAACTGACACTCTCCCTACCTACAGTTTTCTGTCCCTAGAATAAATGTTTTTTTTAATCACAATATAGCACAAGGACAATTCAGTCACTGTCCTTCCAGGTCCCTGGAAACAAGGACTTGCAGAGTGAAAGAAACTGACACTCTCCCTACCTACAGTTTTCTGTCCCTAGAATAAATGTTTTTTTAAGCACAATATAGCACAAGGACAATTCACTCACTGTCCTTCCAGGTCCCTGGAAACAAGGACTTGCAGAGTGAAAGAAACTGACACTGTCCCTACCTACAGTTTTCTGTCCCTAGAATAAATGTTTTTTTTAAGCACACTATAGCACAAGGACAATTCAGTCACTGTCCTTCCAGGTCCCTGGAAACAAGGACTTGCAGAGTGAAATAAACTGACACTCTCCCTACCTACAGTTTTCTGTCCCTAGAATAAATGTTTTTTTTAATCACAATATAGCACAAGGACAATTCAGTCACTGTCCTTCCAGGTCCCTGGAAACAAGGACTTGCAGAGTGAAAGAAACTGACACTCTCCCTACCTACAGTTTTCTGTCCCTAGAATAAATGTTTTTTTAAGCACAATATAACACAAGGACAATTCACTCACTGTCCTTCCAGGTCCCTGGAAACAAGGACTTGCAGAGTGAAATAAACTGACACTCTCCCTACCTACAGTTTTCTGTCCCTAGAATAAATGTTTTTTTTAATCACAATATAGCACAAGGACAATTCAGTCACTGTCCTTCCAGGTCCCTGGAAACAAGGACTTGCAGAGTGAAATAAACTGACACTCTCCCTACCTACAGTTTTCTGTCCCTAGAATAAATGTTTTTTTTAATCACAATATAGCACAAGGACAATTCAGTCACTGTCCTTCCAGGTCCCTGGAAACAAGGACTTGCAGAGTGAAAGAAACTGACACTCTCCCTACCTACAGTTTTCTGTCCCTAGAATAAATGTTTTTTTAAGCACAATATAGCACAAGGACAATTCACTCACTGTCCTTCCAGGTCCCTGGAAACAAGGACTTGCAGAGTGAAAGAAACTGACACTGTCCCTACCTACAGTTTTCTGTCCCTAGAATAAATGTTTTTTTTAAGCACACTATAGCACAAGGACAATTCAGTCACTGTCCTTCCAGGTCCCTGGAAACAAGGACTTGCAGAGTGAAATAAACTGACACTCTCCCTACCTACAGTTTTCTGTCCCTAGAATAAATGTTTTTTTTAATCACAATATAGCACAAGGACAATTCAGTCACTGTCCTTCCAGGTCCCTGGAAACAAGGACTTGCAGAGTGAAAGAAAAAAAACACTCTCCCTACCTACAGTTTTCTGTCCCTAGAAAAAATGTTTTTTTTAATCACAATATAACACAAGGACAATTCACTCACTGTCCTTCCAGGTCCCTGGAAACAAGGACTTGCAGAGTGAAATAAACTGACACTCTCCCTACCTACAGTTTTCTGTCCCTAGAATAAATGTTTTTTTTAATCACAATATAGCACAAGGACAATTCAGTCACTGTCCTTCCAGGTCCCTGGAAACAAGGACTTGCAGAGTGAAATAAACTGACACTCTCCCTACCTACAGTTTTCTGTCCCTAGAATAAATGTTTTTTTTAATCACAATATAGCACAAGGACAATTCAGTCACTGTCCTTCCAGGTCCCTGGAAACAAGGACTTGCAGAGTGAAAGAAACTGACACTCTCCCTACCTACAGTTTTCTGTCCCTAGAATAAATGTTTTTTTAAGCACAATATAGCACAAGGACAATTCACTCACTGTCCTTCCAGGTCCCTGGAAACAAGGACTTGCAGAGTGAAAGAAACTGACACTGTCCCTACCTACAGTTTTCTGTCCCTAGAATAAATGTTTTTTTTAAGCACACTATAGCACAAGGACAATTCAGTCACTGTCCTTCCAGGTCCCTGGAAACAAGGACTTGCAGAGTGAAATAAACTGACACTCTCCCTACCTACAGTTTTCTGTCCCTAGAATAAATGTTTTTTTTAATCACAATATAGCACAAGGACAATTCAGTCACTGTCCTTCCAGGTCCCTGGAAACAAGGACTTGCAGAGTGAAAGAAAAAAAACACTCTCCCTACCTACAGTTTTCTGTCCCTAGAAAAAATGTTTTTTTTAATCACAATATAACACAAGGACAATTCACTCACTGTCCTTCCAGGTCCCTGGAAACAAGGACTTGCAGAGTGAAAGAAACTGACACTGTCCCTACCTACAGTTTTCTGTCCCTAGAATAAATGTTTTTTTTAATCACAATATAGCACAAGGACAATTCAGTCACTGTCCTTCCAGGTCCCTGGAAACAAGGACTTGCAGAGTGAAATAAACTGACACTCTCCCTACCTACAGTTTTCTGTCCCTAGAATAAATGTTTTTTTTAATCACAATATAGCACAAGGACAATTCAGTCACTGTCCTTCCAGGTCCCTGGAAACAAGGACTTGCAGAGTGAAATAAACTGACACTCTCCCTACCTACAGTTTTCTGTCCCTAGAATAAATGTTTTTTTTAATCACAATATAGCACAAGGACAATTCAGTCACTGTCCTTCCAGGTCCCTGGAAACAAGGACTTGCAGAGTGAAATAAACTGACACTCTCCCTACCTACAGTTTTCTGTCCCTAGAATAAATGTTTTTTTTAATCACAATATAGCACAAGGACAATTCAGTCACTGTCCTTCCAGGTCCCTGGAAACAAGGACTTGCAGAGTGAAAGAAACTGACACTCTCCCTACCTACAGTTTTCTGTCCCTAGAATAAATGTTTTTTTAAGCACAATATAGCACAAGGACAATTCACTCACTGTCCTTCCAGGTCCCTGGAAACAAGGACTTGCAGAGTGAAATAAACTGACACTCTCCCTACCTACAGTTTTCTGTCCCTAGAATAAATGTTTTTTTTAATCACAATATAGCACAAGGACAATTCAGTCACTGTCCTTCCAGGTCCCTGGAAACAAGGACTTGCAGAGTGAAAGAAACTGACACTCTCCCTACCTACAGTTTTCTGTCCCTAGAATAAATGTTTTTTTAAGCACAATATAGCACAAGGACAATTCACTCACTGTCCTTCCAGGTCCCTGGAAACAAGGACTTGCAGAGTGAAAGAAACTGACACTGTCCCTACCTACAGTTTTCTGTCCCTAGAATAAATGTTTTTTTTAAGCACACTATAGCACAAGGACAATTCAGTCACTGTCCTTCCAGGTCCCTGGAAACAAGGACTTGCAGAGTGAAATAAACTGACACTCTCCCTACCTACAGTTTTCTGTCCCTAGAATAAATGTTTTTTTTAATCACAATATAGCACAAGGACAATTCAGTCACTGTCCTTCCAGGTCCCTGGAAACAAGGACTTGCAGAGTGAAAGAAACTGACACTCTCCCTACCTACAGTTTTCTGTCCCTAGAATAAATGTTTTTTTAAGCACAATATAGCACAAGGACAATTGACTCACTGTCCTTCCAGGTCCCTGGAAACAAGGACTTGCAGAGTGAAAGAAACTGACACTGTCCCTACCTACAGTTTTCTGTCCCTAGAATAAATGTTTTTTTTAAGCACACTATAGCACAAGCACAAAACACACTGACACTCTCCCTACCTATCCTTCTCTTTCCCTAAACTAAAGGAATCCAGGTTAAGCAAGAAAGAAATAACAGTCACTGTCCCTGCCTATGCTGCTCTATCCCTGCTCCGGAACACACTACACTAGGCCGCCGTGCTGGCGGCCTTTTATAGTGTGGGGCGTGTACTAAACACCCTCAGCAATAATTGGCCACAGGCATCCTGCCTGTGGCCAATCATTGCTCTCCTCGCTGCCGGCGCTGTGATTGGCCAAGCATGCGGGGTCACAGTGCATGCTTGGCCAATCACAGCGCCTGGATGACACTGCGATGGCGTAGTGCATTGTGGGCCGTTCGCGTCACTCGAATTTGGCGCGAACGGCCCAAATCGTTCGATCTTCGTCGAACGATCGAACAGCCGATGTTCGAGTCGAACGTATGTTCGACTCGAACACGAAGCTCATCCCTACTCAAGACCCAGTAACCCAGAGGATTTTCGGTGGGGAAGGTGTCCAAGTCTGATCTTGCCCCTAGGTATTCCTGCACCATGTTTATCAGACGCTGGCGATGGTTGCTGGAACCGATCATACCTTGGGGCTGCGGACTAAAAAATTGTCTGAACGCATCGGTCAGACAGCCACCTTCTCCACCGCTCTTTCTTTGACTGACCGAAGCCTCAGCAACACGTTGTCCAGGACCAGGAATTTGTAACCTCCCAGTCTCTGGGAACGCGTTTCACAGACCTTTCTGCAAGGCCTTCCAAAGATGCCTCATCCTCTGCTCCCTCTGTGACGGCAAAATAAGGTCCACAACCTTACCCTTGTAATGTGGATCAAGAAGGGTTGCCAGCCAGTAATGATCCCTCTCCTTGATTGCACGAATACGAGGATCCTATGCAGGCTTTGCAGGATCAGGGAGGCCATGCAGTGTAGGTTTGCTGAGGCATTCGGTGCAGAGTCCTCTGGGTCACTGAGGACGACATGATCCGCAGCCACCTCCTTCCAGCCACGTACAAGTCCATGGGTGTCTTGGGACTGTAATTGATCCCTTGAAGACTGCTGCTGATGCTGAGTGCCAGCCTCCACCTCCATGCTGACACAATCCTCCTCCTCCTCGTCCTCTTCCTGTGTGATAGCCGGGCCAGCAGGAACACTGTCTGGATAAAGGGGGCCTTGAGAGGTAAGGAAGTCCTCCTCTTCCTGCCTTAAGTGCCCTGTCCATTATTCCATGCAGCGTGTGCTCCAACAGGTGGACAAGAGGTACAGTGTCACTGATGCATGCACTGTCACTGATCACCATCCTTGTGGCCTCCTCAAATGGTGCATGCATCCCTGATCATGGCCCACTGGCGTGGGGAAAAAAATCTAAGCTCCCCTGACCCTGTCCTGGTGCCATATTGCAACAGATACTCATTGATGGCCCTCTGCTGCGTGTGCAGCCGCTGCAGCATGGCCAACGTAGAGTTCCACCTGGTGGGCATGTCACAGATTAGGCGGTTCTTGGGCAGGTTGTAATCCTTTTGCAGCTCAGCCAGCCAAGCACTGGCATTATATGACTGGCGGAAATGCCCACAGAGTTTCCTGGCCTGCTTCAGGACCTCCTGTAAGCCTGGGTACCTGCATCACCAAGTTAAGGACATGAGCCAAACAGGGCACATGGGTCAGTTGTCCCTGTCGGAGGGTGGAGAGGAGGTTGGTGCCATTGTCGGAAACCACCTTTCCTGGCTTAAGCTGGCGTGGCGTCAACCACCTCTGAGCCTGCCCCTGCAGAGCTGACAGAATCTCTGCCCCAGTGTGGCTCCTGTCCCCCAAGCACACCAGCTCAAGCACTGCATGGCATCTTTTTGCCTGCGTACTGGCGTAGCCCCTTGACCGCCTACGGAGCACCGCTGGTTCCGAGGACAAATCAGCACAGGAAGAGGCCATGGAGGAAGAAGAAGAGGAGGGAGTGGAGGAGAGAGGTGTGTCAGAATCACCAGTAGTAACATTTTGGAGGCGTGGTGGCGGAACAACCTCCAACACTACTGCACCTTGTCCTGCATCCTTCCTTCCAGGAGGAGGACGGCTTGGTCATCCACTTTACCAAATATTGGGCATGTTGCGGCTCAACATGGCCAGCTGCCGAAAAGAAGGACAAGCGTTTCCCACCGCCACGTGCTGATGAGGATGCACCGTGTCCACGACCAGCGGCACTGTTGCCTCTAGACCCAGAGCCTGCTTGCCCTCTTTTATTGCCTCGTGACTGTCTGCCTCTCATTGTTTGCCTTCTAGACATACTAATGGCCTGCTGTGGTGTTAGTATGGGAAAAGCAGCAATTGTTTTCAGTTAGTTTTAGGTGAAAAATGTGCAGAGGACACAGTACACTGAAAATACTTGCAGCTCTCTGCTTGTGGTTTTATTATGAGAACACCACTATAATAGTCACTAACTGTATTCAGGTGAGCTTTAGGTAAACGCTAAGCAAAGCACACAGTAGTACACTTAAAGCGGAGCTCCGCCAAAATAAAATATTAAAAGCCAGCAGCTACAAATACTGTCCTGGAGTCCAGCGACGTCCGCAGCAGAAGACGAGCAATCGCTCGTCACTCTGCTGCCCCCACCACCATCCTCGATGAGGGAACCAGGAAGTGAAGCCTTACGGCTTCACTGCCCGGTTCCCTACGGCGCATGCGCGAGTTGCGCTGCGCCGTTCTGACTGGTCCCCATGTGTTCTGGGAGCCGAGTGTCTCCCAGAACACAACGGGGAATCTGCGGGAAGTGACGTGCTTTCCGCAGATTTCCCGCAGAGAGGACTCCCGGAAGTAGGTGCAAATACCTGTCTTAGACAGGTATCTGCACCCCCCTCCCCCCTGAAAGGTGTCAATTGTGACACCGGAGGGGGGGAGGGTTCCGATGAGCGCAAGTTCCACTTTAGGGTGGAGCTCCGCTTTAAGGGAAACACTGACTGTCTGCAGCTAGCACAATCACCTGCCTGCCTGTCACAGTATAGAGACTAACAGGAACGGATTTAGCTAAACTGAATACAGTGTATAAATATATATACAACACCTAAGATGCATATATTTCCTCTACACACTGTAACTGCAGCTAACTGACTTGCCCGTCTGCTCTATCTAACTCAATATAAATGACACTGTCTGTCTCTGTAAACTTTCGTTTTAAAACTCAAGTATATACGGTATGTTACACTGACCGTAGAGCAGTCTGGCAAGCTTGTGTAGATCACACGCCGAGCCAAACAGAAATACAAACTCCTCGGTAAGCATAATAGTCTCATAAATGTATTTCTATTCCGTGTTCACCTGCTTCCCCTGGAGTTCAGATTTCATCTTCCAGCCGCTGTGCCTCCGCTATGCAGCATCAAATCCTCGTCCTCCCAGACTTCTCTTACTGGATTTACTAAAGATATCTAGCGGTGTACAAACACAACCAGAAACATCTATAAATGTATTTTTCTACTGCTGCATCCTCTACATCTCCAGACATGTAAGTGCCCTATTAGATATACACAGCTGTCCATTCATCTGGGAATAGAGTGGTGAATTACGGTTGATCCATCAAACTCTTGTTAGCGATATAAGTGATGGACGCATTTGGCATCTCGATGAAAACAGGGAACTTGAGCATGCATGCGGCAGGTTCATTAACAACCATAATCACATTATTTACCAGTGGGGATGAGTTTCGTGTTCGAGTCGAACCCATGTTCGACTCGAACATCGGCTCTTCGATCGTTCGACGAAGATCGGACATTATGGGCCGTTCGCGCCAAATTCGAGTGGCGCGTCACGGCCCATAATTCAATGCGGCATTGCAGTGCATTGCTGGCTGATGATTGGCCAAGCATGGACTATGACCCGCATGCTTGGCCAATCACAGCGCAGAAAAAATGGAGAGCCATAATTGGCCAAAGCCAGGGTGGCTTTGGCCAATTATGGCTCAGGGGGTTTAGTACACGCCCCACACTATATAAGGCAGCCGGCGACGACACCGGAGACCCCCGAAGTCGGAAGAGACCCCCGGAGTTGGAAGAAGACCCCCGGAGCTGTGTAATAAATTACTTTAAAAAGCTGTGTGTGTTTTTTTATTGCCATTTTTTTTCCACCAGGTGAATGGGTAGGGGTACGATGTACCCCATACTCATTCACATAGGGTGGAGGGCCGGCATCTGGGGGCCCCCTTATTAAAGGGGGCTCCCGGATTCCGATCAGCCCCCGCCCGCAGACCCCGACAACCAATGGCCAGGGTTGTCGGGAAGAGGCCCTTGTCCCCATCAACATGGGGACAGGGTGCTTTGGGGTGGGGGGGCCGCAGGTCGCCCCCCTGCCCCAGAGCACCAAACCACCCATGTTGAGGGCATGCGGCCTGGTATGGTTCAGGAGGGAGGGGGGCCGCTCTCTCGGCCCCCCCTCTTCCCCTGCAGCCTGCCAGGTTGCGTGCTCGGATAAGGGCTTGGTTTGGATTCTGAGGGGGACCCCCACAATGATTTTTCGGCTTGGGGGATTCCCCTTCAAATCCATACCAGACCGAAGGGCCTGGTATGCTCCTGAAGGGGGAACCCATGCCGTTTTTTTATTTAAAAATTGGCGTGGAGATCCCGCTCAGGATTCATACCAAACACAGTGCCTGGTATTGGCGGGGATCCACGTCGGATCCCGTTCAATACAGTGCCGCGTCTCCTCGCTATTGCAGCGAGCGCGAGATGTGTCACCACCCTGTCGCCGAGATGTCAGCACCCTGTCGCCGAGAATCTCCGCGATGGGATTGCGATGAATATACAATGTCGGCGGCACCTACTGTACCTTGTCCAGGGATTGAGCTGGATCAGGAGGAGGCTTACTGGAGTGAGCCAGGAGGAAGTTGGTGGGAAAAAGTCCAGCTGTCCTGCGGTGGTCTAGGAAGAGCCTGGTGGATATCAGCAGGAGGCAACTGATGATCCTGTGGCTATGTGAGTAAAAGACCCCCCTATGCTGGGAAGAAATGGCAGTGTGTAGCTTTTAACCTCCTGAGTGAGTACAGGTCACCATCAGTATTGGGAATTCTGTGGGACAATCAAGGGCAGACAGCAGTGTGTGGAGAACAGCCAGAAGTTGAGGAGTCCTCAAGTTTTTTCCAATGACAGTTCACCAGGGGTATACCATGCTTGCTATCCCCCATTCAAGTTCCAGTTCCAATAAATACCAATAAAAGGAGCCCCTAGACCAGTGATGGGGAACCTTGGCACCCCAGATGTTTTGGAACTACATTTCCCATGATGCTTATGCACTCTGCAGTGTAGTTGAGCATCATGGGAAATGTAGTTCCAAAACATCTGGGGTGCCAAGGTTCCCCATCACTGCCCTAGACTGTTTTCTGAGCGAGTGAAAGAATGAAGAAAATGCCATGTGCTTGGCTGTGTGTGCTGCAAAGGGGGAAATAGGGCCAAATTCACCAGCAGCTCTTTAGGCGGTGCACTACAATGATGTTTGAGTTACTGTATTGTCACTGTTGAAGGCAGAACACTGTTTTTGTTTAACAGCCTCTAAGTCACATTGGGAGGCCAAAATGCCTTAAAAAAAAAGACAGTGATGTTTGAGATTTTGAGCAATGATCTGAACTTTTCTGTCTCTGATTTCCTGGTGGCTTGAAGTGCTCAATAATCAATAATGAAAATTTCTAACCTGCTGGAAAAACAACCTATGAATGAACCTGAGCCTTGTCTTTTTTATGTAGAAAAGCGATCTCCAAACTGCGGCCCTTTGCTTGCTTTTATCCGACCCTTGAGGTGCTATTTCATTCACTGATACCAGGGAAGGGGCACAATTCCTACCAATGACACTAAAGATGGGGCACAGTTCCTCCCACTGACACTAACAATGGGGCCCAATAACACCAATGATGGGGCACAATTCCTCCCAATGACTCCAATGATGGAACACAATACCTCCCAATGACTCCAATGATGGGGCACAATTCCTACCAATGACTCCAATGATGGAGCACAATACCTCCCAATGACTCCAATGATGGAACACAATTCCTCCCAATGACTCCAATGATGGAGCACAATACCTCCCTCCCAATGATTCCAATGATGGAACACAATTCCCCCCAATGACTCCAATGATGGAACACAATACCTCCCAATGACTCCAATGATGGAACACAATTCCCCCCAATGACTCCAATGATGGAACACAATACCTCCCAATGACTCCAATGATGGGGCACAATTCCTCCCAATGACTCCAATGATGGAGCACAATACCTCCAAATGATTCCAATGATGGAACACAATTCCCCCCAATGACTCCAATGATGGAACACAATTCCTCCCAATGATTCCAATGATGGAACACAATTCCCCCCAATGACTCCAATGATGGAACACAATTCCCCCCAATGACTCCAATGATGGAACACAATACCTCCCAATGATTCCAATGATGGAACACAATTCCCCCCAATGACTCCAATGATGGAACACAATTCCTCCCAATGACTCCAATGATGGGACACAATACCTCCCAATGACTCCAATGATGGGGCACAATACCTCCAAATGATTCCAATGATGGAACACAATTCCCCCCAATGACTCCAATGATGGAACACAATTCCCCCCAATGACTCCAATGATGGAACACAATTCCCCCCAATGACTCCAATGATGGAACACAATTCCCCCCAATGACTCCAATGATGGGGCACAATACCTCCCAATGACTCCAATGATGGGGCACAATACCTCCAAATGATTCCAATGATGGAACACAATTCCCCCCAATGACTCCAATGATGGAACACAATTCCCCCCAATGACTCCAATGATGGGACACAATACCTCCCAATGACTCCAATGATGGGGCACAATACCTCCAAATGATTCCAATGATGGAACACAATTCCTCCCAATGACTCCAATGATGGAGCACAATACCTCCAAATGATTCCAATGATGGAACACAATTCCCCCCAATGACTCCAATGATGGGGCCCAATTCCCCCCAATGACTCCAATGATGGAACACAATTCCCCCCAATGACTCCAATGATGGAACACAATTCCCCCCAATGACTCCAATGATGGAACACAATACCTCCCAATGACTCCAATGATGGGGCCCAATTCCTACCAATGACACCAATGATGAGGCACAGTTCCTCCCACTGACACCAACAATGGGGCCCAATAACACCAATGATGGGGCACAATTCCTACCAATGACTTCAATGATGGAACACAATACCTCCCAATGACTCCAATGATGGGGCACAATTCCTCCCAATGGCTTCAATGATGGAAAACAATACCTCCCAATGACTCCAATGATGGGGCCCAATTCCTACCAATGACACCAATGATGGGGCACAGTTCCTCCCACTGACACCAACAATGGGACCCAATAACACCAATGATGGGGCACAATTCCTACCAATGACTTCAATGATGGAACACAATTCCTCCCAATGACTCCAATGATGGGGCACAATTCCTACCAATGACTTCAATGATGGAACACAATACCTACCAATGACTTCAATGATGGAACACAATACCTCCCAATGACTCCAATGATGGGGCACAGTTCCTCCCACTGACACCAACAATGGGGCCCAATAACACCAATGATGGGGCACAATTCCTACCAATGACTTCAATGATGGAACACAATACCTCCCAATGACTCCAATGATGGGGCACAATTCCTACCAATGACACCAATGATGGGGCACTATTCCTTCCACTGACACCAACAATAGGGCCCAATGACACCAATGATGAGGCAGAATTCCTAACATCAAAATCAATAACAGGGCATTGTTTACTCTGATGCTGGGACTTTTTCTACCCCCAATGGCCACAGTCCAGCCTCCCTAAAGTCAGGCCCTATGTTCAGAAAGTTTGGAGACCCCTGATGTAGTAGAATGAAAGAAAATACTACTGTCAATGTATTATAGGGTAACAATTGCAGAAGGTCACAGTGCCCAGGAGGTATGTTCCTTCCTATGGTCAGGGCCGGTGGTAGACCATTTTTCTCCCTAGGCAAGACCAGGGGGCTCTAAAATGTTTTGTTTTTTATGTATCTCTTTACATATTTAAAACAATTTATTTTTATTCTTTTTTATTTTATTTATTTTTACATAACTTTTATTGCCATTACATAGGGAACCAATACCCCTCCCCCCGCCCCTATGTGATAGCATATGGGTGACAGGTACTCTTCATTAAACATTCAGAGCCTATTAGACCCTGGATGTCTCCTCTGTACTCCGCTGACACCGGCACCGGCATAGTCAGCTTTGGCCCTACCATACAGCTGTGAGACTGTTTTCAGCCAAGTGTTTACCGGTTCCTTCCTTTGGTAAATAATGTGATTATGGTTGTTAACCCCTTCCATACAGGGCACTTATACAGCTTCCTGCCCAGACCACTTTTCAGCTTTCTGCGCTGTTGCACTTTGAATGACAATTGTGCGGTCATGCTACACTGTACCCAAAGTACATTTTTATCATTTTGTTCCCACAAATAGAGCTTTCTTTTGGTGGTATTTGATCTTCTCTGCGATTTTTTTTTCTGCTAAAAAAATTAAATAAAGACCGAAAATTTTGAAAAAAAAAACGTATTTTTTTTGTTTCAGTTACAAAACGTTGTAAATAAGTACGTTTTCTCCTTCACCGATGGGCACTGATGGGGCTGCACTGACGGGTACTGATAAGGCGGCACTGATGGGCACCGATAGGCGGCACGGATGGGCACCGATAGGCGGCACGGATGGGCACCGATAGGTGGCACGGATGGGCACCGGTAGGTGGCACGGATGGGCACAGATAGGCGGCACGGATGCGCACAAATAGGTGGCACGGATGGGCACAGATAGGCGGCATGGATGGGCACAGATGGGCACAGATAGGTGGCACGGATGGGCACAGATAGGCGGCACGGATGGGCACCGATAGGCGGCACGGATGGGCACTGATAGGCGGCATGGATGGGCACTGATAGGCGGCATGGATGGGCACTGATAGGTGGCACGGATGGGCATGGATGGTCACTGATAGGTGGCATGGATGGGCACTGATAGGTGGCACTGTACTGTAATGTGTTACTAATGGATGCCAATCAGTGCCAAACAATAATGCCTGCCAATCAGTGATGCCCATTGTGGGCACTGATTGGCATCCATTGTGGGCACTTATTGGCATCCATTAGGGGCACAGAATGGCATCCCTGTGGTCTAGGGAGGCATCCCTGGTGGTCCAGTGGCATCCCTGGTGGTCCAGTGTGGGCATCCTCGGGGGGGTTGCGCTGATAATCGATCAGCACAAACCCCCCCTGTCAGAGGAGCAGCCGATCGGCTCTCCTCTACTCGCGTCTGACAGACGCAAGTGAGGAAAAGCAGATGACCGGCTTTTCCTGTTTACATCGTGATCAGCCGTGATTGGACACGGCCGATCACGTGTTAAAGAGTCTCCGTCGGAGACTCTTTACCTAGATCGGTGTTGCGGGGTGTCAGACTGGCACCCTGCAACAACGATCGCCGCGATGCGCGCCCATATGACGTCCAGTCAGGGTTTTGAAACCACTTTGCCGCCGTCAATCCGCTATAGGGCGGGCGGCAAGTGGTTAATTAACCTTCCGCATTCATGTTCAAATTCTTTGCTTTCCATCGAGATACTAAATGCTTCCATCTCAAGAGATCGCTCTTATATCTCCAACAAGATGCTTGATGGATCTACTGTAATTAAGCACGTTATTCCCAGAGGGAAGACAGTCACGTGAGCTGGGATATATTTAATAAGGCACTTACTCGGAGCAGATGAAGAGGACGCTGCCGTAGAAAAATACATTTAAAGCATTTTTTTTTTTTTTAACGTTTTTTTTTTATTGAACTGTATATACATACAGGATAATTATTGGTGGTACAAGGGCAATACATTATCCATCAGAAATAAAAATGAGTGATAAAGCAGTACTAAACATATATCAGGGTAACCAGCCATGAGTGCAATCATAGCTCACCGTACATCATTCACAAAGTATTCTAAGATTCCTCAGGCAAGAGTTGCCGTATTATTTAACCACCGGTCCCATACTTTGTTGTATTTGGAGGGGCATCCTCTATTTATATATAGGAATTTCTTAAAAGGAAGGCTACTATTGACCTCGGATTTCCACTCTTCGAAAGTAAGGGGGTGTCTGT
Organism: Rana muscosa; assembly: GCA_029206835.1. Lineage (NCBI taxonomy): Eukaryota > Metazoa > Chordata > Amphibia > Anura > Ranidae > Rana > Rana muscosa. Next base: position 315,587,241 of record CM055123.1, on the reverse strand, counting down.
CTCATCCACTTTCTGGCGATAGTTCTCCTAGCTCAAGCCCTGTACACACGGCCGAGAATCTCGTCAGGAATAGGGATGAGCCGAACACCCCCGGGTTCGGTTCGCACCAGAACCTTCGAACGGACCGAAAGTTTGCGCGAATTTTCGAACCCTATTCGTTATAATGGACGCGAACGTTCGAAATCAAAATTGCTAATTACAACGGCCAATATGCATGTTAATGTTATAAAACAGGTTTGGGGACCCGGGTCCTGCCCCAGGGGACATATATCAATGCAAAAAGAAATTTTAAAAACTAAAGTTTTTTCGGGAGCAGTCATTTTAATGATGCATAAAGTGAAAAAAAAAAAAGTGAAATTTTCCTTTAAATACGGTACCTGGGGGGTGTCTAAAGTATGCCTGTGAAGTGGCATGTGTTTCCCGTGTTTAGAACTGTCCTTGCACAAAATGACATTTGTAAAGGAAAAAAAGAAGCCATTTAAAACCACTTGCGGCTTTAATGTCATGTCTTGTCCTGGCCGCCATATGGCTGAAAATCCTTGAGAAAAATGGCATGGCTACCCCATCACCCCCCCCCCCCACCCCAGCCCCTTTGGGTCTTGTATGGATACTAAGGGGGACCCCGCACCCAAAATAAAACCCTATACCTACAACCCTATATACTCTGAACAGCAGTATATAGGTGGTGCAAACAAGACATGGACTGTAGGTTTGTTCTTAAGTAGAATCTGAACAGGTACATTATGAAGTGTAGCTACATCCCAAAAAAATCAATTTTTAAGCTTTTTGGAGAACATAGGGAGGGGTTATCACCCCTGTAACATTTGCTGTCTTTGCACATCTGTTCAGAACATGTCACCTCACTTTCCGTCCCAATGACAAATGTTTTTGGAAAAGTGGGGTTTTAATTGAAACAAGGATTGGTGATAAAGCATCAGTAGAGAGGAGATACCTTTTTCCCAAATTAAATCTAACAGGATAGAATTTTCCTTCCTAGGGGTAGATTTCCTCTCACTTCCTGTTTTCTCTTGCCGTTTGCAAGTAGGAGTCGTTTGTAAGTTGGATGTTTGAAAGTAGGGGCCTGCCGTATATACTCTGCAGAAATTTGCCCTATTAGATATTGGTGTAGCCACAAGACTGGTGGGCACAGGAATGGGCCCTGCTGTGAGTTAATAGATCAAGATTTGTACTTGCATGCACCTGTTGAACCGGGCAGAAAAATTGGGCCTTTGGTGGTGGTGGTGGTGGTGGTGGACGGTGTTGCCACAAGACTGTAAGCCCTCACAGTTACTCTTGGTGGGTGCAGGAATGGGCCCTGCTGTGAGTTATTAGATCAAGATTTGTAATAGCATGCACCTGTTGAACAGGGCAGAAAAATTGGGCCTTTGGTGGTGGTGGTGGTGGTGGACGGTGTTGCCACAAGACTGTAGGCCCTCATAGTTACTCTTGGTGGGCGCAGGAATGGGCCCTGCTGTGAACTATTAGATCAAGATTTGTAATTACACGCCCCTGTTAAACAGGGGCTGAAAAATTGTGCCTTAGGCATTGGTGCTGGTGCCACAACACTGCAACCCCTCACAGATACTGTACTTGGAGCACAGCAGTCACACCTGTTGCGAAGCATCTTTTTAAAAAATTGTAATTACACGCCCCTGTTATACAGGGGCTGAAAAATTGTGCCTTAGGCACTGGTGCTGGTGCCACAACACTGCAACCCCTCACAGATACTGTACTCTGAGCACAGCAATGAGACCTGTTGCAAAGCATTGCCTAAAAATTGTAATTACACGCCCCAACAGGGGCTGAAAAATTGTGCCTTAGGCACTGGTGCTGGTGCCACAACACTGCAACCCCTCACAGATACTGTACTCTGAGCACAGCAGTCACACCTGTTGCGAAGCATCTTTTTAAAAAATTGTAATTACACGCCCCTGTTATACAGGGGCTGAAAAATTGTGCCTTAGGCACTGGTGTGGTGGCATGGATCATTGAGGAGGAGGAAGAGGATAGTCAGTGAACATAACAGGACAGTCACTCAGCATCAGCATAGGCAGTCTTGAAGGGATGTGACATTATAAATTATTCCGTTATATCCGCTTCAGGTGTCTGGTAGCTGGTGGTGATCCAAGACTGATTCATTTTTATGAAGGTCAGTCGATCAACCGAGTCGGTGGACAGGCGCACCCTATGATCGGTGACAAATCCTCCAGCAGCACTGAATGTGCGTTCGGAAAGAACGCTGGATGCAGGACAGGCCAGTAGCTCAATTGCATACTGTGCAAGCTCTGGCCAGTGATCCATCCTCAGGACCCAGTAAGCCAGAGGATTTTCGGTGGGAAAGGTGTCCAAGTCTGACCTTGCCCCTAGGTATTCCTGCACCATGTATATCAGACGCTGGCGATGGTTGCTGGAACCGATCATACCTTGGGGCTGCGGACTAAAAAATTGTCTGAACGCATCGGTCAGAAGTCCACCTTCCCCACCGCTCCTTCTGCTACTGACCGAAGCCTCAGCAACTCGTCGTCCAGGACCAGGAGTTTGTAACCTCCCAGTTTCTGGGAACGCGTTGCACAGACCTTTCTGCAAGGCCTCCCTGAGATGTCTCATCCTCTGCTCCCTCTGCGACGGCAAGATAAGGTCCGCAACCTTACCCTTGTACCGTGGATCAAGGAGAGTGGCCAGCCAGTAATGGTCACTCTCCTTGATCCGAAGAACACGAGGATCCTTCCGCAGGCTTTGCAGGATCAGGGAGGCCATGCAGCGTAGGTTAGCTGAGGCATTCGGTCCGGAGTCTTCTGGGTCACTGAGGATGACATGATCGCCAGCCACCTCCTCCCAGCCACGTACAAGTCCACTGGTTTGTTGGGACTGTACATCATCCCTAAAAGACTGCTGCTGCTGATGCTGAGTGCCAGGCTCCACCTCCATGCTCACACAATCCTCCTCCTCCTCCTCCTCCTCCTCCTCTTCCTGTGTGATGGGTGGGACAGAAGGAACATTGTCTGGATAAAGGGGGCCTTGAGAGACAAGGAAGTCCTCCTCTTCCTGCCTCTGTTCTGCCTCAAGTGCCCTGTCCATTATCCCACGCAGCGTATGCTCCAACAGGTGGACAAGAGGTACAGTGTCACTGATGCATGCACTGTCACTGCTCACCATCCTCGTGGCCTCCTCAAATGGTGAGAGGACAGTGCATGCATCCCTGATCATGCTCCACTGGCGTGGGGAAAAAAAGCCAAGCTCCCCTGACCCTGTCCTGGTGCCGTAGTCGCAAAGGTACTCATTGATGGCCCTCTGCTGCGTGTGCAGTCGCTGCAGCATGGCCAACGTTGAGTTCCACCTGGTGGGCATGTCACATATTAGGCGGTTCTTGGGCAGGTTCAGCTCCTTTTGCAGCTCAGTCAGCCGAGCACTGGCATTATAAGATCGGCGGAAATGCACACAGACTTTCCTGGCCTGCCTCAGGACATCCTGTAAGCCTGGGAACCTGCCCAAGAACCGCTGCACCACCAGGTTGAGGACGTGAGCCATACAGGGCACATGGGTGAGCTGCCCCTGTCGCAGGGCGGAGAGGAGGTTGGTGCCATTATCAGAAACGACCATTCCTGGCTTAAGCTGGCGTGGCGTCAACCACCTCTCGGCCTGCCCCTGCAGAGCTGCCAGAACCTCTGGCCCAGTGTGGCTCCTGTCCCCCAAACACACCAGCGCAAGCAGGCATGGCATCTTTTTGCCTGCGTACTCGCGTAGCCCCTTGTACGCCTACGGAGCACCGCTGGTTCCGAGGACAGAGCACTCGAAGAGGACATGGAGGAAGAAGAAGAGGAGGGGGTGGAGGAGAGAGGTGTGTCACAACCAGTAGTAGCATTTTGGAGGCGTGGTGGCGGAACAACCTCCAACACTACTGCACCTTGTCCTGCATCCCTCCCAGCTGCCAATAGAGTGACCCAATGGGCCGTGAAAGAAAGATAACGTCCCTGTCCATGCCTGCTGGACCATGAGTCAGCGGTAATATGCACCTTACCGCTGACCGCCCTGTCCAGCGAGGCATGGACATTGCCTTCCACATGCCAGTAGAGAGACGGAATTGCCTTCCGTGAGAAAAAGTGGCGTTTGGGAACCTGCCACTGAGGAACCGCACATTGAACAAACTCACGGAAGGGGGCCGAGTCTATCAACTGAAAAGGCAGCAGTTGAAGTGCTAGCAATTTAGCCAAGCTAGCATTCAACCGCTGGGCATGTGGATGGCTGGGAGTGAACTTCTTTCGACGGTCCAGCAGCTGGGGCAGGGAAATTTGCCTGCTACAATCGGACGTCGGTGTACTGCAAGTACTTGGTTGTGACACACCTAATTCTACACCTTCAGTCCTCTCAGAGCAGCTTTCAGAGAGGACTGAAGATATAGTGGGGATGGAGATCCCAGCTGATGAGGAGCAAGGAGAGGTCCGCTTTGTTCTTTGGTGTGGGTCTTTTATGTGTGCTTGCCAACGAGCTGCATGGCAGGTCGACATATGTCTGCTCATGCTTGTGGTGCCCAAGCGGCTGATGTTTTGGCCACGCGAGATACGCTTGAGACAAATATTGCAAATAGCAGTGGTGCGATCTGATGCACTCGTCTCAAAAAAGGCCCACACCAAAGAACTTTTGTGATAACGTGCAGAGGCAGCGCCCTGCACAGGCGGAGCTCTGCGGTGTGGTACAGTTGCTGTGCTGGCCTCTAGCTGGCCTCCAGGGGGCATCCTGCCTCGTTGGACATGTGACGCTGCATCCTCCTCCTCCTCCTCCTCTCTCCCTTCAGGCACCCACGTGGAGTCAGTGACCTCATCATCCCCTCCCTCTTCACCACTAGAGCAAACCTGGCAGTAAGCTGCAGCTGGTGGAACACTACTGCCAGATTGCTGTCCTTCAGCATCCCCTTTCTCTGCGCGCACACTACTGACTTCCTCAAGCTGGGTATCATCATCCGAGCCTTCGAATCGTTGGGCATCCTCCTGGAGCATGTACCCAACACTGTGCTCAAACAGTTCGGGGGACTCCTCAGGAGGACATGGTGGGTCTAGGGAAGGGGTGGCTGATGATGCCATTGAGTACGCGTTGGCAGCTGCTCTGCCAGTACCCTGAGCCTGGGTGAGAGAGGATGAGGAGGATGAGGAGGGCTTGGTCATCCATTCTACCAAGCCTTCGGCATGATGCGGCTCCACATGTCCAGCTGCCGAAAACAAAGACAAGCGTGTCCCATGGCCACGTGCTGATGACGATGCACGACCACGTCCACGGCCAGCACTGTTGTCTCTAGAAACAGAGCCTGCCTGCCCTGTGTTCTTGCCTCGGCACGCTCTGCCTCTCCTTGGCGGTCTTCCAGCCATTGTAGTCGGTAGTGTATATAGTATAAAAAATAGAACTCCTATGTGTGCTCACAACACACTGTAGGTCCTATGGGTGCTGACACTAACACACTATAGGTACTATGTGTGCTGCTGACAAGAAAATATAGGAGCTCTGTTTGCTGCCACTAACACACTAGAAGTCCTATGGGTGCTTCTGAGAAGAAAATATAGGAGCTCTGTGTGATGCCACTAACACACTAGAAGTCCTATGGGTGCTTCTGAGATGAAAATATAGGAGCTCTGTGTGATGCCACTAACACACTAGAAGTCCTATGGGTGCTGCTGAGAAGAAAATATAGGAGCTCTGTTTGCTGCCACTAACACACTAGAAGTCCTATGGGTGCTGCTGAGAAGAAAATATAGGAGCTCTGTGTGATGCCACTAACACACTAGAAGTCCTATGGGTGCTGCTGAGAAGAAAATATAGGAGCTCTGTTTGCTGCCACTAACACACTAGAAGTCCTATGGGTGCTGCTGAGAAGAAAATATAGGAGCTCTGTGTGATGCCACTAACACACTAGAAGTCCTATGGGTGCTGCTGAGAAGAAAATATAGGAGCTCTGTTTGCTGCCACTAACACACTAGAAGTCCTATGGGTGCTGCTGAGAAGAAAATATAGGAGCTCTGTTTGCTGCCACTAACACACTAGAAGTCCTATGGGTGCTGCTGAGAAGAAAATATAGGAGCTCTGTGTGATGCCACTAACACACTAGAAGTCCTATGGGTGCTGCTGAGAAGAAAATATAGGAGCTCTGTGTGATGCCACTAACACACTAGAAGTCCTATGGGTGCTGCTGAGAAGAAAATATAGGAGCTCTGTTTGCTGCCACTAACACACTAGAAGTCCTATGGGTGCTTCTGAGATGAAAATATAGGAGCTCTGTTTGCTGCCACTAACACACTAGAAGTCCTATGGGTGCTGCTGAGAAGAAAATATAGGAGCTCTGTTTGCTGCCACTAACACACTAGAAGTCCTATGGGTGCTGCTGAGAAGAAAATATAGGAGCTCTGTGTGATGCCACTAACACACTAGAAGTCCTATGGGTGCTTCTGAGATGAAAATATAGGAGCTCTGTTTGCTGCCACTAACACACTAGAAGTCCTATGGGTGCTGCTGAGAAGAAAATATAGGAGCTCTGTGTGATGCCACTAACACACTAGAAGTCCTATGGGTGCTGCTGAGAAGAAAATATAGGAGCTCTGTTTGCTGCCACTAACACACTAGAAGTCCTATGGGTGCTTCTGAGATGAAAATATAGGAGCTCTGTTTGCTGCCACTAACACACTAGAAGTCCTATGGGTGCTGCTGAGAAGAAAATATAGGAGCTCTGTTTGCTGCCACTAACACACTAGAAGTCCTATGGGTGCTGTTGGGGTGCAATGCTGTGCTAACAGTAAGCACGCACCAGACTAATCCCCAGCAGCAGCTAATAACACACTAACTGTGCAATCAGCAGCAATGAACGATCAATGACTTAGGTAGCAATGGTTTAGCAAAGAAGAGCAAATCTTTCAGTATCAAGCAAAGACAGAATCAGCAGACTAATCTCTCCTAAAGCCGGAACTCATGTGACCGGGGCCGATGGCGTGGCGGCCTTTTAAATGGTGGGGCGTGTACTAAAGCCCCTGAGCTGTAATTGGCTACAGGCGTCCTGCCTGTAGCCAATTATTGCTCTCCGAGTTTCGGGCGCTGTGATTGGCCAAGCATGCGGGGTCACAGTGCATGCTTGGCCAATCATCAGCCAGCAATGCACTGCGCCGGCCGCGCCGGCCGCAATGCATTGCGGGGCCGCTCGCATCACACGAATGTGATGCGAACGGCCCAAATAGTTCTGGGCTCGACGAGCGAGCGAACGCCCGATGCTCGATTCGAACATGGGTTCGAATCGAGCACCGGGCCCATCCCTAGTCAGGAAAAAAACGTTGTTTTTCCTGACGAGAATCTTGACAAGAATCTTGTCCCGGCCGAGTGTACACATGTACGATTCAAAAGAACCGCCGTTCTTTTGAATGGCACGAACGCGGTGACGTCATCGACTACGACGAGCGTGCGCTCGTCACATTCGATGCCGTCGCCGCCATCTTGCTACACCCTATGCCTAGGAAGCTACCGCGCATGCGTCGAAGTCATTTCGAGCATGCGCGAGTTTCCACGGCGACAGGTAAGTGTACACACGCTCGTGTTTCTCGTCGAGAAACAGGCCGACGAGATTCTCGACGAGAAAAAAAGACCGCAGGTCGTCTTTTTTTCTCGTCGGGGAATCTGGGCAGTTTTCTTGACGAGAAAACTGAAACCCGCGTACACACAGCCGGTTTTCTCGGCAAGAAAGCTCTCCCGGCAGTTTTCTTGTCGTTTTTTGCCGAGAAAACCGGTCGTGTGTACGCGGCCTCAGAATAACGTTTCATGTAGGAAGGTCATTGTAAATTTGTCTATATCAGGTTCAGGGAATATTCCCAGAATACACGGCTTTGGGTTCAGAGTTAGAGGAGTTTAGGAGTGTAGCAGGGACTGACTTGATTAGTATTCAATATACCGTATATACTCGAGTATAAGCCGAGTTTTTCAGCACATTTTTTTGCGCTGAAAATGCCCCCCTTGGCTTATACTCGAGTCACCTTTTTGCGCCTAATCTCCTGGACATTGGGGACCTGGTACTGGCCAGGCCGTAGTTCCCCCGGACCCCAAGTATGGCACACTTGTAGCCCCCCTCTTCCTCTACAAGTGTGCAAAGTTTGTTGTCCAGGGGACCTACAGTCGGGGAGCACCGCTTTTTCAAATCCGGGCACCCCTTCCATAGACTCTCATGTTAAACGGTTATTTCTCCGGTGACCTTGGGGACCTGGTACCGGCCGGTCGTAGGTCCCCTGGACCCAAAACTTAGCACACATGTAGCCCTATTTCTCTTCTACAAGTGTGCAAAGGTTATTGTCTGGGGAACCTACGGCCGGGGAGCACCGATTTTTCAAAGCCGGGAACCCCTTCCATAGACTCCCATGTTAAACGTAAGTCTAGTCATGGACACAGTGAGGCATGCAGATGGGCACAGTGAGGCACAGTGAGGCATGCAGAGGGACACCCTAGGCTTATACTCGAGTCAATACGTTTTCCCATTTTTTTGTGGTAAAATTAGGTGCCTCGGCTTATACTCAAGTATATACGGTAGATTGTGTGTGTAGTCCTCTATGGGACTTTTTAGGGTGAAGTCTACAAGTTTCAAATTTATATCAAAAAATATATATTTATTGTTGTAATACAAAATATCAAAGAGATAAAAATACATATACAATTTGGATGTACACAAGCACAACTCAAACTATAGAACAACAAAGTAACAACGTCACAAAAGACCATAAACCACTTTAAGGGTCCTGGTTCCTTGTGGGAGGGCCCAGGGTGACGTTACTTTGTTGTTCTACATTTTTATCTCTTTGATATTTTGTATTACAACAATAAATATATATTTTTTGATATAAATTTGAAACTTGTAGACTTCACCCTAAAAAGTCCCATAGAGGACTACACACACAATCTACAGAGTTAGAGGAGAGCCCATGGTATCATGAATCAATTCCACATTTACAGCATTTTACATTTTTGTTTGAACATCACTAGATTTTTTTTTAGTAAATCCAGCAACAGGAACTCTGGGGGGAATCAGTAGATTAATTCTGAACTCCAGGGAAACAGCTAAACGCAGAAGAGAAGATACATTTACTTGAACAGTTTTGCTTGCCAAAGGATTTGTATATCTGTCTAGCCCGTTCTGTGATCTACACATACTTTACAGTTTACAGATTTTTCCTTTTTTTTCCCCCATACTTTACAGATAAGCCAGTATTTTTCACCTTTTTTTCACCCCAGAGGGTCACTCCCATTACATCAGAGCTCTCCTCATCACATCACAGTCCGACAGCAGAGGTCTCCCATCATATCAGGGGTCCCTCAACACATCATATCAGGGGTCCCCCATCACATCAGAGCTCTCCTCATCACACCAGACATCCCACTCATCACAACAGAGGGTCCCTCCCATTACATCAGAGCTCTCCTCATCACATCACAGTCCCACAATCACACCAGTGGTCTCCCATCATATCAGGGGTCCCTCATCACATCATATCAGGGGTCCCCCCATCACATCACATTAGAGGTCCCCCCATCACATCAGATGTCCCCCCATCACATCACATCAGAGGTCCCCATCACATCATATCAGGGATCCCCCATCACATCACACCAGAGGTCCCCCCATCACATCAGAGCTCTCCTCATCACATCAGAGGTCTCCCTTCTAACTATAACTCTCCTCATCACATCAGAGGTCCCCCATCACATAAGATGTCCCCCCATCACATCATATCAGTGGTCCTCTATTACATCACTCCAGATTTCCCCCATCCCACCAGAGGTCCCCCCTTCACATCAGAGCTCTCCTCTTGACACCAGAGGTCCCCCATCACATCAGAGGTCCCCCCCCATTACATCAGAACCCCCCTCATCACATCATATCAGAGGTCCCCCCATCACATCAGATGTCTGCCATCACATCACATGAGAGGTCACCATCGCACCATATCAGGGGTCCCCCATCACATCATATGTGAGCTCTCATATTAGAGCTCTCCTCATCACACCAGAGGGTCACTCCCATTACATCAGAGCTCTCCTCATCACATCACAGTCCCACAGCAGAGGTCTCCCATCATATCAGGGGTCCCTCAACACATCATATCAGGGGTCCCCCATCACATCAGAGCTCTCCTCATCACACCAGACATCCCACTCATCACAACAGAGGGTCCCTCCCATTACATCAGAGCTCTCATCACATCACAGTCCCACAATCACACCAGTGGTCTCCCATCATATCAGGGGTCCCTCATCACATCATATCAGGGGTCCCCCCATCACATCACATTAGAGGTCTCCCCATCACATCAGATGTCCCCCCATCACATCACATCAGAGGTCCCCATCACATCATATCAGGGATCCTCCATCACATCACACCAGAGGTCCCCCCATCACATCAGAGCTCTCCTCATCACATCAGATGTCCCCCATCACATCACACCAGAGGTCCCCCCTTCACATCAGAGCTCTCCTCATAACCATCACAGTCCCACAATCACATCAGAGGTCCCCTCATCATATGAGAGTCACACCATCACATCATAGGTCCCCCATCACATCAGAAGGCCACCATCATATTAGAGGTTCCCCCATCACATTGGCGATCTCCTCATCACATCATAGTTCCACAATAACATCAGCGGTACCTCCATCACATCAGCGGTCCTCCATCACATCAGAGGCCCCCATCACCACAGAGTCCCCTTATCACATCAGTGTCTACCCCATTACATCAGAGTTTCCCCTATACTGTACATAAGAGCCTCCGATTACTTTAGATTCCCACAGCACATCAGAGTCCTCCCTGTACATGAGGGCCCCTGTTCACCTCAGAGTACCCAGATGACAGAGCCCCCCTCCTGTACATGAGGGTCCCTGTTCACCTCAGAGTACCCAGATGACAGAGCCCCCCTCCTGTACATGAGGGTCCCTGTTCACCTCAGAGTACCCAGATGACCGAGCCCCCCTCCTGTACATGAGGGTCCCTGTTCACCTCAGAGTACCCAGATGACAGAGCCCCCCTCCTGTACATGAGGGTCCCTGTTCACCTCAGAGTACCCAGATGACAGAGCCCCCCTCCTGTACATGAGGGTCCCTGTTCACCTCAGAGTACCCAGATGACAGAGCCCCCCTCCTGTACATGAGGGTCCCTGATCACATCAGAGTCCACATCACCACAGAGTTCCCCCTGGATCATAGAGTCCTCATCCGTCTCTGATCCAGGGCAAACTGTGTCTCATGCTCACTGCACCCTGGGGGGAAAACAAAAAGACACCCTGGTTGAGAAACAGAGTTAAGCAATACAGCCTAGTCCAGTACCCACTCCCAGCCTGTTACTTGACAAGGAAGGAGCAGCAGAGGACTGATGATGAAGTCATTTTTCTATTCTTTCCTACAGCAGGCATTGTGCAAATCAATAGAGTTTGAACATTCTCTACATTATGATTTATGTTACATAGTTCTGGCCATTGTACTCTGTAACCTGTGCTGTACTTTATATACCTCCAACCAAGGTGTTTATTGTCTTGACATTTGAAGGTAAGTAGTTCCCAGCTGTTGTATTGAAGTTCTTCTTTATGGTAGGCTCAGATAAAGTGTTAGCTATATTTCTATTATCTATGAGCAGAAAAGCATATGTAATGGAAGAGTTTCAATTCAGGAAAAAAAAAAAAAAGATTCTTTGTGCTGGGGTTTATGTGTGTCTGTGAGACTGTCACGTCTGATACATACCAGCCCAATGTGTGTTGGCGCAATCACTTGTAGTCTCCACACAGTAAGTTTTTTTTTAAAATCAAGTAGTTTTTATTTTGTTTTTGTTATTGCTTATTACATACAAAAGTTTAAGCGCTTAATAATAACTATAATAATAAGAAAGTTTTCATTTACATTCTATAGTGCAAATGCGTAAAGATTATTTCAATCCAACGCTATAATAGATTATTCTACCAAAAAAAAAAAATATATCTAACAGGACAATACAACAATGAACATAAACCTCTATATATAATTCCATTTTCATTTCAATCTCTACTTCTTGATCTATTACAAATCTATCTCCTACCCCCATTCCCCCCCCCTCTCCTCTCCCCTCTCCCATCTCCCTACACAAACCATCATAGAACTAGTTACTAGAATCAAGCCAATAGGACCATATTTTATTAAATTTTTGGGGAGCGCCCCTATGTTTATAAGCTAGTCTTTCTCTTTTTAATACCAGTTTTTAACCTGCCTGGCGGTATTCCCGAGTGTGGCTCGGGGTTAAATTTCAGTACCATTAGCGGTAACCCCGAGCCACACTCGGGATTGCATTGCAGGATCCTGGTGCAGGTTACCAACTTACCTTGTCCCCAGGATCCTGCGATTTCCCCCCAATGTGTCCACGGGCTGTGTCCTCCGCCCGATGCCTCTGTGTGCCAGGCTCCGTTCCCTGCGAGCGTCGCGACGCACGGGGGCGGAGCCTGGCGGCAAATTCAAAAAGGACAAAATTCATAATACATACAGTACACTGCAATCTTACAGATTACATTACTGTATGAAATTATTTCATATCCCATTTGTCCCCAAGTGTTTTGTCCAGTGCCCTGCATGCAGTTATATATTATATATACTGTTCTTTCTGCCTGGAAACTTGAGATTGTCCATAGCAACCAGAAAGTGTCCCTTTATGTCAAAAGTGGTTTGAGAGCAGCTAGAAAACAGCGATTAGTAAATAAGAACACTTGCAGAATTGAGCGATAGTGAATAGTGGGGAAATTCATTTTATTATAATTATTATATTATTATTTCTTATAATTATTTATAGTTATTATATTATGATTTTGTGTTTCAAACTTTATCATACCCGGGATGTCTACTAGACTCTTGTTTGGACAGATTTAAGTTAATTATTACTAAGAATTACAGGCCTACAATATAAAACGCCAAATTTCTATGCAAAACGATTGTACCGATTTGAGACGCAAAAATCTGACATAATCATACCGCCAGGGTGGCTACAACAGAATTCATGGACACCCTACTGACATGCCTACTTTTAACCACACCCCCAAAACCACATTCCCATTTGTAGCCACACCCACAAAAGAATGCTGCCATTTTTAACATCCTCATTCAGCCAGAGACAATCAGATTTCAAATATATGGCACTAAGATATGCGCGCATAGTTAGGAGAGACGCCTGGAAGGTATCAAGAAGAAAAAAGTGTAAACGGCTCGTCTGGCTCTATTATAGGTTGGTGTCTCCACGGCGTGACTGATGGGTTGTCACTCGCGTATTACACGTTGTACTATGTGTACACTACACTGCAGGCATGCATGTTTTCCTGGTACAGACGCCTCAAAATCGGGACTGTCCCTAAGAAATGGAGTTGTATGGTAACCATACCATAGGGGGAGTGTGCGACAGGGTAATGATTGAAGAGAATACCTAGGAGACAGGTAGACAGCATTGTCCCTATGCCCTGAAATAAAGTGCCTTGAAAAAGTTTTCATACCCCTTGAAATTTTCCACATTTTGTCGTGTTACAACCAAAAACGTAAATGTATTTTATTGGGATTTTATGTGATGGACCAACACAAAGTGTCACATATTTGTGAAGTGGAAGGAAAATAATAAATGATACAAATAAATATGTGAAAAGTGTGGGGGGGGGGGCATTTGTATGGCCCCGGAGTCAATACTTTGTAGAACCCCCTTTCTCTGCAATTACAGCTACAAGTCTTTTTGGGGATGTCTCTACCAGCTTTGCACATCTAGAGAGGGACATTTTCCCCTCATTCTTCTTTGTAAAATATCTCAAGCTCTGTCAGATTGGATGGAGAGCGTCTGTGATCAGCAATTTTCAAGTCTTGCCACAGATTCTCAATGGGATTTAGGTCTGGACTGTGACTGGGCCATTCTAACACATGCAAAAAATAAAAGAAAAAAGTTGCGCTACTAAATGAACAAAGTGAGAACGTGGCTGCCAGCATCAGCAAATAGACATGTTGCACAAAAAATATATAAAAACAAAAAATGCAGCGCCTAAAATATGTATGGTGGCCCAAACGTGAACGTAAATATGGACAACAACCAAACAGTAAGTGTATACGGCCTAAGAAGGCCTAGGATAAGTAAATCCAAATGTGTACCACACTAGTATATGCCTATACATGTGTATAAAAAACTTTTAAAGTATGTAATACAGTGAGCTGATACTTATAAAGTATGCAATACTGTGAGTAATACAGTGAACTAATAATAAAGTTCAATTAAGATGACCAATGTGTAGACTGGGATCAGATGGAAGAAATGTATATAAATCTTCAATATATTGTCCTCATAAAAGAAATCCAAGAAAACTTCAGGAACGTGAAAAACATGTATTCGTATATCCGTAGCACCCGGGGACGTGACTCCAACACCAGGGATGGGGGGAAGAAATGGATACTCTTACCCCTATGCGTGGACACACACACCAGCGGTGGTGGGTCAAACAGACAAGAATGGTGAAATAGACTTCTCTGGATCCGTCCTCTCAAGGTGTCCGCAGATGAAGCAGGCGCAAGAAATCAAGTCCTTTCCCAAGTAATGATGTAGACCACTGTCCATGGATGGTCAGGATGTTTGAAAGAAGAGACAGGGTTTATCAAAAAGGTTCTGTTTGGAGCAGCGCGCGCACACACGCGCACACACACGTCTCACTCACAGTGGAGGCTGCCACTGAAGAGTGAGACGTGTGTGTGCGCGTGTGTGCGCGCGCTGCTCCAAACAGAACCTTTTTGATAAACCCTGTCTCTTCTTTCAAACATCCTGACCATCCATGGACAGTGGTCTACATTATTACTTGGGAAAGGACTGGATTTCTTGCGCCTGCTTCATCTGCGGACACCTTGAGAGTAGGGATGAGCCGAACACCCCCGGGTTCGGTTCGCACCAGAACCTTCGAACGGACCGAAAGTTCGCGCGAATTTTCGAACCCTATTCGTTATAATGGACGCGAACGTTCGAAATCAAAATTGCTAATTACAACGGCCAATATGCATGTTAATGTCATAAAATAGGTTTGGGGACCCGGGTCCTGCCCCAGGGGACATATATCAATGCAAAAAGAAATTTTAAAAACTAACGTTTTTTCGGGAGCAGTCATTTTAATGATGCATAAAGTGAAAAAAAAAAAGTGAAATTTTCCTTTAAATATGGTACCTGGGGGGTGTCTAAAGTATGCCTGTGAAGTGGCATGTGTTTCCCGTGTTTAGAACTGTCCCTGCACAAAATGACATTTGTAAAGGAAAAAAAGAAGCCATTTAAAACCACTTGCGGCTTTAATGTCATGTCTTGTCCTGGCCGCCATATGGCTGAAAATCCTTGAGAAAAATGGCATGGCTACCCCATCACCCCCCCCCCCACCCCAGCCCCTTTGGGTCTTGTATGGATATTAAGGGGGACCCCGCACCCAAAATAAAACCCTATACCTACAACCCTATATACTCTGAACAGCAGTATATAGGTGGTGCAAACAAGACACGGACTGTAGGTTTGTTGTTAAGTAGAATCTGAACAGGTACATTATGACGTGTAGCTCCATCCCAAAAAAATCTATTTTTAAGCCTTTTGGAGAACATAGGGAGGGGTTATCACCCCTGTAACATTTGCTGTCTTTGCACATCTGTTCAGAACATGTCACCTCACTTTCCGTCCCAATGACAAATGTTTTTGGAAAAGTGGGGTTTTAATTGAAACAAGGATTGGTGATAAAGCATCAGTAGAGAGGAGATACCTTTTTCCCAAATTAAATCTAACAGGATAGAATTTCCCTTCCTAGGGGTAGATTTCCTCTCACTTCCTGTTTTCTCTTGCCGTTTGCAAGTAGGAGTCGTTTGTAAGTTGGATGTTTGAAAGTAGGGGCCTGCCGTATATACTCTGCAGAAATTTGCCCTATTAGATGTTGGTGTAGCCACAAGACTGGTGGGCACAGGAATGGGCCCTGCTGTGAGTTATTAGATCAAGATTTGTAATTGCATGCACCTGTTGAACAGGGCAGAAAAATTGGGCCTTTGGTGGTGGTGGTGGTGGTGGTGGTGGACGGTGTTGCCACAAGACTGTAAGCCCTCACAGTTACTCTTGGTGGGCGCAGGAATGGGCCCTGCTGTGAACTATTAGATCAAGATTTGTAATTACACGCCCCTGTTAAACAGGGGCTGAAAAATTGTGCCTTAGGCATTGGTGCTGGTGCCACAACACTGCAACCCCTCACAGATACTGTACTTGGAGCACAGCAGTCACACCTGTTGCGAAGCATCTTTTTAAAAAATTGTAATTACACGCCCCTGTTATACAGGGGCTGAAAAATTGTGCCTTAGGCACTGGTGCTGGTGCCACAACACTGCAACCCCTCACAGATACTGTACTCTGAGCACAGCAATGAGACCTGTTGCAAAGCATTGCCTAAAAATTGTAATTACACGCCCCAACAGGGGCTGAAAAATTGTGCCTTAGGCACTGGTGCTGGTGCCACAACACTGCAACCCCTCACAGATACTGTACTTGGAGCACAGCAGTCACACCTGTTGCGAAGCATCTTTTTAAAAAATTGTAATTACACGCCCCTGTTATACAGGGGCTGAAAAATTGTGCCTTAAAGGCACTGGTGTGGTGGCATGGATCATTGAGGAGGAGGAAGAGGATAGTCAGTGAACATAACAGGACAGTCACTCAGCATCAGCATAGGCAGTCTTGAAGGGATGTGACATTATAAATTATTCCGTTATATCCGCTTCAGGTGTCTGGTAGCTGGTGGTGATCCAAGACTGATTCATTTTTATGAAGGTCAGTCGATCAACCGAGTCGGTGGACAGGCGCACGCTATGATCGGTGACAAATCCTCCAGCAGCACTGAATGTGCGTTCGGAAAGAACGCTGGATGCAGGACAGGCCAGTAGCTCAATTGCATACTGTGCAAGCTCTGGCCAGTGATCCATCCTCAGGACCCAGTAAGCCAGAGGATTTTCGGTGGGAAAGGTGTCCAAGTCTGACCTTGCCCCTAGGTATTCCTGCACCATGTATATCAGACGCTGGCGATGGTTGCTGGAACCGATCATACCTTGGGGCTGCGGACTAAAAAATTGTCTGAACGCATCGGTCAGACGTCCACCTTCCCCACCACTCCTTCTGCTACTGACCGAAGCCTCAGCAACTCGTCGTCCAGGACCAGGAGTTTGTAACCTCCCAGTTTCTGGGAACGCGTTGCACAGACCTTTCTGCAAGGCCTCCCTGAGATGTCTCATCCTCTGCTCCCTCTGCGACGGCAAGATAAGGTCCGCAACCTTACCCTTGTACCGTGGATCAAGGAGAGTGGCCAGCCAGTAATGGTCCCTCTCCTTGATCCGAAGAACACGAGGATCCTTCCGCAGGCTTTGCAGGATCAGGGAGGCCATGCAGCGTAGGTTAGCTGAGGCATTCGGTCCGGAGTCTTCTGGGTCACTGAGGATGACATGATCGCCAGCCACCTCCTCCCAGCCACGTACAAGTCCACTGGTTTGTTGGGACTGTACATTATCCCTAAAAGACTGCTGCTGCTGATGCTGAGTGCCAGGCTCCACCTCCATGCTCACACAATCCTCCTCCTCCTCCTCCTCCTCATCCTCATCCTCTTCCTGTGTGATGGGTGGGACAGAAGGAACACTGTCTGGATAAAGGGGGCCTTGAGAGGCAAGGAAGTCCTCCTCTTCCTGCCTCTGTTCTGCCTCAAGTGCCCTGTCCATTATCCCACGCAGCGTATGCTCCAACAGGTGGACAAGAGGTACAGTGTCACTGATGCATGCACTGTCACTGCTCACCATCCTCGTGGCCTCCTCAAATGGTGAGAGGACAGTGCATGCATCCCTGATCATGCTCCACTGGCGTGGGGAAAAAAAGCCAAGCTCCCCTGACCCTGTCCTGGTGCCGTAGTCGCAAAGGTACTCATTGATGGCCCTCTGCTGCGTGTGCAGTCGCTGCAGCATGGCCAACGTTGAGTTCCACCTGGTGGGCATGTCACATATTAGGCGGTTCTTGGGCAGGTTCAGCTCCTTTTGCAGCTCAGCCAGGCGAGCACTGGCATTATAAGATCTGCGGAAATGCACACAGACTTTCCTGGCCTGCCTCAGGACATCCTGTAAGCCTGGGAACCTGCCAAAGAACCGCTGCACCACCAGGTTGAGGACGTGAGCCATACAGGGCACATGGGTGAGCTGCCCCTGTCGCAGGGCGGAGAGGAGGTTGGTGCCATTGTCAGAAATGACCATTCCTGGCTTAAGCTGGCATGGCGTCAACCACCTCTCGGCCTGCCCCTGCAGAGCTGCCAGAACCTCTGGCCCAGTGTGGCTCCTGTCCCCCAAACACACCAGCGCAAGCACGGCATGGCATCTTTTTGCCTGCGTACTCGCGTAGCCCCTTGTACGCCTACGGAGCACCGCTGGTTCCGAGGACAGAGCACTCGAAGAGGACATGGAGGAAGAAGAAGAGGAGGGGGTGGAGGAGAGAGGTGTGTCACAACCAGTAGTAGCATTTTGGAGGCGTGGTGGCGGAACAACCTCCAACACTACTGCACCTTGTCCTGCATCCCTCCCAGCTGCCAATAGAGTGACCCAATGGGCCGTGAAAGAAAGATAACGTCCCTGTCCATGCCTGCTGGACCATGAGTCAGCGGTAATATGCACCTTACCACTGACCGCCCTGTCCAGCGAGGCATGGACATTGCCTTCCACATGCCGGTAGAGAGACGGAATCGCCTTCCATGAGAAAAAGTGGCGTTTGGGAACCTGCCACTGAGGAACCGCACATTGCACAAACTCACGGAAGGGGGCCGAGTCTACCAACTGAAAAGGCAGCAGTTGAAGTGCTAGCAATTTAGCCAAGCTAGCATTCAACCGCTGGGCATGTGGATGGCTGGGAGTATACTTCTTTCGACGGTCCAGCAGCTGGGGCAGGGAAATTTGCCTGCTACAATCGGACGTCGGTGTACTGCAAGTACTTGGTTGTGACACACCTAATTCTACACCTTCAGTCCTCTCAGAGCAGCTTTCAGAGAGGACTGAAGATATAGTGGGGATGGAGATCCCAGCTGATGAGGAGCAAGGAGAGGTCCGTTTTGTTCTTTGGTGTGGGTCTTTTATGTGTGCTTGCCAACGAGCTGCATGGCAGGTCGACATATGTCTGCTCATGCTTGTGGTGCCCAAGCGGCTGATGTTTTGGCCACGCGAGTGTCAGGGAAATCGTTCCAACAGCGCCAATCAGCGCCCAATGCGCACGCGCAGCGGAATGATGCTTCGGCGCATGCGCGTGCGCGGGACGACACTTCTACGTTCTCGGGTGCGCGCGCCGACGCAGCGGCGCGCGCGCATGCGCGGCGGCGCACCAATAGGAATCCAGGCGGGCCTATTTAAAGAGACCTAGTTGCACTGACAAGTTGCTGGTTTGTCAGCTTTCCTGTATTCCCAAGACTCTGGAAAACTATCCTGAAAATCTCCTTGTGACCCGGACTGGCTTGATTCCTCTGATCTCTCTCCTGGACCTGACCCTCGGCTTGTGATACGGACTTCTGCCTTCTCCTGTGTTTGACCCTCGGCCTGTGACTCGGATCTGCTGTCTGTCTCCAATCCTTGACCTCTGGCTTATAACTTTTGGACTTCCACGTTTCCTTTGAACCCCTGCCTGGTTCCCGGTACTCTCTGGACTTGTTACCTTTTACTGCGTTTGACCCCCAGCCGGGACTGTTACCTTGCCATTGCAACCCGGACTCAACCTGCACCGGTTTCCATTATCTCCTGCTGTTTGAACTTTACCAATCCGGATAGTTCCTGCTTGAAGCCTGTTCTTCAGTCTACTGAGCTCTACCGGACCGTCTACAAATACCCACCACCTGCCGGTAGCCGGTGCCGCTTCTCGCCATCCACTCTCTGTCTCAACTCCAGGGGGTGGAGTGCGTCAAGTCGCAAAGGTGAACCACTCTCGGCATCTCGGCCTCGGTAAGTACATACCCTTACAGTACAAACCAGCCAGATGTCTGAGGCCGACAGGGTGCGTTCACCGTTCGAGACCCTATGTCAGCAAGTCACCGCACTAACCGATGCGGTTTAGAAATTACAAGAAGGTTATGTCCAAATGGATGGCCGCTTTCAGCTACTTACTGGAGCTACAGGACCAGCATCACCAGCTGCTACCGTTGCCAATGTTGCCTCCACGTCTCAAAATCAGGCAAATCCCACCGTAGTAATGGCTACCCCTGAACCCAGGGTCCCCCTGCCTGAGCGATTTTCTGGCGTCCGTAAGAAATATCGGGCTTTCAAAAACGCATGTTCTCTTTATTTCGCCCTTCAACCCAGGACTTTCTCTTCAGAAGTGGTAAAGGTGGGGTTCGTCATCTCCCTTCTAACTGACGAACCTCAGGCCTGGGCCCATGGCCTGATGGAGCAAAGCAGCCCCATACTAGATTCCGTGGACACCTTCTTCGAGAGTATGGCGCAGCTGTATGACGATCCTCAGCGATCAGCTACAGCTGAGTCTGTTCTCCACAGTTTAACCCAGGGGAGAAGGCCGGTGGAGGACTACACGGCAGAATTCCGGAAATGGTCAGCTGACACTGGCTGGAATGAGACGGCCCTTAAATACCAATATCGCCAAGGACTGTCTGAGGCTCTTAAGGACGAGCTGGCCAGGATTGGTGTTCCAACTACTCTGGAAGATCTGATCCAGTCTGTCACTCAGCTTGACAGACGCCTGCGGGAGCGGCGTTCTGAGCGTTTCCAGACTACCCGTCCAAACTGGACTTTGCCCCGATCAGCTTCTGCCTACCCACCCATCCAAGTTCCTACAGCATCTTCTCCTCCCGAGCCTGAACCCATGCAGCTTGGTCTAGTTCGTCCTCCCCTTTCTCCTGAGGAAAAGCAGCGCAGGCGTCAGGCCAATCTGTGTCTTTACTGCGGGGGTACTGGCCATTTCCTTCGGAGCTGCCCAGTGAGACCTAGTAAGTGTACCCTCAAAGACACTTTGAACTACCCAGTTTCTGGCTTACCACAGACTTATGTTGTTCTTTCTATTTCTCTACAGCTACCAACAGGAGCAACCCGCCTACCGGCGATTATTGATTCAGGAGCCTGCAGCTGCTTTCTGGACTCTTCACTTGCTTCCCAACTTCACTTCCCTCTGCAAACCAAGGACCGTTATCTTCAGGTTCGTCTGGCGGATGGATCCCTGCCTCGTTCAGGGGTAATCACGCAAGAAACAAAACCCGTCCTTGCTATCACGGATTCAGGCCACCAAGAATACCTCTGATTTGACCTCATCCCATCTCCCATGTTCCCCATCATCCTGGGCCTCCCCTGGTTACAAGCACATGAGCCTCATATAAACTGGGCCAAGAGGGAAGTTAACTTCACTTCTTCATATTGTTCTCAACACTGTCTTTCCGCACTTCCAACTGCCTGTGCTACTTTAACCCCTCAACCGGATAACCTAACACATGTTCCATCAGCATACTTAGGATTCCAGGACGTCTTCGACAAACAGCAGGCCGACCGCCTACCTCCACATCGTCCCTACGATTGTCCCATCGACCTTCTGCCTGGCTCCAAAATTCCATTCGGCCGCATCTTTCCCTTGTCCGAATCTGAGTTGAAGGCCCTCAAGTCTTACATTGAGGAAAATCTGGAAAAGAAATTCATCCGACCCTCTTCTTCCCCAGCCGGTGCCGGAATCTTTTTTGTTGAAAAGAAAGACGGGACTCTGAGGCCCTGCATCGACTATAGGGAATTAAATAAAATTACTATTAAAAATAGATACCCGCTTCCTCTCATCCCGGAGTTGTTCCAACGATTCCGATCAGCCCGGATCTTCTCTAAACTGGACCTTCGAGGGGCCTACAACCTCATCCGGATCAGGGCTGGAGACGAATGGAAGACGGCTTTTAGATCTAGGTTCGGTCATTTCGAATACTTGGTCATGCCATTCGGGCTTTGCAACGCCCCAGCTACTTTCCAGCACCTGGTCAATGACATTTTCCGTGAACACCTGGACGATTTCCTAGTAGTCTACTTAGACGATATTCTTATTTTTTCGTCTTCCCTTGAGCTGCACCGAATCCATGTCATCAAGGTCCTCACTATTCTCCGAGAACATAGACTTTACCTCAAGGCCGAGAAATGTGACTTTGAGAAAACCACGGTGCAGTTTTTGGGATTTATTATTTCTACCAATGGGGTCGCAATGGACCCGCAGAAAGTCAAAGCTATCCAGGAATGGCCAGCCCCAACAGACAAGAAAGGGGTACAACGATTTATAGGTTTCGCCAATTTCTACAGGAGGTTCATTGTGGGTTTCTCCTCTATTGTGGCGCCTATAACCCAATTGACACGCCAGGGCTACCGCTTCCACTGGTCACCGAAAGCTCAGGAAGCCTTCGATAAACTAAAAGAAGCATTCACATCGGCACCTGTATTGAAGCATCCAGATCCGTTACTGCCGTTTACTCTGGAAGTAGATGCTTCAGAGTCAGCCACTGGGGCCATCCTCTCTCAAAGGCAGGGCCCCAAATCCCTTCTTCATCCAGTAGCCTTTGCGTCTCGTAAACTAACTTCTCCGGAACGTAATTATGACGTCGGAGACCGGGAACTATTAGCTATCAAATTCGCCCTGGAAGAATGGCGATACCTTCTGGAGGGAGCTCCTCACCCTGTCATGATATTCACGGATCATAAGAATCTAGAATATCTGAGAACAGCAAAACGTCTTCGACCCAGACAAGCCCGATGGGCCCTCTTCTTCACCAGGTTTAACTTTCATATCTCTTATAGGCCCGGTTCCAAGAACGTGAAGGCGGATGCACTCTCTAGGATGTTTCCCGAGACCCCTCAAGCAGAGGAACCAAGTACCATCCTATCAGCACAAAACTTCCTGCTCATCCCACAGGCTGATCTACTAACCTCCATAAAAGCCGCCTCTAAGCATTGTCCTGACCAAGTAACCTCTTCCTTGGAGAAGCGTAACGACTTGCTCTGGTCCCAAGGCAAAGTCTTCGTCCCTCTGGAAACAAGGCAACTGACTCTGAGAACTTTCCACGACCACAAACTAGCTGGTCACTTTGGAACCAAAAAGACCATGGAACTAATCTCTCGCTCCTTCTGGTGGCCTGGTTGGAGACAAGATTGCAAGTCCTATGTTGCCTCCTGTACCCGTTGCCAACGGTATAAGGGACCCAAAACCAAGAGTTGGGGACTACTCAAACCCTTGCCTATCCCTGAACGTCCGTGGGCAGATGTGTCCATGGACTTCATTGTAGATCTACCGCCCTCTGGAGGTTTTACCACGATTCTGGTCGTAATTGACCGCCTCTCCAAAATGGCACACTTCGTGCCCATGATTGGTACTCCCTCTGCTGCAGATACAGCCAAAGCCTTCTTTCAGGAGATAATCAGGCTCCATGGAGTGCCTAAAAGCATCACCTCTGACAGAGGCGTCCAATTCACGGCGAAATTCTGGAAGGAACTTTGCAAATCTTTAGAAATCAAAATTTGCCTATCATCGGCATATCACCCCCAGAGCAACGGACAGACAGAGAGAACCAATCAAACCCTAGAACAATATCTCCGTTGTTTTTGCTCAGCCTCACAAGACGATTGGTCCTCCCTATTATCCTACGCTGAATTTGCATATAATAACTCGGTGCATTCAGCCACCAGTCAAACTCCTTTTTGGGCCAACTTTGGCTTCCATCCTTCCTTTCTCCCTGATGACATTCCGGAGAGCTCTGTTCCTGCTGTTCAAGATCGGATAGCCTTTGTTCAATCTAATTTTCTGAGACTCCAGGAAATGATGCAAAACGCCCAGGAGTCTTACAAGAGATACTATGACAAGGGTAGGAAGGAAAATCCAGTCTTCAAAGTTGGGGAGGAAGTATGGCTCTCCGCCACCAACCTCAAATTGCCGATCCCTTCACGGAAATTGGGACCAAGATTTATAGGCCCTTTCAAAATCAAGCGAGTAATCAACCCTGTGGCCTTTGAATTGGCACTGCCCGACTCCTACAGGATACACCCGGTCTTCCATACGTCTCTGTTGAAACCGCTAGTCTCCAGCTCCTTCCCGGGAAGGGATGAGCCACCTCCTCCACTTGTGGAGGTTGATGGTGAAAACGAGTACGTGGTGGAATCTATCCTGGGCTGCAGGAAAAGAGGCAGGCAGTTACAGTATTTAATCAAATGGAAGGGGTATCCCCCGGAGGACAACTCTTGGGAACCATCTAGGAACCTACATGCTCCCCGCCTAATTAGAGTCTTTCACCAGGAACATCCCGAGTTGATGTCTAGTCTGGGCGTCCGGAGTCCGCCCCTAGGAGGGGGGCACTGTCAGGGAAATCGTTCCAACAGCGCCAATCAGCGCCCAATGCGCACGCGCGGCGGAATGATGCTTCGGCGCATGCGCGTGCGCGGGACGACGCTTCTACGTTCTCGGGTGCGCGCGCCGACGCAGCGGCGCGCGTGCATATAGGAATCCAGGCGGGCCTATTTAAAGAGAGCTAGTTGCACTGACAAGTTGCTGGTTTGTCAGCTTTCCTGTATTCCCAAGACTCTGGAAAACTATCCTGAAAATCTCCTTGTGACCCGGACTGGCTTGATTCCTCTGATCTCTCTCCTGGACCTGACCCTCGGCTTGTGATACGGACTTCTGCCTTCTCCTGTGTTTGACCCTCGGCCTGTGACTCGGATCTGCTGTCTGTCTCCAATCCTTGACCTCTGGCTTATACCTTTTGGACTTCCACGTTTCCTTTGAACCCCTGCCTGGTTCCCGGTACTCTCTGGACTTGTTACCTTTTACTGCGTTTGACCCCCAGCCGGGACTGTTACCTTGCCATTGCAACCCGGACTCAACCTGCACCGGTTTCCATTATCTCCTGCTGTTTGAACTTTACCAATCCGGATAGTTCCTGCTTGAAGCCTGTTCTTCAGTCTACTGAGCTCTACCGGACCGTCTACAAATACCCACCACCTGCCGGTAGCCGGTGCCGCTTCTCGCCATCCACTCTCTGTCTCAACTCCAGGGGGTGGAGTGCGTCAAGTCGCAAAGGTGAACCACTCTCGGCATCTCGGCCTCGGTAAGTACATACCCTTACAGCGAGATACGCTTGAGACAAATATTGCAAATAGCAGTGGTGCGATCTGATGCACTCGTCTCAAAAAAGGCCCACACCAAAGAACTTTTGTGATAACGTGCAGAGGCAGCGCCCTGCACAGGCGGAGCTCTGCGGTGTGGTACAGTTGCTGTGCTGGCCTCTAGCTGGCCTCCAGGGGGCATCCTGCCTCGTTGGACATGTGACGCTGCATCCTCCTCCTCCTCCTCCTCCTCCTCCTCTCTCCCTTCAGGCACCCACGTGGAGTCAGTGACCTCATCATCCCCTCCCTCTTCACCACTAGAGCAAACCTGGCAGTAAGCTGCAGCTGCTGGAACAGTACTGCCAGATTGCTGTCCTTCAGCATCCCCTCTCTCTGCGCGCACACTACTGACTTCCTCAAGCTGGGTATCATCATCCGAGCCTTCAAATCTTTGGGCATCCTCCTGGAGCATGTACCCAACACTGTGCTCAAACAGTTCGGGGGACTCCTCAGGAGGACATGGTGGGTCTAGGGAAGGGGTGGCTGATGATGCCATTGAGTACGCGTTGGCAGCTGCTCTGCCAGTACCCTGAGCCTGGGTGAGAGAGGATGAGGAGGATGAGGAGGGCTTGGTCATCCATTCTACCAAGCCTTCGGCATGATGCGGCTCCACATGTCCAGCTGCCGAAAACAAAGACAAGCGTGTCCCATGGCCACGTGCTGATGACGATGCACGACCACGTCCACGGCCAGCACTGTTGTCTCTAGAAACAGAGCCTGCCTGCCCTGTGTTCTTGCCTCGGCACGCTCTGCCTCTCCTTGGCGGTCTTCCAGCCATTGTAGTCGGTAGTGTATATAGTATAAAAAATAGAGCTCCTATGTGTGCTCACAACACACTGTAGGTCCTATGGGTGCTGACACTAACACACTATAGGTACTATGTGTGCTGCTGACAAGAAAATATAGGAGCTCTGTTTGCTGCCACTAACACACTAGAAGTCCTATGGGTGCTGCTGAGAAGAAAATATAGGAGCTCTGTTTGCTGCCACTAACACACTAGAAGTCCTATGGGTGCTGCTGAGAAGAAAATATAGGAGCTCTGTGTGATGCCACTAACACACTAGAAGTCCTATGGGTGCTTCTGAGATGAAAATATAGGAGCTCTGTGTGATGCCACTAACACACTAGAAGTCCTATGGGTGCTGCTGAGAAGAAAATATAGGAGCTCTGTGTGATGCCACTAACACACTAGAAGTCCTATGGGTGCTGCTGAGAAGAAAATATAGGAGCTCTGTTTGCTGCCACTAACACACTAGAAGTCCTATGGGTGCTGCTGAGAAGAAAATATAGGAGCTCTGTTTGCTGCCACTAACACACTAGAAGTCCTATGGGTGCTGCTGAGAAGAAAATATAGGAGCTCTGTTTGCTGCCACTAACACACTAGAAGTCCTATGGGTGCTGCTGAGAAGAAAATATAGGAGCTCTGTGTGATGCCACTAACACACTAGAAGTCCTATGGGTGCTGCTGAGAAGAAAATATAGGAGCTCTGTGTGATGCCACTAACACACTAGAAGTCCTATGGGTGCTGCTGAGAAGAAAATATAGGAGCTCTGTTTGTTGCCACTAACACACTAGAAGTCCTATGGGTGCTGCTGAGAAGAAAATATAGGAGCTCTGTTTGCTGCCACTAACACACTAGAAGTCCTATGGGTGCTTCTGAGAAGAAAATATAGGAGCTCTGTGTGATGCCACTAACACACTAGAAGTCCTATGGGTGCTGCTGAGAAGAAAATATAGGAGCTCTGTTTGCTGCCACTAACACACTAGAAGTCCTATGGGTGCTGTTGGGGTGCAATGCTGTGCTAACAGCACTGCGGTTGGTACTACTGCAATACTGTACTAACAGTAAGCACGCACCAGACTAATCCCCAGCAGCAGCTAATAACACACTAACTGTGCAATCAGCAGCAATGAACGATCAATGACTTAGGTAGCAATGGTTTAGCAAAGAAATAGCCAATGGTTTAGCAAAGAAGAGCAAATCTTTCAGTATCAAGCAAAGACAGAATCAGCAGACTGATCTCTCCTAAAGCCGGAACTCATGTGACCGGGGCCGACGGCGTGGCGGCCTTTTAAATGGTGGGGCGTGTACTAAAGCCCCTGAGCTGTAATTGGCTACAGGCGTCCTGCCTGTAGCCAATTATTGCTCTCTGAGTTTCGGGCGCTGTGATTGGCCAAGCATGCGGGGTCACAGTGCATGCTTGGCCAATCATCAGCCAGCAATGCACTGCGCCGGCCGCGCCGGCCGCAATGCATTGCGGGGCCGCTCGCATCACACGAATGTGATGCGAACGGCCCAAATAGTTCTGGGCTCGCCGAGCGAGCGAACGCCCGGTGCTCGATTCGAACGTGGGTTCGAATCGAGCACCGGGCCCATCCCTACTTGAGAGGACGGATCCAGAGAAGTCTATTTCACCATTCTTGTCTGTTTGACCCACCACCGCTGGTGTGTGTGTCCACGCATAGGGGTAAGAGTATCCATTTCTTCCCCCCATCCCTGGTGTTGGAGTCACGTCCCCGTGTGCTACGGATATACGAATACATGTTTTTCACGTTCCTGAAGTTTTCTTGGATTTCTTTTATGAGGACAATATATTGAAGATTTATATACATTTCTTCCATCTGATCCCAGTCTACACATTGGTCACCTTAATTGAACTTTATTATTAGTTCACTGTATTACTCACAGTATTGCATACTTTATAAGTATCAGCTCACTGTATTACATACTTTAAAAGTTTTTTATACACATGTATAGGCATATACTAGTGTGGTACACATTTGGATTTACTTATCCTAGGCCTTCTTAGGCCGTATACACTTACTGTTTGGTTGTTGTCCATATTTACGTTCACGTTTGGGCCACCATACATATTTTAGGCGCTGCATTCTAACACATGAATATGCTTTGATCTAAACCATTTCATTGTAGCTCTGGCTGTATGTTTCGGGTCGTTGTCCTGCTGGAAGGTGAACCTCCCCCCCAGTCTCAAGTCTTTTGCAGACTCTAAAAGGTTTTCTTCTAAGATTGTCCTCTATTTGGCTCCATCCATCTTCCCATCAACTCTGACCGGCTTCCCTGTCCCTGCTGAAGAAAAGCATCCCCACCACATGATGCTGCCACCACCATGTTTCACGGTGGGGATGGTGTGTTCAGGGCGATGTGCAGTGTTAGGTTTCCCCACACATAGCGTTTTGATTTTAGCCCAAAAAATGTTGGTCTCATGTGACCAGAGCACCTTCTCCCACATGTTTGCTGTGTCCCCCACATGTTTGCTGTGTCCCCCACATGTTTGCTGTGTCCTCCACATGATTGCTGTGTTCCCCACATGTTTGCTGTGTCCCCCACATGATTGCTGTGTCCCCCACATGGCTTCTCACAAACTACAAACAGGACTACTTATGACTTTCTTTCTCCAATGTCTTTCTTCTTGTCACTCTTCCATAAAGGGCAGATTTGTGGAGAAGCACGACTAATAGTTGTCCTGTGGACAGATTCTCCCCCCTGAGCTGTGGATCTCTGCAGCTCCTCCAGAGTCACCATGGACCTCTTGGCTGCTTCTCTGATGAATGCTCTTCTTGCCCGGCCCGGTCAGTTTAGGTGGACGGCCATGTCTTGGTAGGTTTGCAGTCGTGCCATACTCTTTCCATTTTCCGATGATGGATTGAACAGAGCTCCGTGAGATGTTCAAAGCTTGGGAGATTTTTTTATAACCTAACCCTGCTTTATTCTTCTCCACAACTTTATCCCTGACCTGTCTGGTGTGTTCCTTGGCCTTCATGATGCTGTTTGTTCACTAAGGTTCTCCAACAAACCTCTGAGGGCTTCACAGAACAGCTGTATCTATACTGAGATTAAATGACACACAGGTTGACTATTTTCTAATTAGGTGACTTCTGAAGGCAATTGGTTCCGCTAGATTTTGGTTAGGGGTATCAGAGTAAAGGGGGCTGAATACAAATGCACATGTAGCGGGGTCTCTAAATTTAGGTGGGATACACCTGGGTGGTAGTATGATCCAGGTGTGTAAATTATGAGAGGAATTGGACCATTTGTATTCGTGGAGGATTGGGTGGTGTATTATTCTCCTTGGCCTGTGGGTGGCGGGGTACCCGCAGGCTCAAGGTAGATTTGCTGCCACAGTGCTGTCCTTTTTGTCCCTTTCAGGAGATGGTATGGCGAGGGCAGGGAACCTGCCGTGACGTCAATGGAGGAGATAAAAGGGGGAGACGCTCTTGCCACAAGGTCTTCGGGATCTTCTTCATCACGCGCCCAGGCACCTTAGGCCTGGGTGCGGGCGGCCCGGAGTTTCGGCCCAGGCGCCCTAGGCCTGGCCGGAGCAGAGTTGGAGTCCATCCCAGGCACCTTCAGCCTGGGGTGAGGTACTTAATCAGAGGCCTGGGGCCCGGTGACTTCGACTGGGTCCCGCGAGGGTGGAGAAGTCCGAGGGTCCCTGAGGTGGATGGGGCCCATGTCTGAGGTGAGGAGGCTGGAGAGGTCACCCGTCCGGAGAGTCCGGAGCAGCATCAACCCGGTGACGGATGGGCCTCCGGTAACTCCCTTGGAGGGACATCTTCCCCTGACAGGGGCCACAACGCAGCGAAGGTACTCCTATCTACATTCTCTTGAGTTGCTGGTAGAGACTCACAAGTTCTAAGCTCTCTCTTAGCCGATGGCTATAGTAACCGCTGGTGAAACCACAGTGGTTTAGCGTACAATCAGGATAGTGCCTCAACCTGCTCACCCCACCGTATTGAACTGTTATTGGGTCTCAACCAGTTGGCTACTGAAGAACTGTTTATTGTGAGTGTGACAATAAAGCAAGAGTTGGACCTTTATCGGTGTGTGGTACTCTGGTTAATGGGAGCGAAGGGAAGTGTCAGCACAGCAAGACTTGGTCCTTAACTGAAACACACAGGCCCGAGGAAAATATTTGGTACTGGCCTTCACCTCACCCACTGCCATGGGGAGGACATGGGCCGTAGCGCATCTCAACCTCACATACAAAATACCCCTAGACATATCAGAGGGGGTGAGGCTGCTACACGTGGGGGCTCGCGAGTCCGGGATGATGTGTGTTTTGACCTTGGAATTAAGAACGGCTGTGTCTGAACTTTGCTGCCCGGAGGAGTTCCGAGCGGGTCGGCCATGTGATCGGCCAAAGTGCATCCCTGCTCAAAGCCGTGGAAATGACCCTAAGACGGGAAAGACCCATGCGGAAGAGCGAGAAGAGGGAAAAGTTCAGCCGTGTGACGTACTACATGTGGCAGGGGTCAAGTCATGGGGAAAAAAGTGTGGGAACTCCCACCCAAGATCCACTCCCCACCAAAAAAAATCTTTAATCAAACGCAGTCACTGTGCCCATCAAACGCAGCCAGCGTGCCCCATAAAACGCAGCCACCGTGCCCCATAAAACGCAGCCACCGTGCCCCATAAAATGCAGCCACCGTGCCCATCAAACGCAGCCACCGTGCCCATTAAACGCAGCCACCCTGTCCATTAAACGCAGCCACCCTGTCCATTAAAGGCAGCCACCCTGTCCATTAAAGGCAGCCACCCTGTCCATTAAAGGCAGCCACCCTGTCCATTAAAGGCAGCCACCGTGTCCATTAAACACAGCCACCGTGTCCATTAAACGCAGCCACCGTGTCCATTAAACGCAGCCACCGTGTCCATTAAACGCAGCCACCGTGTCCATTAAACGCAGCCACCGTGCCCATTAAACGCAGCCACCATGCCCATTAAACGCAGCCACCGTGCCCATCAAACGAAGCCACTGTGTCCATCAAAGGCAGCTTTACTGTGCTCATCAAATGCAGTCTCACTGTGCCCATCAAATGCAGCTTCACTGTGCTCATCAAATGCAGCCTCACTGTGCCTCATCAAATGCTGCCACTGTGCCCCATCAAATGCTGCCACTGTGCCCCATCAAATGCTGCCACTGTACCCCATCAAACGCTGCCACTGTGCCCCATCAAATACTGCCACTGTGCCTCATCAAATGCTGCCACTGTGCCCAAACGCAGCCACTGTGCCTATCAAATGCCGCCACTGTGCCCCATCAAATGCTGCCACATCAAATGCCACCACTGTGCCCATCAAAAGTTGCCACTGTGACAGGGTACAGACAATGATAATGAGACCAATAAAAAAGATTGGGTACAGTACAGACAGACAGCATGTAGTAAATGTACCTACCTGCTCCTTGCCTCTGTGACTTGGTCCTCCTAATAAAGGCAGCAGGAAAAGCAACACGTGATTTTCTCTCTCTCTCTCTCTCTGGGTGCCCTGCAGTGCAATCTGGGAGTTGTAGTCTCTGCAGAGCACAGGCACCAAAGGGCCAAGTTGAAGTCTGTGTGCCTGTGCTCTGTGGGAGAACTACAACTCCCGCCATGCGCTGGGGCCACCATCGCCGACTGGAGCCTGCTATTGGACGCAGGCAGCCTGAGCTATGCCCACCATGAAGTGCTGTCCCTCGTTCCGCCGCCGCGGACCGGACTCTTTGGCTGTGTGAAGTGCGCCCGCCGCCCGCTCACCCTGCTGCTTGCTGCTGCCTGCTCGAGTCCTGCAAAGGGAACGGCGTTCCTGTTGTGAAAAAAGTGCAGGGACGCCGTTCCCACGCGTTCCCGCAGGACTCGAGCCCTGACATGTGGGGGCTTTTACTGCACTGCGCCATGAGGCACCCCGTGACTCCACAGTTCGTGGGGGGAGTTTGATGGAAGCCCGCGAAAATGTGCAAGTCGTGGGAGGAGTCTGGTCATGTGGAGGAACTCACGTGGAGACTTTGGCGCGTGGTCAGTGCGTGATGGAGCAGCAGATAGCCGGGATGGCCTCAAGCTCCCCGTGGATTCCGGTTCCCTACCCCACGAAGATGACTACGTTTGCTGCTCCCCTTACAGACACGGGGATAAGACTCAGGCCCCGAGGACAGTTGGCTCTGTACATTTGCAGAGACACGGAGGCCCTCGGCGTGATCTGTCCCAGATGTTCGGGACTGGTGGTCCACCTGAAGCCATTCGGGCGTTGTGGAGCATGCAGAGAATTCCTATTCGAGGTGGAGCCATCCACAGTAAGGCCCCGGGCCCTTCGCCTCAATTGGCCCACAGGTACCGCTACTCCGGAAGGGGAGATCCAGGCCTTTGCGGAGGTTCCGGTATGCACTGACCAGGGCGATGTGACTGCCCAACCAGAGACTGAGAAAGAAAAATCCGAGGATGCTGCTTCGGTCACCACAGATTCCCTGCTCCCACCTCCGAAGAGGAGAGTCGGCCTGGTACAGGCGTCTCGTGGTCGTGGTCGAGCTTCACCCCGTCGCTTGCCGGGCCTGGATGGATCCGGTTGGAAGAGTCCTGTACATCCCAGTTCTATGAAAGGTCAAGGTGAGCCAGGGGCTGGGACTGTGGTGGTGGTTGGAGGTGTCGTGGGTCCACAGTCGGTGGAGCCCGCTAGGGAGGGTAGTTCCACGTCTACTAGAGACTACCTTCCCGCAGAGATGTATGACACTTCCGACCTAGAATTGCTGTCGGACTGTGGAGATGACGGTGAAATAGACGAACTTTTTCATCGTAAGGGCTGGGACAAACGCCCATTACCTGTGCTACGTGCACTACAAGATTCGCCTATGTCTATAGGAGATAGCACACCCCGGGCGGAAGCTCCGGAGTCTACGAGGAAGCCTAGTCCTCCAATTTTTCTTCCACAATCCACAGCATCACCTGTTTTGTTGGCGGGGACACAGCGCGCATCATTACGGGCACCGAGAGCAAAGCCATCAGAGGTAGTGAAAGTACCTTGGCATCCGGAGGCTATCGTTCAACCAGGAGAAGGTGAGCGGGCCACAATGCCTCCTTTGGCCCGACTGCAACGACTCTTCTGCCAGAGGGTCGCCCGTGAGTACGGATGGGAGTATCCTTACTTGCCCCGAGATTTGCTATTTGAGGTTGAGGTCCTGAGACAGAGATGGTACGATGAGTTTTTTTGGGAGAAACTTAAAGTGCCTCATGCTCGCCGATACTTGTCCTGTTCGTCACCCGTGTCGAAAAAGTTCAGAGACTGCAGAGCAGACTGGATGTTGGGGCGACATATTCATGCGAACAAGGTGCTTATCTGCCGGAAAGATGGAGAGGACATTAACTATTCGATTGAGGTTTTCGATAAACATCTGAAGCCCCTGTTCTTGCCTGACCCGAAGTTTTATTTGTATGGCCTCGTACACACGACCGATTTTCTCGTCCAAAACAGTCAAGAAAAGTGCCACGAGAGTTTTTTTGTCTAGAAAAACGTTTGTGTGTATGGTTTTACGACGAGAAACTTGACGAGAATCTCGACGAGAAAATAGAGAACCTGCTCTCTATTTTCTCGTCAGGATTCCAGATTTCCTCGTCGTGTTTCTCGTCGGCCTGTTTTGTGACGAGAAAATGGTTCGTGTGTATGCTTTTACGACTCTTCAAAAAGCGCGCATGCTCAGAATCAAGTATGAGACGGGAGCGCATCTTCTGGTAAAACAAGCCTTCGTAATGGAAATAGCACATTCGTCACGCTAAAACGAACTGAAAGCACGAAGACTGAAAAGCGCGAATCGTCTCTTCCCAAACTTTTACTTCACACGCGGTAACACGAGATCAGCAAAAGCAGCCCAAGGGGTGGCGCCAAGAAAAAAGATCTTCCCCTTTATAGTGCCGTCGTACGTGCTGGACGTGAGCGCAGAGAACCACGAGGAAATTGGAAAATGACAGTGTGTACGCATAGAAAGCTTGACGAGAAAATCGACAAGCTTAACAAGAATCTCGTCGAAAAAAACGACGTGTTTTTTACGACGAGAAAATCGGTCGTGTGTACGAGGCCTAAGAGGAGACTTTCCTGTGTGTTTTTTTTTTCTCTTTGGAGGAATGAGAGCTGTTTTGTTTTGTTCTCTCTTCTTTCACAAATTCAAAAGACAGAGACTTTGGGGGTAGAATCTGAGTAGGGACGCAGAAGAAGGAAGATCTCACCAAGTGTCATTACCGTGGCACTGTCACCAGGTGGCAGTGTTGCGCAACGGCTGTGTTTGTTTTTTTTTACACTTGCATCACTTTACTCGTTGGAGCGAGTGGATCTCTCGGCTGATAGACCCATTCATTCCAAACTAACACAAATATGTTAGGATGTTGTGTTCTTTTTGTTTCCCTTCTGCAGGAGATCCATCTGTCAAGACTGCTGAGTATGGGGTGGTTCTTAGACAGTGATGGGAGGGATTGTATATGTGTACATGCTTAGAGGGTTTTATGAAAAAGTTTGTTTTATGTTCCCCTTCCCTTGAGCAGGTCTTGGCACAATTAGGATTCAAATGTTGAGGGATAGCCTCTGGGGTCAGGCTTATGTCACCACTCCATGGGAGACGTGGGTTTGCACCAGACGCTGGGGACCAGCGTCAAATCACAGGGGGGAGTGTGTAACGGGGTCTCTAAATTTAGGTGGGATACACCTGGGTGGTAGTATGATCCAGGTGTGTAAATTATGAGAGGAATTGGACCATTTGTATTCGTGTAGGATTGGGTGGTGTATTATTCTCCTTGGCCTGTGGGTGGCGGGGTACCCGCAGGCTCAAGGTAGATTTGCTGCCACAGTGCTGTCCTTTTTGTCCCTTTCCGGAGATGGTACGGCGAGGGCGGGGAACCTGCCGTGACGTCAATGGAGGAGATAAAAGGGGGAGACGCTCTTGCCACGAGGTCTTGGGGATCTTCTTCATCACGCGCCCAGGCACCTTAGGCCTGGGTGCGGGCGGTCCGGAGTTTCGGCCCAGGCGCCCTAGGCCTGGCCGGAGCAGAGTTGGCGTCCATCCCAGGCACCTTCAGCCTGGGGTGAGGTACTAAATCAGAGGCCTGGGGCCCGGTGACTTCGACTGGGTCCCGCGAGGGTGGAGAAGTCCGAGGGTCCCTGAGGTGGATGGGGCCCATGTCTGAGGTGAGTAGGCTGGAGAGGTCACCCGTCCGGAGAGTCCGGAGCAGCATCAACCCGGTGACGGATGGGCCTCCGGTAACTCCCTTGGAGGGACATCTTTCCCTGACAGGGGCCACAACGCAGCGAAGGTACTCCTATCTACATTCTCTTGAGTTGCTGGTAGAGACTCACAAGTTCTAAGCTCTCTCTTAGCCGATGGCTATAGTAACTGCTGGTGAAACCACAGTGGTTTAGCTGACAATCAGGATAGTGCCTCGACCTGCTCACCCCACCGTATTGAACTGTTATGGGGTCTCAAACAGTTGGCTGCTAAAGCACTGTTTATTGTGAGTGTGACAATAAAACAAGAGTTGGACCTTTATCGGTGTGTGGTACTCTGGTTAAAGGGAGCGAAGGGAAGTGTCAGCACAGCAAGACTTGGTCCTTAACTGAAACACACAGGCCCGAGGAAAATATCTGGTACTGGCCTTCACCTCACCCACTGCCATGGGGAGGACATGGGCCGTAGCGCATCTCACCCTCACATACGAAATACCCCTAGACATATCAGAGGGGGTGAGGCCGCTACACACACTTTTCACATATTTATTTGTATCTTTTTCCTTCCACTTCACAATTATGTGACACTTTGTGTTGGTCTATCACATAAAATCCCAATAAAATACATTTACGTTTTTGGTTGTAACATGAGAATATGTGGGGAATTTCAAGGGGTATGAATACTTTTTCAAGGCACTGTACTTGCACAAGGAACTCTATTCAGGATTATCAGGTGTCATTTGAATTAGAGCTGCAGTTTAAAAAGATTGGCAATTACTTTTGAAATTACTTTTCATTGTTAAACTTCTATGAAATCTAATTATTGGGTTTACATGTACCTTAAGTACCGGTACAGCAAGTACTAAATATAGTTATACAAAGTATGGTGCATATAATTGTCATTCTAGGCATGGGTGATTCTTTTCAATCACATATATATGTACTTGTGGCGTACAAGGGGTGCAGAAGGTGCACCTGCAGCTAGGCTGGGGCATTCACATCAGGGGGCCATACTGTATATAATTACTACTTCTAGTTAATTACCGGCTATGTGCTCAGACTGCGGCCTCTCCTGCCATCCTAACCCATGCAATCACCAAACCTTTAGTCTTCCAACGCAGCCTCAATTATATATGTACACTATATACAGCATGAAATTAGAAGTTTTCTTTTATTTTTTTTCCATAATGTTTTTACTGAAATTTTGCAAGAACCGGTACATAACATAACAAGCAAAGGGAGTGATGTTCTCATCTGTTCTTAAAGTGTTACTAAACCCTGGACTCTGCAGTCACTATATCCGGTCTCCCCAGGAGCCTGCAAACACTATATCTGGTCTCCCCAGGACTCTGCAGTCACTATATCTGCTCTCCCCAGGACTCTACAGTCACTATATCTGTTCTCCCCAGGAGCCTGCAGTCACTATATCTGTTCTCCCCAGGAGCCTGCAGTCACTATATCTGTTCTCCCCAGGAGCCTGCAGTCACTATATCTGCTCTCCCCAGGAGCCTGCAGTCACTATATCTGCTCTCCCCAGGAGCCTGCAGTCACTATATCTGCTCTACCCAGGACTCTGCAGTCACTATATCTGCTCTCCCCAGGAGCCTGCAGTCACTATATCTGCTCTCCCCAGGAGCCTGCAGTCACTATATCTGCTCTACCCAGGACTCTGCAGTCACTATATCTGCTCTCCCCAGGAGCCTGCAGTCACTATATCTGCTCTCCCCAGGAGCCTGCAGTCACTATATCTGCTCTCCCCAGGACTCTGCAGTCACTATATCTGTTCTCCCCAGGACTCTGCAGTCACTATATCTACTCTCCCCAGGACTCTGCAGTCACTATATCTGATCCCCCCAGGAGCCTGCAGTCACTATATCTGCTCTCTCCAGGAGCCTGCAGTCACTATATCTGCTCTCTCCAGGACTCTGCAGTCACTATATCTGTTCTCCCCAGGACTCTGCAGTCACTATATCTACTCTCCCCAGGTCTCTGCAGTCACTATATCTGTTCTCCCCAGGACTCTGCAGTCACTATATCTGCTCTACCCAGGACTCTGCAGTCACTATATCTGCTCTCCCCAGGAGCCTGCAGTCACTATATCTGCTCTCTCCAGGAGCCTGCAGTCACTATATCTGTTCTCCCCAGGACTCTGCAGTCACTATATCTGCTCTCTCCAGGAGCCTGCAGTCACTATATCTGCTCTCTCCAGGAGCCTGCAGTCACTATATCTGCTCTCTCCAGGAGCCTGCAGTCACTATATCTGTTCTCCCCAGGACTCTGCAGTCACTATATCTGCTCTACCCAGGACTCTGCAGTCACTATATCTGCTCTACCCAGGACTCTGCAGTCACTATATCTGCTCTCCCCAGGAGCCTGCAGTCACTATATCTGCTCTCTCCAGGAGCCTGCAGTCACTATATCTGCTCTCTCCAGGACTCTGCAGTCACTATATCTGTTCTCCCCAGGACTCTGCAGTCACTATATCTACTCTCCCCAGGTCTCTGCAGTCACTATATCTGTTCTCCCCAGGACTCTGCAGTCACTATATCTGCTCTCCCCAGGACTCTGCAGTCACTATATCTGCTCTCCCCAGGTCTCTGCAGTCACTATATCTGCTCTCCCCAGGAGCCTGCATTCACTATATCTGCTCTCCCCAGGACTCTGCAGTCACTATATCTGCTCTCCCCAGGAGCCTGCAGTCACTATATCTGCTCTCCCCAGGACACTGCAGTCACTATATCTGCTCTCCCCAGGAGCCTGCAGTCACTATATCTGCTCTCCCCAGGAGCCTGCAGTCACTATATCTGCTCTCTCCAGGAGCCTGCAGTCACTATATCTGTTCTCCCCAGGACTCTGCAGTCACTATATCTACTCTCCCCAGGTCTCTGCAGTCACTATATCTGTTCTCCCCAGGACTCTGCAGTCACTATATCTGCTCTCCCCAGGACTCTGCAGTCACTATATCTGCTCTCCCCAGGTCTCTGCAGTCACTATATCTGCTCTCCCCAGGAGCCTGCATTCACTATATCTGCTCTCCCCAGGACTCTGCAGTCACTATATCTGCTCTCCCCAGGAGCCTGCAGTCACTATATCTGCTCTCCCCAGGACACTGCAGTCACTATATCTGCTCTCCCCAGGAGCCTGCAGTCACTATATCTGCTCTCCCCAGGAGCCTGCAGTCACTATATCTGCTCTCCCCAGGACTCTGCAGTCAC
Source organism: Rana muscosa (assembly GCA_029206835.1). NCBI lineage: Eukaryota > Metazoa > Chordata > Amphibia > Anura > Ranidae > Rana > Rana muscosa. The sequence goes on along the minus strand of CM055123.1, from coordinate 315,548,867 downwards.
TATATCTGCTCTCCCCAGGTCTCTGCAGCCACTATATCTGCTCTCCCCAGGAGCCTGCAGTCACTATATCTGTTCTCCCCAGGACTCTGCAGTCACTATATCTGATCCCCCCAGGAGCCTGCAGTCACTATATCTGCTCTCCCCAGGAGCCTGCAGTCGCTATATCTGCTCTCCCCAGGACCCTGCAGTCACTATATCTGCTCTCCCCAGGACCCTGCACTCACTATACCTGCTCTCCCTAGGACTCTGCAGTCACTATATCTGCTCTCCCCAGACCTTGCATTCACTATATCTGATCTCCTCAGGACTCTGCAGTCACTATATCTGATCCCCCCAGGAGCCTGCAGTCACTATGTCTGCTCTCCCCAGGAGCCTGCCTTCACTATATCTGCTCTCCCCAGGAGCCTGCCTTCACTATATCTGCTCTCCCCAGGAGCCTGCCTTCACTATATCTGGTCTCCCTAGGACTCTGCAGTCACTATATCTGATCCTCCCAGGAGCTTGCAGTCACTATGTCTGCTCTCCCCAGGAGCCTGCCTTCACTATATCTGCTCTCCCCAGACCTTGCATTCACTATATCTGTTCTCCCAGGACTCTGCACTCACTATACCTGCTCTCCCCAGGAGCCTGCAGTCACTATATCTGCTCTCCCCAAGAGCCTGCAGTCACTATATCTGCTCTCCCCAAGAGCCTGCTATATCTGCTCTCCCCAGGACTCTGCAGTCACTATATCTGCTCTCCCAGGAGCCTGCAGTCACTATATCTGCTCTCCCTAGGACTCTGCAGTCACTATATCTGCTCTCCCCAGGAGCCTGCATTCACTATATCTGCTCTCTCCAGGACTCTGCAGTCACTATATCTGCTCTCCCCAGGACTCTGCAGTCACTATATCTGCTCTCCCCAGGACTCTGCAGTCACTATATCTGCTCTCCCCAGGACTCTGCAGTCACTATATCTGCTCTCCCCAGGACTTTGCAGTCACTATATCTGCTCTCCCCAGGACTCTGCAGTCACTATATCTGCTCTCCCCAGGACTCTGCAGTCAGTCACTATATCTGCTCTCCCCAGGAGCCTGCACTCACTATACCTGCTCTCCCTAGGACTCGGCAATTCACTATATCTGCTCTCCCCAGGAGTCTGCAGTCACTATATCTGCTCTCCCCAGGAGCCGGCAGTCACTATATCTGCTCTCCCCAGGAGCCTGCAGTCACTATATCTGCTCTCCCCAGGACTCTGCATTCACTATATCTAGTCTGCCACAGTACACAGAACATGGAAATGAAATTACTTTAGTACATATTAACGGCTAAATACCTTTTCTTATCTTCAGTATTAGGGATGAGCTCGGTGTTCGAGTCGAACATAGGTTCGACTCGAACATCGGCTGTTCGCAGCGTTCGGCGAACAACGAACGATTTGGGCCGTTCGCACCAAATTCAAGTGACGCGAACGGCCCACAATACACTGCGCCATCGCAGTGTAATCCCGGCGCTGTGATTGGCCAAGCATACACTGTGACCCTGCATGCTTGGCCAATCACAGCGCCGGCAGCGAGGAGAGCAATGATTGGCCACAGGCAGGATGCCTGTGGCCAATTATAGCTGAGGGGGTTTAGTACACGCCCCACACCATAAAAGGCCGCCAGCGCGGCGGCCTTGTGTAGTGTGTTCCGGAGCAGGGAAAGTGAAGGATAGGCAGGGACAGTGTCAAATCCATTATTTGCTAAACCTTGTGTGTAGGGACAGAGAAGGATAGGCAGGGAGAGTGTCAGTGTCATATTCTTTGCTAAACCTTGTGTGTAGGGAGAGAGAAGGATAGGCAGGGGACAGTGTCAGTGTCCTATTCTTTGCTAAACCTTGTGTGTAGGGAGAGAGAAGGATAGGCAGGGAGAGTGTCAGTGTCATATACTTTGATAAACCTTGTGTGCAGGGAGAGAGAAGGATAGGCAGGGGACAGTGTCAGTGTCATTGTTGCTAAGCCTCCTGCACATTATACACCTTAACTTAGCCTGTATTGCTGCTTTTTCCTGGTGTGTTACACCAACAGGATTTTGCGGCACTTACAGCGGGCGGAGTGTGCCTCCTGACCATATTACACCTTAACTTAGCCTGTATTGCTGCTTTTTCCTGGTGTGTTACACCAACAGGATTTTGCGGCACATACAGCGCGCGGAGTGTGCCTCCTGACCATATTACACCTTAACTTAGCCTGTATTGCTGCTTTTTCCTGGTGTGTTACACCAACAGGATTTTGCGGCACTTACAGCGGGCGGAGTGTGCCTCCTGACCATATTACACCTTAACTTAGCCTGTATTGCTGCTTTTTCCTGGTGTGTTACACCAACAGGATTTTGCGGCACTTACAGCGGGCGGAGTGTGCCTCCTGACCATATTACACCTTAACTTAGCCTGTATTGCTGCTTTTTCCTGGTGTGTTACACCAACAGGATTTTGCGGCACTTACAGCGGGCGGAGTGTGCCTCCTGACCATATTACACCTTAACTTAGCCTGTATTGCTGCTTTTTCTTGGTGTGTTACACCAACAGGATTTTGCGGCACTTACAGCGGGCGGAGTGTGCCTCCTGACCATATTACACCTTAACTTAGCCTGTATTGCTGCTTTTTCCTGGTGTGTTACACCAACAGGATTTTGCGGCACTTACAGCGGGCGGAGTGTGCCTCCTGACCATATTACACCTTAACTTAGCCTGTATTGCTGCTTTTTCCTGGTGTGTTACACCAACAGGATTTTGCGGCACTTCCAGCGGGCGGAGTGTGCCTCCTGATCATATTACACCTTAACTTAGCCTGTATTGCTGCTTTTCCCATTTCCCTGCAGGCCATTAGAATGTCTGGAAGGCAAACAAGGAGAGGCAGACAGTCAGGAGCCAATAAAAGAGGGCAAGCAGGCTCTGTGTCTAGAGACAACAGTGCTGGTCGTGGACGCGGTGCATCGCCATCAGCACGTGGCCATGGGACACGCTTGTCCTTCTTTTCGGCAGCTGGACGTGTTGAGCCGCATCATGCCGAAGACTTGGTAGAGTGGATGACCAAGCCCTCCTCATCCTCCTCATCCTCTCTCACCCAGGCTCAGGGTACTGGCAAAGCAGCTGCCAAAGCGTCCTCTTCCCTGGTATCAATGTCATCATCAGTCACTCCTTCCCTAGACCAACCATGTCCTCCTGAGGAGTCCCCCGAACTGTTTGAGCACAGTGTTGAGTACATGCTCCAGGAGGATGCCCAGCGTTTCGAAGGGTCTGATGATGATACCCAGCTAGAGGAAGGCAGTAGCGTGAGAGCAGAGAGAGGGGATGCTCAAGAAGGACACCAATCTGGCAGTCATGTTCCAGCAGCTGCAGCATACTGCCAGATTGGCTCCAGTGATGAGGAGGGAGGTGATGATGAGGTCACTGACTCCACGTGGGTGCCTAATAGGAGAGAGGAGGAGGAGGAGGATGAGAAGGAGGCACATCTCCAACGAGGCAGGATGCCCTCGGGGGGCCAGCGTAAGGGCAGCACACCGACGGAATCACACTGCAGAGCTCCGCCTGTGCAGGGCGCTGCCTCTGCCCGTTATTCAAAAAGTTCTTTGGTGTGGGCCTTTTTTGAGTCGAGTGCATCAGATCGCACAGCTGCTGTTTGCAACATATGTCTCAAGCGTATATCGCGTGGCCAAAACATCACCCGCTTGGGCACCACATGCTTGACCAGACATATGTTGACCTGCCATGCAGCTCGTTGGCAAGCCTACCTTAAAGACCCACACCAAAGAACAAAGCGGACCTCTTCTTGCATCGCATCAGCTGGGATCTCCAACCCCACTATACCTTCAGTCCTCTCTGAAACCTGCTCTGAGAGGAATGAAGGTGTAGAATTAGGTGTGTCACAGCCAAGTACTTGCGGGCACTCTGCTAGCAGTACACCGACGTCCGATTCTAAGAGGCAAATTTCCCTGCCCCAGCTGCTGGACCGTTGAAAGAAGTTCACTCCCAGCCATCCACATGCCCAGCGGTTGAATGCTAGCTTGGCTAAATTGCTAGCGCTTCAACTGCTGCCTTTTCAGTTGGTAGACTCGGCCCCCTTCCGTGAGTTTGTGCAATGTGCGGTTCCTCAGTGGCAGGTTCCCAAACGCCACTTTTTCTCACGGAAGGCGATTCCGGCTCTCTACCGGCATGTGGAAGGCAATGTCTTGGCCTCGCTGGACAGGGCGGTCAGCGGTAAGGTGCATATTACCGCTGACTCATGGTCCAGCAGGCATGGACAGGGACGTTACCTTTCTTTCACGGCCCATTGGGTCACTCTTTTGGCAGCTGGGAAGGATGCAGGACAAGGTGCAGTAGTGTTGGAGGTTGTTCCACCGCCACGCCTTCAAAATGCTACTACTGGTTGTGACACACCTCTGTCCTCCACCCCCTCCTCTTCTTCTTCCTCCGTGGCCTCTTCCTGTGCTTTGTCCTCGGAACCAGCGGTGCTCCGTAGGCGTTCAAGGGGCTACGCAAGTACGCAGGCAAAAAGATGCCATGCCGTGCTTGCGCTGGTGTGTTTGGGGGACAGGAGCCACACTGGGGCAGAGGTTCTGTCTGCTCTGCAGGGGCAGGCAGAGAGGTGGTTGACGCCACGCCAGCTTAAGCCAGGAATGGTAGTTTGCGACAATGGCACCAACCTTCTCTCCGCTCTCCGACAGGGACAACTGACCCATGTGCCCTGTGTGGCTCACGTCCTTAACCTGGTGGTGCAGCGGTTCTTGGGCAGGTACCCGGGCTTACAGGATGTCCTGAGGCAGGCCAGGAAAGTCTGTGTGCATTTCCGCAGATCTTATAATGCCAGTGCTCGCCTGGCTGAGCTGCAAAAGGAGTTGAACCTGCCCAAGATTCGCCTTATATGTGACATGCCCACCAGGTGGAACTCAACGTTGGCCATGCTGCAGCGGCTGCACACGCAGCAGAGGGCCATCAATGAGTACCTGTGCGACTACGGCACCAGGACAGGGTCAGGGGAGCTTGTTTTTTTTCACCACGCCAGTGGGGCATGATCAGGGATGCATGCACTGTCCTGGCACCATTTGAGGAGGCCACGAGGATGGTGAGCAGTGACAGTGCATGCATCAGTGACACTGTACCTCTTGTCCACCTGTTGGAACATACGCTGCGTGGAATAATGGACAGGGCACTTGAGGCAGAACAGAGGCAGGAAGAGGAGGACTTCCTTGCTTCTCAAGGCCCCCTTTACCCAGACAGTGTTCCTTCTGTCCCACCCATCGCACAGGAAGAAGAGGAGGAGGAGGAGGAGGAGGATTGTGTCAGCATGGAGGTGGAGCCTGGCACTCAGCTTCATCAGCAGCAGTCTTTTAGGGATGATTTACAGTCCCAAGAAACCACTGGACTTGTACGTGGCTGGGAGGTGGTGGCTGCGGATCATGTCGTCCTTAGTGACCCAGAGGACTCCGGACCGAATGCCTCAGCTAACCTACGCTGCATGGCCTCCCTGATCCTGCAAAGTCTGCGGAAGGATCCTCGTATTTTTCGGATCAAGGAGAGGGACCATTACTGGCTGGCCACTCTCCTTGATCCACGGTACAAGGGTAAGGTTGCGGACCTTATCTTACCGTCGCAGAGGGAGCAGAGGATGAGACAACTCCGGGAGGCCTTGCAGAAAGGTCTGTGCAACGCGTTCCCAGAGACTGGGAGGTTACAAACTCCTGGTCCTGGACAACGAGTTGCTGAGGCTTCGGTCAGTCAAAGAAGGAGCGGTGGGGAAGGTGGCCGTCTGACCGAAGCGTTCAGACAATTCTTTAGTCCGCAGCCCCAAGGTATGATCGGTTCCAGCAACCATCGCCAGCGTCTGATATACATGGTGCAGGAATACCTAGGGGCAAGGTCAGACTTGGACACCTTCCCCACCGAAAATCCTCTGGCTTACTGGGTCTTGAGGATGGATCACTGGCCAGAGCTTGCACAGTATGCAATTGAGCTACTGGCCTGTCCTTTATCCAGCGTTCTTTCAGAACGCACATTCAGTGCTGCTGGAGGATTTGTCACGGATCACAGGGTGCGCCTGTCCACCGACTCTGTTGATCGACTGACCTTCATAAAGATGAACCAGTCTTGGATCACCACCAGCTACCAAACACCTGAAGCTGATATAACAGACTAATTTATTTTCAAATGTCACATCCCTTCAAGACTGATGCTGATGCTGAGAGACTGTCCTGTTATGTTGACTGACTATCCTCCTCCTCCTCAATGATCCGATTGACGATGATAGCTTGGAAGAACATTTTTGTTTCTGGGTGCCGCCACCAGTGGCTAAGGCCCAATTTTTCAGCCCCTGTTTAACAGGGGCATGTAATTACAATTTTTGATGCAATACTTTGCAACAGGGCTCATTGCTGTGCTCCAAGTACAGTATCTGTGAGGGGTTGCAGTGTTGTGGCACCAGTGCCTAAGGCCCAATTTTTATGCCCCTGTTTAACAGGGGCATGTAATTACAATTCTTGATCTAATAATTCACAGCAGGGCCCATTCCTGCGCCCACCAAGACTAACTGTGAGGCCTTACAGTGTTGTGTCAACACCACCACCACCACCAAAGGCCCAATTTTTCAGCCCCTGTTCAACAGGGGCATGCAATTACAATTCTTGATCTAATAATTCACAGCAGGGCCCATTCCTGCGCCCACCAAGACTAACTGTGAGGCCTTACAGTGTTGTGTCAACACCACCACCACCACCACCACCAAAGGCCCAATTTTTCAGCCCCTGTTCAACAGGGGCATGCAATTACAATTCTTGATCTAATAATTCACAGCAGGGCCCATTCATGCGCCCATCAAGAGTAACTGTGAGGGCTCACAGTGTTGTGGCAACACCAACATGTAAGGGGCAAATTTCAGCTGAGTATATACGGCAGGCCCCTACTTTCAAACATCCAACTTACAAACGACTCCTCCTTGCAAACGGAAGGATACAACAGGAAGTGAGAGGAAATCTACCCCTAGGAAGGCAAATTCTCTCCTGTAAGAGTTAATATGGGAAAAAAAGTGTCTCCTCTCCACTGATGCTTTATCACCAATTCTTGTTTCAATAAAAACCCCAAATTTTCAAAAAACATTTGTCATTAGGACGGAAAGTGAGGTGAACTGTTCTGAACAGGTGCACACTGCACAGACAGCAAAACAAATGTTACAGGGGTGATAACCCTTCCCTATGTTTTCCAAAAAGCTTAAAAATATGTATCTGTTCAAAATTAAAAACAGATTCTACATAAGAACAAACCTACAGTCCCTGTCTTGTATGCACCGCCTGTATACGGCTGTTCAGAGTATATAGCGCCTTTTTTATTTTGTGTGCGGGGTTCCCCTTAATATCCATACAAGACCCAAAGGGGCTGGTAATGGGCTGGGGTAGGGGGGGGGGGGGGGTTGATGGGGTAGCTATGCCATTTTTCTCAAAGATTTTCATCCATATTACCGGGACCAGACATTACATTAAAGCCGCAAGCAGTTTTAAATGGCTTTTTTTCCTTTAGAAATGTCATTTTGTGCAGGGACAGTTCTAAACACGGGAAACACGTGGCACTTCACAGGCATACTTTAGACACCCCCCAGGTACGATATTTAAAGGAATATTTGACTTTTTTTTTCACTTTATGCATCATTAAAATGACTGCTCCAGAAAAACGGCCGTTTTAAAAACTTCTTTTTGCATTGATAAATGTCCCCTGGTGCAGAACCCGGGTTCCCAAACCCTTTTTAGGACAATAACATGCATAATAGTTGTTATAATTAGCACTTTAGAATCCGAACGTTCGCATCCATTGTATTTAATAGGGTTCTAAAGTTCGTGCAAACTTTCGGTCCGTTCGCGGGTTCTGGTGCGAACCGAACCCGGGGGTGTTCGGCTCATCACTATTCAGTATATAGCAGTCTTGTGACTTCTATCAGCGTCTGGTAAAAGGTTGTAGGTTTTAATTCTCCTCTGACTGTCCTATGAGGCTGAAGGACCCCTGACCCTCTGTCTGGACAGTGCTGATTGGCCCTGTGCTGATCACATGCACCCTCACAAAAAACAAAAAAAAATAAAAACCTTTCTAGCAATACACATCAAACTGAGCATGTGCAGAGTGACTCCAAAGGCTCTGTTCGATCAGGAGATGGATTGGGGATGGTGGAAGAAGGGGAGGATCAGAGAAGACAGGATCAAACAGCCTTTTTACACAATGCAGGGGATTAACCCCTTAGGTTCCACAGTGAGTATAACCAGCATGCTTTACTGCATATACAGACTGATTTTACGGTTGTAGGTTTAGTAACACTTTAACCACTTAACATGGTAACCTCGGCCATTTTGGTTTTCAAACCGAGGCTTGACAAACAGCCGTTCGGCCTTAACAGTACTCTTCTATTTTATATAAATGCGTGGTGACAAGTGTGGCCCTCAAGTTATGTGGTCTTTCACAAAACGCGTTGGGTGGAGTCAATGTTCGCCACGTTACCACGCCCGCCGACCCCATGAGGCTGTCGGCTTGAACCCCAGGACGGATATACATTGCATATACTGTATGCTTGTTTTTAATTGCCTCACTCTAAGTAGTTGGTATCTTTTATGGTTTCACACAAAGGGAATTTCTTCGATTCATCTTACATGCATGATTTGCTGGTGAACCATCGATTATTACCTATGTGAGTGTTCCCATTGGATACCAAAGAAAAGCCACAGAGGTCTCCCGTTTTGCTGCAAAGGAAAGAGGGTTGATGACCCCTGTCTTAACCCCTTTAAGCCGTCTGTATGTAAATATGTTTTCTCGGCCTGAAGGGTAGTAAGAAGAGCCGGCAAGACTGTAACCCTAAAGTGTCGTTTATTGGTACAATAAAACAATAATTCTGACGCGTTTCGGCAATAGCCTTAGTCATAGCTTGAAGGGGCTGTACTGGGGTAATTCCGGCAGCTGCTGGCATCACCCGGGTACCATTTTTTAGAGCCCCTTTCTTGGGATAACAACCGATGCGACTAAGAAGCCGCTCAGCCATTATCCTAAGGAGCGGAAGGGGACGTCCCCCCCACCCCCTCCCTCCGCCTTCCGCCGCTCTCCTGTCCCACCCGGAGGCCCGAGCGACCAGCCAACACATCTGCTGGCAGGTCGAAGACCCGAACAAAGCCAGAATCTGCTATGATCGGGTCTTGAATCTAGTAACCCGGAAGCGATGTCGAGACATCACTTCCGGTTTACTTGGCTGCCACTGGCGCCGATTTTAAAAACATCCCTAGTATTCCAAAATGTCGACGTGCAAAGGAAGGATTTGGGGTCTTATAGACCCCCCCATCTCTCCATAAAGAGGACATGTCACCTCCTATTACTGTCACATAGGATCTTTACATTCATTATAGACCCCAGATCTCTCCATAAAGAGGACCTATCACCACCTATTACTGTCACATGGGATGTTTACATTCATTATAGACCCCCGATCCCTCCATAAAGAGGACCTGTCACCGCCTATTACTGTCACATGGGATGTTTACATTCATTATAGACCCCCGATCCCTCCATAAAGAGGACCTGTCACCACCTATTACTGTCACATGAGATGTTTACATTCATTATAGACCCCCGATCCCTCCATAAAGAGGACCTGTCACCGCCTATTACTGTCACATGGGATGTTTACATTCATTATAGACCCCCGATCTCTCCATAAAGAGGACCTGTCACCACCTATTACTGTCACATGGGATGTTTACATTCATTATAGACCCCCGATCTCTCCATAAAGAGGACCTGTCACCACCTATTACTGTCACATGGGATGTTTACATTCATTATAGACCCCAGATCTCTCCATAAAGAGGACCTATCACCACCTATTACTGTCAAATGGGATGTTTACATTCATTATAGACCCCCGATCCCTCCATAAAGAGGACCTGTCACCGCCTATTACTGTCACATGGGATGTTTACATTCATTATAGACCCCCGATCTCTCCATAAAGAGGACCTGTCACCACCTATTACTGTCACATGGGATGTTTACATTCATTATAGACCCCAGATCTCTCCATAAAGAGGACCTGTCACCGCCTAATACTGTCACATGGGATGTTTACATTCATTATAGACCCCCGATCTCTCCATAAAGAGGACCTGTCACCACCTATTACTGTCACATGGGATGTTTACATTCATTATAGACCCCCCCATCTCTCCATAAAGAGGACATGTCACCTCCTATTACTGTCACATAGGATCTTTACATTCATTATAGACCCCAGATCTCTCCATAAAGAGGACCTATCACCACCTATTACTGTCACATGGGATGTTTACATTCATTATAGACCCCCGCTCCCTCCATAAAGAGGACCTGTCACCGCCTAATACTGTCACATGGGATGTTTACATTCATTATAGACCCCCGATCTCTCCATAAAGAGGACCTGTCACCACCTATTACTGTCACATGGGATGTTTACATTCATTATAGACCCCCTATCCCTCCATAAAGAGGACCTGTCACCACCTATTACTGTCACATGGGATGTTTACATTCATTATAGACCCCTGATCCCACCATAAAGAGGACCTGTCACCACCTATTACTGTCACATGGGATGTTTACATTCATTATAGACCCCCGATCCCTCCATAAAGAGGACCTGTCACTGCCTATTACTGTCACATGGGATGTTTACATTCATTATAAACCCCAGATCCCTCCATAAAGAGGACCTATCACCACCTATTACTGTCACATGGGATGTTTATATTCATTATAGACCCCCGATCCCTCCATAAAGTGCACCTTTTACCACCCATTACTGTCACATGGGATGTTTACATTCATTATAGACCCCAGATCTCTCCATAAAGAGGACCTGTCACCACCTATTACTTTCACATGGGATGTTTATATTCATTATAGACCCCCCATCTCTCCATAAAGAGGACCTGTCACTGCCTATTACTGTCACATGGGATGTTTACATTCATTATAGACCCCAGATCTCTCCATAAAGAGGACCTGTCACCACCTATTACTGTCACATGGGATGTTTATATTCATTATAGACCCCGGATCCCTCCATAAAGTGGACCTGTCACCACCTATTACTGTCACATGGGATGTTTACATTCATTATAGACCCCCGGTCCCTCCATAAAGAGGACCTGTCACCACCTATTACTGTCACATGGGATGTTTATATTCATTATAGACCCCCGGTCCTTCCATAAAGAGGACCTGTCACCACCTATTACTGTCACATGGGATGTTTATATTCATTATAGACCCCCGGTCCCTCCATAAAGAGGACTTGTCACCACCTATTACTGTCACATGGGATGTTTATATTCATTATAGACCCCAGATCCCTCCATAAAGAGGACCTGTCACTGCCTATTACTGTCACATGGGATGTTTACATTCATTATAGACCCCAGATCTCTCCATAAAGAGGACCTGTCACTGCCTATTACTGTCACATGGGATGTTTACATTCATTATAGACCCCTGATCCCACCATAAAGAGGACCTGTCACCACCTATTACTGTCACGTGGGATGTTTACATTCATTATAGACCCCCGATCCCTCCATAAAGAGGACCTGTCACTGCCTATTACTGTCACATGGGATGTTTACATTCATTATAAACCCCCGATCCCTCCATAAAGTGCACCTTTTACCACCCATTACTGTCACATGGGATGTTTACATTCATTATAGACTCCAGATCTCTCCATAAAGAGGACCTGTCACCACCTATTACTTTCACATGGGATGTTTATATTCATTATAAACCCCCGATCCCTCCATAAAGAGGACCTGTCACTGCCTATTACTGTCACATGGGATGTTTACATTCATTATAGACCCCAGATCTCTCCATAAAGAGGACCTGTCACCACCTATTACTGTCACATGGGATGTTTATATTCATTATAGACCCCCGATCCCTCCATAAAGTGCACCTTTTACCACCCATTACTGTCACATGGGATGTTTACATTCATTATAGACTCCAGATCTCTCCATAAAGAGGACCTGTCACCACCTATTACTTTCACATGGGATGTTTATATTCATTATAAACCCCCGATCCCTCCATAAAGAGGACCTGTCACTGCCTATTACTGTCACATGGGATGTTTACATTCATTATAGACCCCAGATCTCTCCATAAAGAGGACCTGTCACAACCTATTACTGTCACATGGGATGTTTATATTCATTATAGACCCCCGGTCCCTCCATAAAGAGGACCTGTCACCACCTATTACTGTCACATGGGATGTTTATATTCATTATAAACCCCGGATCCCTCCATAAAGTGGACCTGTCACCACCTATTACTGTCACATGGGATGTTTACATTCATTATAGACCCCCGGTCCCTCCATAAAGAGGACCTGTCACCACCTATTACTGTCACATGGGATGTTTATATTCATTATAGACCCCCGGTCCTTCCATAAAGAGGACCTGTCACCACCTATTACTGTCACATGGGATGTTTACATTCATTATAGACCCCTGATCCCACCATAAAGAGGACCTGTCACCACCTATTACTGTCACATGGGATGTTTACATTCATTATAGACCCCTGATCCCACCATAAAGAGGACCTGTCACTGCCTATTACTGTCACATGGGATGTTTACAGTCATTATAAACCCCAGATCCCTCCATAAAGAGGACCTGTCACCACCTATTACTGTCACATGGGATGTTTATATTCATTATAGACCCCCGATCCCTCCATAAAGTGCACCTTTTACCACCCATTACTGTCACATGGGATGTTTACATTCATTATAGACCCCAGATCTCTCCATAAAGAGGACCTGTCACCACCTATTACTTTCACATGGGATGTTTATATTCATTATAAACCCCCGATCCCTCCATAAAGAGGACCTGTCACTGCCTATTACTGTCACATGGGATGTTTACATTCATTATAGACCCCAGATCTCTCCATAAAGAGGACCTGTCACCACCTATTACTGTCACATGGGATGTTTATATTCATTATAGACCCCGGATCCCTCCATAAAGTGGACCTGTCACCACCTATTACTGTCACATGGGATGTTTACATTCATTATAGACCCCCGGTCCCTCCATAAAGAGGACCTGTCACCACCTATTACTGTCACATGGGATGTTTATATTCATTATAGACCCCCGGTCCTTCCATAAAGAGGACCTGTCACCACCTATTACTGTCACATGGGATGTTTATATTCATTATAGACCCCCGGTCCCTCCATAAAGAGGACTTGTCACCACCTATTACTGTCACATGGGATGTTTATATTCATTATAGACCCCAGATCCCTCCATAAAGAGGACCTGTCACTGCCTATTACTGTCACATGGGATGTTTACATTCATTATAGACCCCAGATCTCTCCATAAAGAGGACCTGTCACTGCCTATTACTGTCACATGGGATGTTTACATTCATTATAGACCCCTGATCCCACCATAAAGAGGACCTGTCACCACCTATTACTGTCACGTGGGATGTTTACATTCATTATAGACCCCCGATCCCTCCATAAAGAGGACCTGTCACTGCCTATTACTGTCACATGGGATGTTTACATTCATTATAAACCCCCGATCCCTCCATAAAGTGCACCTTTTACCACCCATTACTGTCACATGGGATGTTTACATTCATTATAGACTCCAGATCTCTCCATAAAGAGGACCTGTCACCACCTATTACTTTCACATGGGATGTTTATATTCATTATAAACCCCCGATCCCTCCATAAAGAGGACCTGTCACTGCCTATTACTGTCACATGGGATGTTTACATTCATTATAGACCCCAGATCTCTCCATAAAGAGGACCTGTCACCACCTATTACTGTCACATGGGATGTTTATATTCATTATAGACCCCCGATCCCTCCATAAAGTGCACCTTTTACCACCCATTACTGTCACATGGGATGTTTACATTCATTATAGACTCCAGATCTCTCCATAAAGAGGACCTGTCACCACCTATTACTTTCACATGGGATGTTTATATTCATTATAAACCCCCGATCCCTCCATAAAGAGGACCTGTCACTGCCTATTACTGTCACATGGGATGTTTACATTCATTATAGACCCCAGATCTCTCCATAAAGAGGACCTGTCACAACCTATTACTGTCACATGGGATGTTTATATTCATTATAGACCCCCGGTCCCTCCATAAAGAGGACCTGTCACCACCTATTACTGTCACATGGGATGTTTATATTCATTATAAACCCCGGATCCCTCCATAAAGTGGACCTGTCACCACCTATTACTGTCACATGGGATGTTTACATTCATTATAGACCCCCGGTCCCTCCATAAAGAGGACCTGTCACCACCTATTACTGTCACATGGGATGTTTATATTCATTATAGACCCCCGGTCCTTCCATAAAGAGGACCTGTCACCACCTATTACTGTCACATGGGATGTTTACATTCATTATAGACCCCTGATCCCACCATAAAGAGGACCTGTCACCACCTATTACTGTCACATGGGATGTTTACATTCATTATAGACCCCTGATCCCACCATAAAGAGGACCTGTCACCACCTATTACTGTCACATGGGATGTTTACATTCATTATAGACCCCCGATCCCTCCATAAAGAGGACCTGTCACTGCCTATTACTGTCACATGGGATGTTTACATTCATTATAAACCCCAGATCCCTCCATAAAGAGGACCTGTCACCACCTATTACTGTCACATGGGATGTTTATATTCATTATAGACCCCCGATCCCTCCATAAAGTGCACCTTTTACCACCCATTACTGTCACATGGGATGTTTACATTCATTATAGACTCCAGATCTCTCCATAAAGAGGACCTGTCACCACCTATTACTTTCACATGGGATGTTTATATTCATTATAAACCCCCGATCCCTCCATAAAGAGGACCTGTCACTGCCTATTACTGTCACATGGGATGTTTACATTCATTATAGACCCCAGATCTCTCCATAAAGAGGACCTGTCACAACCTATTACTGTCACATGGGATGTTTATATTCATTATAGACCCCCGGTCCCTAGATTAAGAGGACCTGTCACCACCTATTACTGTCACATGGGATGTTTATATTCATTATAAACCCCGGATCCCTCCATAAAGTGGACCTGTCACCACCTATTACTGTCACATGGGATGTTTACATTCATTATAGACCCCCGGTCCCTCCATAAAGAGGACCTGTCACCACCTATTACTGTCACATGGGATGTTTATATTCATTATAGACCCCCGGTCCTTCCATAAAGAGGACCTGTCACCACCTATTACTGTCACATGGGATGTTTACATTCATTATAGACCCCTGATCCCACCATAAAGAGGACCTGTCACCACCTATTACTGTCACATGGGATGTTTACATTCATTATAGACCCCTGATCCCACCATAAAGAGGACCTGTCACCACCTATTACTGTCACATGGGATGTTTACATTCATTATAGACCCCCGATCCCTCCATAAAGAGGACCTGTCACTGCCTATTACTGTCACATGGGATGTTTACATTCATTATAAACCCCAGATCCCTCCATAAAGAGGACCTGTCACCACCTATTACTGTCACATGGGATGTTTATATTCAATATAGACCCCCGATCCCTCCATAAAGTGCACCTTTTACCACCCATTACTGTCACATGGGATGTTTACATTCATTATAGACCCCAGATCTCTCCATAAAGAGGACCTGTCACTGCCTATTACTGTCACATGGGATGTTTACATTCATTATAGACCCCAGATCTCTCCATAAAGAGGACCTGTCACCACCTATTACTGTCACATGGGATGTTTACATTCATTATAGACCCCCGGTCCCTCCATAAAGAGGACCTGTCACCACCTATTACTGTCACATGGGATGTTTATATTCATTATAGACCCCCGGTCCTTCCATAAAGAGGACCTGTCACCACCTATTACTGTCACATGGGATGTTTATATTCATTATAGACCCCCGGTCCCTCCATAAAGAGGACTTGTCACCACCTATTACTGTCACATGGGATGTTTATATTCATTATAGACCCCAGATCCCTCCATAAAGAGGACCTGTCACTGCCTATTACTGTCACATGGGATGTTTACATTCATTATAGACCCCAGATCTCTCCATAAAGAGGACCTGTCACTGCCTATTACTGTCACATGGGATGTTTACATTCATTATAGACCCCTGATCCCACCATAAAGAGGACCTGTCACCACCTATTACTGTCACATGGGATGTTTACATTCATTATAGACCCCCGATCCCTCCATAAAGAGGACCTGTCACCACCTATTACTGTCACATGGGATGTTTATATTCATTATAGACCCCCGATCCCTCCATAAAGTGCACCTTTTACCACCCATTACTGTCACATGGGATGTTTACATTCATTATAGACCCCAGATCTCTCCATAAAGAGGACCTGTCACCACCTATTACTTTCACATGGGATGTTTATATTCATTATAAACCCCCGATCCCTCCATAAAGAGGACCTGTCACTGCCTATTACTGTCACATGGGATGTTTACATTCATTATAGACCCCCGATCCCTCCATAAAGAGGACCTGTCACCACCTATTACTGTCACATGGGATGTTTATATTCATTATAGACCCCCGGTCCCTCCATAAAGAGGACCTGTCACCACCTATTACTGTCACATGGGATGTTTATATTCATTATAAACCCCGGATCCCTCCATAAAGTGGACCTGTCACCACCTATTACTGTCACATGGGATGTTTACATTCATTATAGACCCCCGGTCCCTCCATAAAGAGGACCTGTCACCACCTATTACTGTCACATGGGATGTTTATATTCATTATAGACCCCCGGTCCTTCCATAAAGAGGACCTGTCACCACCTATTACTGTCACATGGGATGTTTATATTCATTATAGACCCCCGGTCCCTCCATAAAGAGGACTTGTCACCACCTATTACTGTCACATGGGATGTTTATATTCATTATAGACCCCTGGTCCCTTCATAAAGAGGACCTGTCACTGCCTATTACTGTCACATTGGATGTTTACATTCCTGACAGCAATAAAAATTATCAAAAAAAATGTTTTTTTCATTCATTCCAATATATTTTTATTGATTTTCTTAAGTTTTATACAAACAACAAGACACATATACATGCACAAACAAATACAATTATCCTGAATACAAATTCAACTGAGATGTTCTTTAAAGTTATAATTACTAAATCATTTAACTTCCACAATAATACATTTCTTCAAAAAACTCTCCTCTATATATTCTAAACAACAACAACAACAAAAAAGAAAAAGAAAAGAATAATAGTGGTGTCTCACATTAACAAAATCACAGACCTTTAGGATTATTTCAAACAGAATAGAATATATCCGCTCCAACAGCTAAAAATGTAGGAATTAAAAAAATTCCAAAAAAACGGATGAATTTTTAAATGTTATCCAAGTCTGCCACACCCTATTAAACTTCTGTATAGTATCATTATTTTCAGCCACCAGTATCTCCATATGCATAATACTATCAAGAGTCTCAATCCACTCCGAAATTGTAGGAACAATATCTTGGTATCAATTGTCTAATTGCTGAAAAAAAAAAACAGAATACATTTTTTGGTTTTAACCGCTTCAGCCCCGGACCATTTCGCTGGTCAAAGACCAGGCCACTTTTTGCGATTCGGCACTGCGTTTGTTTAACTGACAATTGCACGGTCGTGCGACGTGGCTCCCAAACAAAGTTGACGTCCTTTTTTTCCCCACAAATAGAGCTTTCTTTTGGTGGTATTTGATCACCTCTGCGGTTTTTATTTTTTCGCTATAAACAAAAATAGAGCAACAATTTTGAAAAAAATGCAATATTTTTTACTTTTTGCTATAATAAATATCCCCCAAAAATTATATATATTAAAAAAACATTTTTTTCCTCAGTTTAGTCCGATACGTATTCTTCTACATATTTTTGGTAAAAAAAAAAAATCGCAATAAGCGTTTATTGATTGGTTTGCGCAAAAGTTATAGCTTCTACAAAATAGGGGGTCGTTTTATGGCATTTTTATTAATATTTGTTTTTTACTAGTAATGGCGGCGATCAGCGATTATTATCGTGACTGCGACATTATGGCGGACAAATCGGACACTTTTGACAAATTTTTGGGACCATTGTCATTTTTACAGCGATCAGTGCTATAAAAATGCACTGATTACTGTGAAAATGAAACTGGCAGTGAAAGGGGTTAACCACTAGGTGGCGCTGTAGGGGTTAAGTGTTTCCTAGGGAGTGCTTCTAACTGTTAGGGAGGATGGGCTGTGTGTGACACGACACTGATCTCCGCTCCGACTACACGGAGCGGAGATCAGTGTCATTGTCACTAGTCAGAGCGGGGAGATGCTTGTTTACACTAGCATCTCCCCGTTCTATCGCTCCGTGAGACGATCGCAGGTATCCCCGTGGCAATCGAGTCCGTGGGACCCACGGTCGGGCTCAGGTAGAAAGCGGCAGGGTCGCGAGCGCGCAGCCACACGGCGGCATCTTAAAGGGGACATACCTGTACGTGCTTATAACTGTCCATGCCGCTCTGCCGACGTAAATCTACAGGCGGTGGTCCTTAACCACTTAAGCCCCGGACCATTTGGTAGCTAAAGGACCAGAGGTGAATTCAGAATTTTGCACTGCGCTGCTTTAACTGTAAATTGTGCGGACATGCAATGTTGTACCCAAACGAAATTTGCGTCCTTTTCTTCCCACAAATAGAGCTTTCTTTTAATGGTATTTGATTGCCTCTGCGATTTTTATTTTTTGCGATATAAACGGAAAAAGACCGAAAATTTTGAAAAAAAATGATATTTTCTACTTTTTGTTATAAGAAAAATCTAATAAACTCAATTTTAGTCATACATTTAGGCCAAAATGTATTCAGCCACATGTCTTTAGTAAAAAAAATGTCAATAAGCGTATATTTATTGGTTTGCGCAAAAGTTATAGAGTTTACAAACTAGGGTACCTTTTCTGAAATTTACACAGCTTTAAATTTATGACTGCCTATCTCATTTCTTGAGGTGCTAAAATGACAGGGCAGTACAACCCCCCCCCAAATGACCCCATTTTGGAAAGTAGACACCCCAAGGAAATTGCTGAGAGGCATGTTGAGCCCATTGATTTTTTTTTTTTGTCCCAAGTGATTGAATAATGACAAAAAAAAAAAAAATTACAAAAAGTTGTCACTAAATGATATATTGCTCACACATGCCATGGTTATATGTGGAATTTCACCCCAAAATACATTCTGCTGCTTCTCCTGAGTACGGGGATACCACATGTGTGGGACTTTTTAGGAGCCTAGCCACGTACGGGACCCCGGAAACCAAGCACCGCCTTCAGGATTTCTAAGGGCGCAAATTTTTGATTTCACTCCTCACTACCTATCACAGTTTCGAAGGCCATAAAATGCCAAAATAGCACAAAACCCCCCCAAATGACCCCATTTTAGAAAGTAGACACCCCAAGGAAATTGCTGAGAGGCCTGTTGAGCCCATTGAATATAATTTTTTTTGTCCCAAGTGATTGAATAATGACAAAAAAAAAAAAATTACAAAAAGTTGTCACTAAATGATATATTGCTCACACATGCCATGGTTATATGTGGAATTACACCCCAAAATACATTTTTCTGCTTCTCCTGAGTACGGGGATACCACATGTGTGGGACTTTTTAGGAGCCTAGCCGCGTACGGGACCCCGAAAACCAAGCACCGCCTTCAGGATTTCTAGGCACAAATTTTTGATTTCAGTCCTCACTACCTATCACAGTTTCGAAGGCCATAAAATGCCAAAATCGCACAAAACCCCCCCAAATGACCCCATTTTGGAATATAGACACCCCAAGCTATTTGCTGAGAGGAATGGCGAGTATTTTACAGCTCTCATTTGTTTTTGAAAATGAAGAAAGAAAATATATATATATATATATATTTTTTTTCAATTTTCAAAACTTTGTGACAAAAAGCGAGATCTGCAAAATACTCACAATACCTCTCAGCAAATAGCTTGGGGTGTCTACTTTCCAAAATGGGGTCATTTGGGGGGGTTTTGTGCTATCTGGGCATTCCATGGCCTCCGAAACTGTGATAGGCAGTGAGAAGTGAAATCAAAAATTTACACCCTTAGAAAGCCTGAAGGCGGTGCTTGGTTTTTGGGGTCCCGTACGCGGCTAGGCTCCCAAAAAGTCTCACACATGTGGTATCCCCGTACTCAGGAGAAACAACAGAATGTATTTTGGGGTGTAATTCCACATATACCCATGGCATGTTTGAGCAATATATCATTTAGTGACAACTTTGTGCAAAAAAAAGAAATTGTATTTTTTCCGCAACTTGTGTCAACATATAAAATATTCCATGGACTCGACATGCCTCTCAGTATATAGCTTGGGGTGTCTACTTTCCAAAATGGGGTCATTTGGGGGGGTTTTGAACTGTTCTGGCATTTTATACACAACATTAGGAAGCTTACATCCACTCTTCTAACCACTTGAAGACAAAGCCCTTTTTGACACTTTTTGTTTACATGAAAACATTTTTTTTTTTTGCAAGAAAATTATGTTGAACCCCCAAACATTATATATATTTTTAAAGCAAAGGCCCTACAGATTAAAATGGTGGGTGTTGCATTTTTTTTTCTACACAGTATTTGCGCAGCGATTTTTCAAACGCATTTTTTGGGTTAAAAAATACACTTTTTTTTATTTTAATGCACTAAAACACACTATATTGCCCAAATGTTTGATGAAATAAAAAAGATGATCTTAGGCCGAGTACATAGATACCAAACACGACATGCTTTAAAATTTCGCACAAACGCGCATTGGCGACAAACTACATACATTTTTAAAAGCCTTTAAAAGCCTTTACAGGTTACCCCAGTAGATTTACAGAGGAGGTCTACTGCTAAAATGACTGCCCTCGATCTGACCTTCGCGGTGATACCTCACATGCATGGTGCAATTGCTGTTTACATATGACGCCAGACCGACGCTTGCGTTCGCCATTGGGCAAGAGCAGGGCAGGACAGGGGTACTTTTTTTTTCTTTTTTTTTTTATTATTAATTTTGCTTTTTTATTTTATTTTTAAATTGTTCCTTCCAAGTATTTTTTTTTTTTTATCATTTTTATTGTTATCTCAGGGAATGTAAATATCCCCTATGATAGCAATAGGTAGTGACAGGTACTCTTTTTTTGAAAAAACTGGTGTCTTCCAGACCCTAGATTTTTCCTCTGCCCTCAAAGCATCTGACCACACCAAGATCGGTGTGATAAAATGCTTTCCCAATTTCCCAATGGCGCTTTTTATATCCGGGGGGGGGGAGACATTCCCTCCCACTGCTTGTAAAAGCAGTCCAGAGGCTAATTAGCCGCTAGGATTGCTTTTACATGAAAGCCGGCCGCAGGCTGAAAAGAATGATACCAAGATGATACCTAAACCCACAGGCATCATTCTGGTATAAACATTCAAAGTCCAGCAACATACCAGTACGTTGCTGGTCCTTGTTGGACATGTATTGTAATCTTTTTTTTTCATGCAGCCAGTTGGCTGAACGAAAAAAGAGATTGATCGGTGGGTATGCCCACCATTAGAATACCGCCCTTCATCCACCCACTTCTAATGATGGGCATACATGCACCATTTATATATGCCGAAGCATGGGGGCATCCTCCCGCAAAAAAGTTATGCCGCGTACACATGGTCAGACTTTTCCACGGGCAAGCCTCCGTCGGAATTTCGACCGTATGTACGCGGCATTAGGAGCAAAATCGCTCCTCCGCTCCTGCTGCCCCAATGCTTCGGCAAATGTGCTTTTTTTTTTTTTAACTGTGGTGGTGAAATCACCTCCTACAGCACTGGAGTCGCAGGGATCAGGCCTGTCTCTGCGAATGCTGCAGTTATGTGTGTTGTGTTTTGTAAGTAACAGTGATCGATCGATACTGCACTTGGGTGGCCTGGGCTGGACGGAGGGGCAAAACGCAGGTGCCAGCAGGTATCTGGGCTGATCCCGCTAACACTGCGTTTTTGGGAACCCTAAACTGCTGGGGACGCTAGTATAGATCTGATCAGATCAGATATTGATCTGTTCAGATACTATACCACTAAGGGGGGTGTATGCTTCACGCGTGGGTGTTAGCGTTACTGGCACTAACCTGACGCTGCCTGGGGTGTGACGCAGACCCTCTCTGACGCTAAAACCTAATTGATATCACCCGCCGGGCGATCAGGGGGTTAAACATTTATTGGGTTATATACGGCGGGTGCCCTGACACTATAAAAAGCAAACTAACTAACCAGCGTCACCCGTAACACTTATATGGTGATCACTGGTGAAAGGGTTAACTATGGGCAATCAGGGGGTTAAAACCTTTATTAGATAATATATGGGGGTACCTGACGCTATAAAAACCTGCGGTGAACCTAAAAAAAATTACCAGCTACCGATCTGCATCACCGACACTAAGACAGCGTTTAGAAAAACGATCGCTTAGCGACAGTGGTGATAGGGGGTGAAAGGGTTACCTGGGGGGCGATCAAGGGGGTTAAACCTTTATTAGATAATATATTGGGGTACCTGACGCTATAAAAACATGCGGCGAACCTAAAAAAAATTACTGGCTACCGATCTGCATCACCGACACTAAGACAGCATTTAGAAAAACAATCGCTTAGCGACAGTGGTGATAGGGGGTGAAAGGGTTACCTGGGGGGCGATCAAGGGGGTTAAACCTTTATTAGATAATATATTGGGGTACCTGACGCTATAAAAACATGCGGCGAACCTAAAAAAAATTACTGGCTGCCGATCGGCATCACTGACGCTAAGACAGCGATCAGAAAAATGATCGCTTAGCGACAGTGGTGATAGGGGGTGAAAGGGTTACCTGGGGGGCGATCAAGGGGGTTAAACCTTTATTAGATAATATATTGGGGTACCTGACGCTATAAAAACATGCGGCGAACCTAAAAAAAATTACTGGCTGCCGATCGGCATCACTGACGCTAAGACAGCGATCAGAAAAATGATCGCTTAGCGACAGTGGTGATAGGGGGTGAAAGGGTTATCTGGGGGGTGATCAGGGGGTTAAACCTTTATTAGGGGGGGTTAGGGGGCTACACTGGACCTAAGACTAAACTTTGGTGACACTTTTACAGTCACAAATGTCACTGATTGCAGTGATCACTAAATAAATGGTCACTGCAATCAGTGACACTGTGACTGGGGGCTGGGGGGGTGATCTGGGGGGGCCTGGGGGGGCGATTTATGTCCCTATGTGTCCTGGTGTCAGTGTAGTGTTGTGTGCACTGACCTGATGTCTTCTCTTGTACGGCGCTCGGTATATGTGAGCGCCGCACCAGAGATGACATCACTTCCTCCTGCTCCCTCTGTCTGACACAGACAGAGGGGGCATTTCCATTCGCCGGGAGCGATCGCGAGGGGGTGGCCGGAAACGAATGGCTGCCCCCTCATCCCGGAACGCTCCCGGACACTTAGCTACCGCTCACTGTACAGAAGGGGGGTCCGATTGGACCCCCCAACTATACAAAGGCAATCACGTACACTCTACGTGATTGTGCCTGTCGGTGCCATTCTGCCGACGTATATATACAGTGAGCGGTCGTTAAGTGGTTAAGTGGCTAAGCAATGGTTGAGGTAAAAAAGAAAAAAGAGCCAATTCGACAGAGTTATTAATTGATTCATCCACAACAGTATTGTATAAGTTAATTACTTGATCCCATCATTTGTGAATAGAGGGACAGGCCCACCAGACATGGGATAAGTTACCTATAGCCCCATTACAATGCCAGCATCTATCTGTTTTGTGATGGAAAAATTTGGTTTAAAATGACCGGAGTGCGGTACCATCTAGGTAACAATTTAAAATTACGCTCTTGGGCGTCACAAGCTATTGAAAATTCATGAGTGGTAAGCTGACCATACACCTATAGATTATCTGCATATTTTCTATGGTTAGATGGAAAAAGTGCAACAGATTTCTCCATGTACGCTAAACTGTGTGGATGGAGGAATCTCCCACTGGGCCAAGCTTCAGTATCTTGCTAGTCGGCCCCGCTGGCTCTCACAATACCTGAACATTCTGATTGGGTGCAGGCATTGTTTAGGTTGAGAGCCAGCGGGGCAGACTAGCAAGATACTGAAGCTTGGCCCAGTGGGAGATTCCTCCATCCACACAGTTTAGCGTACATGGAGAAATCTGTTGCACTTTTTCCATCTAACCATAGAAAATATGCAGATAATCTATAGGTGTTTGGCCAGCTTTAAGCCCCATACACACTATTAGATTTTCTGCAGATTTTTGTCTTCAGATTTATCAAAACCATATAATATGAGGTCAAACCTTTAGGGTTTCAACTTGCATGCAATCAGGCAGGCCCTTGCACTACATGGTTTTGGTAAATCTGAAGACAAAAATCTGCAGAAAATCTAATAGTGTGTATGGGGCTTTAGATGGACTTTACTTAAGTGACTAATGCTGGCCATACACCTATAGAATATCTGCAGATTTTCTATGGTTTGATGGAAAAAGTGGAACAGATTCCTCCATCTACATTGAACTGTGTGGATGGAAGAATCTCCCACTGGCCCAAGCTTCCATATCTTGCTAGTCGGGCCCCGCTGGCTCTCAACCTAAACAATGCCTGCACCCAATCAGAATGTTCAGGTATTGTGAGAGCCAGCGGGGCCCAGTAGCAAGATATAGAAGCTTGGGCCAGTGGGAGCTTCTTCCATCCACACAGTTCAATGTAGATTAGACATGTGCGATTTGTTTCGTAACGAATATGTTAGAATTCGAACATTCGGACCAATGCGAACATTCCGAATAGCTGAAAGAACCAAAATACGAAAATTACGTAATTACAAATAAGCAAAAGAACGAATGCTCGAAAATACAAACTTAGGATTGGACTAAAATACGAAACACCGAAAAAGCAAAAGAACGAAAATGACAACTATAACGAATGATTTGCCTTCCGTATTTTTAATCCTTTGTCTGTTCGTAATTTCGTATGTTCGTATTTCATTTGTGTGTTCGTAAATTTGTTTCTTTGTCTGTTCATAATTTCGTGTTCTCGAATCGTTCTTTCGAATGGGCAGTGTAGTGAGTGATGGATCTTACATAATATCTTAGCCAATCAGCTTAACTCTTTTGTGTCTGAGTCACAATTAGGGTGACCACATTTCCAAACTGCCATTCAGGGACACTCCCCGACAACACCCCCCCATCCATCCTTGCATCCCCCGCCCTCAAAAAAAGATGATAATGATGATAATGATGATGACTTCTACTTTATTAATATTCCCTCAGTCATTCCCCTGTGTCATCTTCATATCCCCTCACTTCTCAACTTCTTTACTGTCCCCCACTTGTGTCAGCTTCTCCTTCATGACTGTCCCCCACTTGTGTCACCTTCTCCTTCATTACTGTCCCCCACTTGTGTCACCTTCTCCTTCATGACTGTCACCCACTTGTGTCACCTTCTCCTTCATTACTGTCCCCCACTTGTGTCATCTTCTTCATTACTGTCCCCCACTTGTGCCACCTTCTTCTTCATGACTGTCCCCCACTTGTGTCACCTTCTCCTTCATTACTGTCCCCCACTTGTGTCATCTTCTTCATTACTGTCCCCCACTTGTGTCATCTTCTTCATTACTGTCCCCCACTTGTGTCATCTTCTTCATTACTGTCCCCCACTTGTGTCATCTTCTTCATTACTGTCCCCCACTTGTGTCATCTTCTTCATTACTGTCCCCCACTTGTGCCACCTTCTTCTTCATGACTGTCCCCCACTTGTGTCACCTTCTCCTTCATTACTGTCCCCCACTTGTGTCATCTTCTTCATTACTGTCCCCCACTTGTGTCATCTTCTTCATTACTGTCCCCCACTTGTGTCATCTTCTTCATTACCGTCCCCCACTTGTGTCATCTTCTTCATTACTGTCCCCCACTTGTGTCATCTTCTTCATTACTGTCCCCCACTTGTGTCATCTTCTTCATTACTGTCCCCCACTTGTGCCACCTTCTTCTTCATGACTGTCCCCCACTTGTGTCACCTTCTCCTTCATTACTGTCCCCCACTTGTGTCACCTTCTTCTTCATTACTGTCCCCCACTTGTGTCATCTTCTTCATTACTGTCCCCCACTTGTGTCATCTTCTTCATTACTGTCCCCCACTTGTGCCACCTTCTTCTTCATGACTGTCCCCCACTTGTGTCACCTTCTCCTTCATTACTGTCCCCCACTTGTGTCATCTTCTTCATTACTGTCCCCCACTTGTGCCACCTTCTTCTTCATGACTGTCCCCCACTTGTGTCACCTTCTCCTTCATTACTGTCCCCCACTTGTGTCATCTTCTTCATTACTGTCCCCCACTTGTGTCATCTTCTTCATTACTGTCCCCCACTTGTGTCATCTTCTTCATTACCGTCCCCCACTTGTGTCATCTTCTTCATTACTGTCCCCCACTTGTATCATCTTCTTCATTACTGTCCCCCACTTGTGTCATCTTCTTCATGACTGTCCCCCACTTGTGCCACCTTCTTCTTCATGACTGTCCCCCACTTGTGTCACCTTCTCCTTCATTACTGTCCCCCACTTGTACCACCTTCTTCTTCATGACTGTCCCCCACTTGTGTCACCTTCTCCTTCATTACTGTCCCCCACTTGTGTCATCTTCTTCATTACTGTCCCCCACTTGTGTCATCTTCTTCATTACTGTCCCCCACTTGTGTCATCTTCTTCATTACTGTCCCCCACTTGTGTCAACTTCTTCTTCATTACTGTCCCCCACTTGTGTCATCTTCTTCATTACTGTCCCCCACTTGTGTCAACTTCTTCTTCATTACTGTCCCCCCACTTGTGTCACCTTCTTATTCATTATTGTCCCCCTCCCCCACTTGTGTCACCTTCTCCTTCATAACTTTATACTACTATTCCATCCATTCTTTACCCTGTCCCTTCTCTGGGGCTGGGCTCTGGTGAGTGGTCCACTGTGGTCCCTGAGACAGTTGCTTGGGCCGTAAGCGGGAGGAGGAGAACTCGGGCAGCCATGAATCTTCTGAGCCAGGCAGCAGTGCAGCAGCAGCACACAAGCAGAAAAGGTCAGGCCAGCTGCTGCAAGTCACTCTCTCTGCATGCAATGCCACCGGGCGGCATGCAGTGGTGGACCATGGGTGCCAGGGATGGAGCGGAGCAGTGGAGACACTGGAGTGAAGAAGATAACACACAAACAGACAAGTCCCTCCCTGCTGCCAAGTCACTCCCTCTTACGCTGCTGGGCGCCGGAGAAAGAGAGGTGGGTGGAGACAGCTGTGCAATGCAGCACTAGGCGCAGGCCTCTCTCTGAGTGAGACTGTGATGTCACTGGTTGCTAGACGCCAGGCGGGGCAGCCCTAGCAACCAGTTCTGGCAATCTAGTTAGAAGGGTGGCTGTGTGTGTCCTCTATTCCATTCCGGGACACTGTATTGTCCCGGAATGAAGGTGACCAGGACCAGGGACAGACATGGCAATTGCGGAACAGTCCCGGGCAATCCGGGACACGTGGGCACCCTAGTCACAATGCATTCCTGAACCTTTTTAAATTCAGTTGAGGAGGAGACTGAGTCAGGGGGAGTGGACTGGGAGTAAGTACAGGACTTATTAGAAGCCGCGTGTTGAAAACAACACTAAAATATGAGATTGCGAATGACCGCAATGTATTTACGAAAGTACGAATCCATTCGAAGCACGGTAGTAGAAACGAAAACAAAACAATGTTACGAATCAACGTAAAAGGCAATCTCACATAAGTAACAACAATTACTAAATTACGAATAGTGTACCGAATAAACGAAAATTATTATCTAACAAAATTACGGATTTCGAATCAACGAAGATAAATTAAACAGAATTACGAATCATTCAGTATCAACGAAAACTAAACTGTTACGAAAGTACGAACGAGTCCGAATATGAAAACTTGCGTCTTACGAAATTACGAATCTTTACAAATCGACAGAAACGAGACGAAACAAACAAAACGAAACAAATTTTTTTGTTGTGCACATGTCTAATGTAGATGGAGAAATCTGTTCCACTTTTTCCATCTAACCATAGAAAATCTGCAGATAATCTATAGCTGTATGGCCAGCATTAGTAAAAATTTGATCCCAATCTTCCTCTTGTGTTAACCAGTATAATTCCAACTCCCATTCGGTCGTATATGATGGTAAACCAGGTGAGTTGAGAGTAGATAATAACATATTTAGCGCTTACCACCCTCTCCTCCTTGTCTTTCGGCTCCTCGCAGGAGGAAAGGGCACACCCAGCTCTATATGCCCGTACCCTCCTGTGTGAGGAGGTTGAGCGGTGTTGTGATGGGTCGCCACAGCCAGATACTCTATGGCTAATAAAGAAAAGTCTCTATTTCCCCCAATGACTTCAATGTCCACACCTGCTGTAACTCCAACGTAGAGTTTATTTCTTTTAAACTACAGTCTCTGATAAGAAAAGGTTGGAGAGAGAGCCATAAGGTGTGGGAGAGGTCCAGGCACAAACGTAAATACACTTCACTGCTTGGCTTCTCAAGCAGGCCTAGTCCATATGGATAGTCTCCCTAGATAGGGACTAGCAGCCAAAATGGTACTCAAACTGTTCACCCAATCACTACTCAACTGGCAACTTGGTCTCTGCCACAGACCCGGTGAACTTGGTCTCTGCCACAGACCCGGTGAACTTGGTCTCTGCCACAGACCCGGTGAACTTGGTCTCTCCCACAGACCCGGTGAACTTGGTCTCTGCCACAGACCCGGTGAACTTGGTCTCTGCCACAGACCCGGTGAACTTGGTTTCTTTAGAGCTTGGCCTCTTTGTAAGGAGAAGACATCCCTCCAGAGAGTTACCGGGCCCCTTCCTTCACTGTGACTTCTCACCAGTCCCACGGAACGGTCCTCCCCCGGCCTCCTCGTCTAAGATGCGGGTCTCCTCGCAAGGCGGCACCCTGAGATTCCTCGATTCTTGATGGGTCCCAGCCGAAGGTGCTGAGCCCAAGGCCTTTAGTTGCAGCCCCAGGACTAAAGGTGCCTGGGACTCATTCACCGACCTCCGCCCCTGGGCCAAAGGTGCCCAGGGCGGACAGGAACACACACTCCCTGGGAGTAGGACTCCCGACGACGAACCCTCGTACAGGCAGGGTCTGCCCCTTTTATATCCTCTCCCAGCATACACAGCAGGCCGACCACTCCCACTGTATGGTTGCCGAGAGGGGACACACAAGGCACAGCACTGTATCAGCAGTTCAACCCCGGCCCACCATGGCAGTGCCACCTGCAGGCCACAGGGAACAGTGCACCGATACTCTTCCTGCAGACAAAATGGTTGATAATGTCCTAAGAATTTAGGTGTTTGAGCATAACTACCACCCAAACACTACCCCTAAATTGAGGACCCCGCTACACATATATATATCTTAGATATAGTATGTACTGGTGGTTCTGGGGATATACATAGCTGCTCAAAATCTGTAAACGGTCGGTGGATAGAATATTTCGGAGTCAAGGAGGAGTAAAAACTCCGCAATTGAAAATAAACAAACCAGATTCCTTTCCTCTGATCATGTAAAGTTTGAAAATGTACTTCTTGTTAGAAAAAAGTTAAAAAATTTGCAAATTACATAAAGGTGCCCTCCAAAATCATATGTCTAATCTCGGGCCAATCAGGTTTGTCCCAGCTTAGAATAGCATCTGAGTGAACACCAATAGAAAGAGAAGGATTATCTATTAGAGAAGTAAGTGGAGCTGTGATAGAAGACTGTGTAAGTGAGCAAAGGCCAAGAAGAACGTGATCCTATATCCTTAAAGCAGAGGTCCTGCGAAAAAAAAAAAAAATATTTTAAAGCCAGCAGTTACAAATACTGCAGCTGCTGACTTTTAATAAATGGACACTTACCTGTCCAGGGCGCCCGCGATGTCGGAAGCCGAAGCCGAGCAATCGCTCGTCTCTTGGCTGCCCCCGCCGCCATCCTCGGTGAGGGAATCAGGAAGTGAAGCGTTGCGGCTTCACTGCCCGGTTCCATACTGCGCATGCACGAGTAGCCCGGCGCATTCCCAGTGGTCCCCACTGTCTCCTGGGACCTGTGTGTTTCCCAGAAGACAGCTGGGGGGACGGGACAGGAAGTGGAGTGACTCCCGTGGGAGTCTCTCCCTGGAAGTGGGTGCAAATACATGTATTAGACAGGTATCTGCACCCCCCCTCCCCCTTGAAAGGCGCCAAATGTGACACTGGAGGGGGGAGGGTTCCGAAAAGCGGAAGTTCCATTTTTGGGTGGAACTCCACTTTAAGACAAAGCCATAGAGCAGCTTTAGGATTCAGTGGAGAAGAACCTATTTCCAATTGGACCCAATGTTTATCATCCGGATGGTTGAACCAATCCAGAACCCTAGAAAATAAAACTGCTTTATAATAGCACTCAAAATCTGGCATACCTGCTCCCTCCACGATCTTTTGATCGACAAAGTGTTTTCCAGTTGATTGGAGGTGTAGCGGGGTCTCTAAATTTAGGTAGGACACTCAGGTGTGTAAGTATGGGAATAATGGACCACTTGTGTTCGTGGAGGATTGGACGGTGTAATAATCTCCTTGGCCTCTGGGTGGCGGGGTACCCGTAGGCTCAAGGTAGATTGGCCGTCACAGTGCTACCCTTTTTGTCCCTTTCCGGAGATGGTACGGCGAGGGCGGGGAACCTGCCGTGGTGTCGATGGGAGGAGATAAAAGGGGGAGACGCCCTAACCACGAGGTCTTCTGGAGGATCTTCTTCACGCGCCCAGGCGCCCTAGGCCTGGCCGGAATGGAGTTGGAGTCCATTCCAGGCACCTTCAGCCTGGGGTGAGGTACTAAACCAGGAGGCCTGGGGCCCAGTGACTTCGACTGGATCCCGCGAGGGTGGAGAAGTCCGAGGGTCCCTGAAGTGGATGGGGCCCATGTCTGAGGTGAGGAGGCCGGGGAGGTTACCCATTCGGAGAGTCTGGAGCAGCATCAACCCAGTGACGGATGGGCCTCTGGTAACTCCCTTGGAGGGACATCTTCCCCTGACAGGGGCCGGAGCGCAGCGAAGGTACTCCTATCTATGTTCTCTTGAGTCGCTGGTAGAGACTCTCAAGTTCTAAGTCCTTTCTAGCTAAGGCTATAGTAACCGCTGGCGAGATCGCAGTGGTTTAGCTGACAACCAGGATAGTGCCTCGACCTGCTCATTCCCCGTATCAAAATGTTATCAAGTCGCAACCAGTTGGCTACTGAAGCACTGTTTAATGTGAGATGTACAATAAAACAAGAGTTGGACTGTGATCGGTGTGTGGAACTCTGGTTAATGGGAGCAAAGGGAAGTGTTGGCGCAGCAGGACTTGATTCTAGACAAAAGCACACAGGCCCGAGGAAATATCTGGTACTGGCCTTCACCTCACCCACAGCTATGGGGAGGACATGGGCCGTAGTGCATCTCACCCTATCGTGTGACATACCCCTAGACAAAAGAGATGGGGTGAGGCCGCTACAGAGGTTTAATATTTTTCCAAATTAATTGTGATAATGATTTGTTCAATTTTTTAAAGAATATTTTCGGTAATTAAATGGGTAGAGTTTGGAATAAATATAAATACTTTGGGAGAATATCCATCTAAATGGAATTAACACGGCCAAACCATGATAAAAAAAAGCTTCGACCATAGTCGCAATTCAGCTTGCGTTCGTAGTAGAAGAGGAACAAAATTTAATTCATAAACAAGAGTCAAATCTGTTGGAATTTTAACTCCTAGGTATTCCACTGCTACTTCTTGCAGATGAAAGGGAAATAACTTTACCAGCGAAGAAACCTCATCTCTAGATAGTGAAATATTCAATAAATCAGATTTAGTTACATTTACCTTAAAATTGCTTAAAGCGGAGGTTCGGCGCTAAAAAATTTTTTTTTTAAAAGTCAGCAGCTACAAAAACTGTAGCTGCTGACTTTTAATAAGCACACTTACCTGTCCAGGTTGCCCGCGATGTTGGCCAACCCGAGGCTGACCCGTCCCTCGGACCGGGTCCCGGCGCCGCCATCCTCACTAAGGGAGCCTTGAGGCTTCACTGCCCGTTTCCTACTGCGCATGCGCGAGTCGCGTGGCTCTTTGTGAATGGGCACACCGTCCTGTGTGTCCCAGAAGGCAGCGCACCTCCATTTCCCAGGAGGCAACGCGAGGAGGAGAACACAGAACCTCACCGCGGACAGGGCTGGTGCAAGGATTTATGACACCCTAGGCGAATCCTCATTTTGATGCCGCCCCCCCCCTGGCCCTGCCCATGTATACCCCACCTTTTTAATGAAGCGCCCGTCAAATGCAGCCTCACCAGTGCCCATCAATGAATGTTTGCTTGCTTCCATTCATTCGGGAGTTTGGAAACAGACACAGTCCTCCGCCGCCTCTGCGCCTCTGACACTATGGGGTTGATTTACTAAAGGAAAATCCACTTTGCACTTGAAAGTGCACATGGAAGTGCAGTCGCTGTAGATCGCTGTAAATCTGAGGGGAAGCTCTGAAATTAGGGGAAGCTCTGCTGATTTTATCATCCAATCATGTGCAAGCTAAAATGCTGTTTTTTATTTTCCTTGCATGTCCCCCTCAGATCTACAGCATCTGCACTTCCATGTGCACTTTCAGTGCACTTTCAAGTGCAAAGTGGATTTTACTTTAGTAAATCAACCGCTATGTGCGAACGGAGCAGCGGTTATCTGCTGATGCTGAGACTTAATTGCTTGCTGCAGAGAGAAGAGAGTAGGAACACCAGTGGCCGGGCGCCCTAGGCAAGAGTGCGCCCTAGGTGGCTGCCTAGTTTGCCTAGTGTTAGCACCGGCCCTGACCGCGGATGAGGAAGAGGCAGATTAGGACGATCTGCCTAGTAACAGCCATTTCTGGTAATTATAAAAAGAAAAAAAAAATTGTTTTTTTTTTTAGCCTTTTTGGCTATTTTTTTTTTTTTTTTAGGGTGGACCTCCACTTTAAATATCCCCAAAAAATTAATTTCCTTTAAGACAGAAAGAAATGCTAATCCTTGGTGATGTTATATAAAGTAAAACATCATCTGCATAAAGTGAGGTTTTATAATCTATTTCATTAATAGTAATACCATGTATAGAGGGATTATTACGTATAGCTATTGCTAGATGTTCTATTGTAATCACATAAAGTAATGGAGATAGCGGACACCCATGGGCATCCGCTGCAATGTTTTCAGGGGGGGGGGGCGCTTCAGCAGCGGCAATACACAGTTGCATTTTACCCTTTCTTCGACCGCTAGCGGGGGTTAAAAGCGACCCCCCCACGTTAAAATGTAAAAACACCCCACTGTGCACCCTGCATCTTTAAATATCTCTTTGTCACTACCGTGTTCCCCCTCTCCACAACTGCACCTCTGGACCCCTTTACATTACACAGCACCCCACAGCTCTGTACCCCTTTACACTACACAGCACCCTGCATAACTGGACCCCTTTACATTACATAGCACCCCACAGCTCTGGACCCCTTTACATCACACAGCACCCTGCATCACTGACCCCCTTTACAATACACAGCATCCTGCATCACTGGACCCCTTTACATTGCACAGCACCCTGCACCACTGGACCCCTTTACATTACACAGCACCCTGCATCACTGGACCCCTTTACATTACACAGCACCCTGCACCCCTTTAAATTACACAGCAGCACCCTGCACCTCTGGACACTACACACACTACACTCTGACCACTACACTGGACACTGACCACACTGACCATATGTATGACGTGTCCTATGACGTCATGTCTCTGCAGTCACACACACGTGTTGTAGGACATCTCCTCCTCCCTCCATACCGCACACACAGCCCGGCTCTCCTTCCTTCACACCTTCAGCAGGTCCAGCGGGGCTGGAAGTGGATGTAAGGGCGGCGGAGGGTGTAGAACACTGCCAATTTGGCCAACACCTTCTTGATTCCAGGGGGGGCAAACGACCCCCCTTGCCCTATGGAGCGGACGCCCATGCGGACACCCCTGACGGGTACCGTTATTGATCTCAAATATAGTGGAAAGGATACCATTTGTTTGGACTTGAGCAGAAGGGATTGTATGTAACGCCATCATTTTATTTATCAAATTATCCCCCAGACCAATCTGGCGAAGTGAGTGAAATAGAAAATCTCCAATTTAAGCGATCGAAAGCCTTTTCGGCATCGATTAAAAGCAGGCACGCTGGAATTTGTTGTTTCTGTGCCAGGGAGATCAATGAGAGAGTCTTGCTAGTATTATCTCGAGTTTCTCTAGCCCTCACAAAGCCAGTCTGATCTGTATGGATCATTTTAGGCAGTAAAGGTTGAAGCCTATTATGCCTTGTACACACGATCGGACTTTCCGATGAAAAAAGTCTGACGGAAGTTTTTCATCGGATATTCCGACCGTGTGTGGGCCCCATCGGACTTTTTTCCGTCGGAGTTTAGAAATAGAACGTGTTTTATTTTTTTCCGATCGGAAATTCCGATCGTCTGTGTGGAACTCCGACGGAGAATAAACCACGCAGGCTCAGAATCAAGTCGACGCATGCTCCGGCTCGTCATAGTGTTGTACGTCACCGCGTTTTGGACGGTCAGAATTTGGTCTGACAGTGTGTATGCAAGACAGCTTGAACGGAATTCCGACGGAAAATTCCATCGGATTTTATCCCATCGGAAATTCCGATCGTGTGTACAGGGCATTAGCAATAAGTTTAGCATAAAGCTTTATATCTTGATTCAACAAAGAAATAGGACGATAACTATTTGGATTTGTTTCATCTTTACCCGGTTTCAGGATAACAGAAATATAAGCCCTCAATGTTTCCGGCGGAGAAGACTGAGAGCTTGAGATTGAGTTAAATTAATACAAAAGAATGGGAAATACAGTGTAGATCTACCGCAAAGGTTTTACAAAACGGAATAGAAAATCCATCTGGCCCTGGTGCTTTACCGATCTTAGTAGTCTTGATAACATTTAGCAGTTCTTCAGAGGTAAAGGAATCTTCTAAGGAAGACCTAGAAGCCAAGGCAAGACTTGGCAGAGCTGTCTCTTCCATATATGAAATAATATTTTTTTCCATCTCTATGGAAGAGTGATCTGTTTTAGAATCGTTATGTGAAATGTTATATAATGAAGAGTAGGGATGAGCTTCGTGTTCGAGTTGAACCCATGTTCGACTCGAACATTGGCTGTTCGCCGAATTCCGAACATCATGGGCCGTTCGCGCCAAATTCGAATGGTGCGTCACGGCCCATAATTCACTGCGGCATCGCAGTGCATTGCTGGCTGATGATTGGCCAAGCATGCACTATGATCCGCATGCTTCGGCCAATCACAGCGCGCAAAAAACGGAGAGCCATAATTGGCCAAAGCCAGGGTGGCTTTGGCCAATTATGTCTATGGGAGTTTAGTACACGCCCCACACTATATAAGGCCGCCTCCGTGGCGGCCTTGTGTAGTGTGTTGCGGTGGTTAAAGAGAGAGGTTAAAGAGAGAGAGAGACAGTGTCATTTATTTTGAGGTAGATCAGGCAGGCGAGTCAGTTAGCTGCAGTTACAGTGTGTAGAGAATATATATGCATCCTAGGTGTTGTATATATATTTACACACTGTATTCAGTTTAGCTAGATCCGTTCCTGTTATTCTCTATACTGACAGGCAGGCAGGTGATAGTGCTAGCTGCAGTATTTTCACTTAGTGTACTGTGTCCTTTGCACAGCATTCACCTAAAGGTACCTCAATACAATTAGTGGTGTTCTCATACTAAAACCACAGGCAGGGAGCTGCATTAATTTAATTTAGTGTACTTCTGTCCTTTGCACAGCGTGCTCCTAAAGGTACCTGAATACAATTGGTGGTGTTCTCATACCAATACCACAGACAGGGAGCTGCAAGTATTTTCAGTTAGTGTACTGTGTCCTCTGCACAGTGTGCACCTAAAACTAACTGAAGACAATTGCTGCTTTTCTCATACTAATACCACAGCAGGCAGTTGATTGGGCTAGCTGCAGTATAATCACTATAGATCTATATATATACATCCCACCTTTGTGCAGCTACATCTCACTGCAGGCCATTAGTATGTCTATAAGGCAAACAAGGAGAGGGAGACAGTCACGAGCCAATAAAAGAGGGCAAGCAGGCTCTGTGTCTAGAGGCAACAGTGCTGGTCGTGGACACGGTGCATCCTCATCAGCACGTGGCCGTGGGACACGCTTGTCCTTCTTTTTGGCAGCTGGCCATGTTGAGCCGCAACATGCCGAAGACTTGGTAGAGTGGATGACCAAGCCGTCCTCATCCTCCTCATCCTCTCTCACCCCGGCTCAGGGTACTTTGTCTGGCAAAGCAGCTGCCAAAGCGGCCTCTTCCCTCGGGTCAATAGCATCAATTACTCCTTCCCTAGCCCCACCATGTCCTCCTGAGGAGTCCCCCGAACTGTTTGACCACAGTGTTGGGTACATGCTCCAGGAGGATGCCCAGCGTTTTGAAGGCTCCGATGATGGTACCCAGCTGGAGGAAGGCAGTAATGTGAGCTCAGAGAGAGGGGGTGCCCAACAAGAACAGCAATCTGACAGTCATGTTCCCCCAGCTGCAGCATACTGCCAGATTTGCTCCAGTGATGAGGAGGGAGGGGGTGATGAGGTCACTGACTCCATGTGGGTGCCTGATAGGAGAGAGGAGGAGGACAGCACACACTGAATCCACACACAGGTTACCCTCTTCGTTGGGAGCTCAGCTAACCTTTTTTGGAACACTGCACTTTTTGTGCACACATAGTCCATTGGATCAAGCTGTGACCACCGTGTTGTTCTCTGGGCGCTGTTCTTCGTCTTTGGAGGGTTCCCCCGTCTCAACCCCGGGGGAGACATCATGCCTGTCACCCCCATCTTCCCTGGCGGACACCGGGCCTGGCCTTGGGGCTGTGTATATATTATGTTACAACACTCCTGATGAATGGCTGTAATGCCAGGAAACGTGTTGAGTGCCACTAGATGCCCTAAGTTACCTGTCCCTACATTGTTTTTTAACCCATTTATCCTATTGTGTACAGTTATTATGTTGAATTTCCATTTGTATTGCATGCTATGTAGCAGCATATTTAGTGTAAGTCATGTGACTACCTATCTATTTGATACAATATTTTTCTACAATGTAACAATAAATCGTGTACTGTAAATTTTATGTTTCTGTCTATACCTGACATGGCGGTTGCCTCACTCAAAGTCCCACAGCTCTCCTTTTCTACATATGTCTGAAGCGTATCTCGCGTGGCCAAAACCGCCTAATCTGTGACATGCCCACCAGGTGGGACTCTACGTTGGCCATGTTGCAGCGGTTGCACACGCAGCAGAGGGCCATCAATTAAAATCTGTTGCAATATGGCACCAGGACAGGGTCAGGGGAGCTTGGATTTTTTCCCCCACGCCAGTGGGCCATGATCAGGGATGCATGCACTGTCCTGGCACCATTTGAGGCGGCCACGAGGATGGTGAGCAGTGACAGTGCATGCACCAGTGACACTGTCCCTCTTGTCCACCTGTTGGAGCACACGCTGCGTGGAATAATGGACAGGGCACTTGAGGCAGAACAGAGGCAGGAAGAGGAGGACTTCCTTACCTCTCAAGGCCCCCTTTATACAGACAGTGTTCCTGCTGGCCCGCCTATCACACAGGAAGAGGAGGAGGAGGAGGAGGAGGAGGAGGGGGAGGATTGTGTCAGCATGAGGTGCAGCCTAGCACTCAGCATCAGCAGCAGTCTTCAAGGGATCAATTACAGTCCCAATAAACACATGGACTTGTACGTGGCTGGGAGGAGGTGGCTGCGGATCATGTCGTCCTTAGTGACCCAGAGGACTCCGCATCCGAATGCCTCAGCAAACCTACGCTGCATGGCCTCCCTGATCCTGCAAAGCCTGCGGAGGGATCCTCGTTTTTGTGCGATCAAAGAGAGGGTCCATTACTGGCTGGCAACCCTCCTTGATCCACGTTACAAGGGTAAGGTTGCGGACCTTATCGTGGCGTCGCAGAGGGAGCAGAGGATGAAACATCTTCAGGAGGCCTTGCAGAAAGGTCTGTGCAACGCGTTCCCAGAGACTGGGAGGTTACAAATTCCTGGTCCTGGACAAAGTGTTGCTGAGGCTTCGGTCAGACAAAGAAGGAGCGTGGAGAAGGTGGCTTTCTGACCGATGTGTTCAGACAATTTTTTAGTCCGCAGCCCCAAGGTATGATCGGTTCCAGCAACCATCGCCAGCGTCTGGTTTACATGGTGCAGGAATACCTAGGGGCAAGGTCAGACTTGGACACCTTCCCCACCGAAAATCCTCTGGCTTACTGGGTCTTGAGGATGGATCACTGGCCAGAGCTTGCACAGTATGCAATTGAGATACTGGCCTGTCCTGCATCCAGCGTTCTTTCGGAATGCACATTCAGTGCTGCTGGAGGCTTTGTAACCGATCACAGGGTGCGCCTGTCCACCGACTCGGTCGATCGATTGACCTTCATAAAAATGAATCAGTCTTGGATCACCACCAGCTACCAAGCACCTGATGCTGATGTAACAGAATCATTTTCTTTGAAATGTCAGATCCCTTCAATACTGCCTATGCTGATTCAGAGTGAATATCCTGTTATGCTGAGTGACTATCCTCTTCCTCCTCAATGATAATGCTGATAGCATGTAAGAACATTTTTGTTTCTGGGCACTGCCACCAGTGGCTAAGGCCCAATTTTTCAGCCCCTGTTTAATAGGGGCGTGTAATTACAATTTTAAATGCAATACTTTGCAGCAGGGCTCATTCCTGCGCTCCAACTAGAGTATCTGTGAGGGGTTGCAGTGTTGTGGCACCAGCACCAGTGCCTAAGGCCCAATTTTTCAGCCCCTGTTTAACAGGGGCGTGTAATTACAATTTTTGATGCAATACTTTGCAGCAGGGCTCATTGCTGTGCTCCAACTAGAGTATCTGTGAGGGGTTGCAGTGTTGTGGCACCAGTGCCTAAGGCACAATTTTTATGCCCCTGTTCAACAGGGACATGTAATTACAATTCATGATCTAATAATTCACAGCAGGGCCCATTCCTGCGCCCACCAAGAGTAACTGTGAGGACTTACAGTGTTGTGGCACCAGCACCACCACCACCACCAAAGGCCCAATTTTTCTACCACTGTTCAACAATGGCATGTAATTACAATTCTTGATATAATAGTTCACAGCAGGGTATTGCAGCGCCCACTAATGCCCCGTACACACGATCGTTTTTCATGCTGTTAAAAATGCCATTTTTAAAAATGGCCATTAAAAATGATCGTGTCTATGCTCCAGAGCATTTTTAACGACGTGAAAAACGGCCATTAAAAATTTCGAACATGCTCTCTTTTTTCACGTCGTTTTTCATGTCGTTTTTTTTAACGACGTGAAAAACGATAGTGTGTATGCTTTAACGACGTGAAAAAAAACGCGCATGCTCAGAATCAAGTATGAGACGGGAGCGCTCGTTCTGGTAAAACTAGCATTCGTAATGGAGATAGCACATTCGTCACGCAGTAACGGACTGAAAAGCACGAGGCTGAAAAGCGCGAATCGTTGCTCAACAAACTTTACTAACATGTAGGGTGGCGCAATTCGAGCGGAACTTCCCCTTTATAGTGCCGTCGTACGTGGTGTACGACACTGCGCTTTGCTTGATCGTTTTTTAAAATGACCGTGTGTACGCAAGACAGGCTTGAGAGGAAACATGAAAAAAACGACGTGAAAAACGGCAAGAAAAAAAATGGCAAGAAAAACGATCGTGTGTATGGGGCATAAGAGTAACTGTGAGGGCTCACAGTGTTGTGGCAACACCAACACCTAAGGGCCAAATTTCTGCAGAGTATATACGGCAGGCCCCTACTTTCAAACATCCAATTTAAAAACGACTCCTACTTGCAAACGGAAGGAGACAACACCCATGCCATTTTTTCAATGATTTTCATCCATATTGCCGGGACCAGACATTACATTAAGGCCTCATGCCCACTGGCGTTTTTACAGCTGCGTTTTTGAGCGTTTTTTACAGCTTAAAAACGCCTGTCCATGTTATTGTAAATATTTTTTTTTTTTTTTTTTGAAAAAAAAAAAAAAAAAAAAAAAAAAAAACGTCGGAGCTAAAAACGCGACCGCGCGTTAGTGCGCGTTTTTTGACGCTCGCGTTTTTTCCTGCCTAGTTCTGACGCTGAGGAACGCACTGGCCCTGGGTTTTTTTTACAGCTTACAAACGCCTATGCTCTTTACAGCTCAAAAACGCCTAGGTGGGCATGAAGCTATAGACTAACATGGACAGGCGTTTTTAAGCTGTAAAAAACGCTCAAAAACGCGGCTGAAAAAACGCCCGTGGGCATGAGGCCTTAAGCCGCAAGCAGTTTTAAATGACTTTTTTTCCTTTAGAAATTTAATTTTGTGCAGGGACAGTTCTAAACACGGGAAACACGTGCCACTTCACAGGCATACTTTAGACGCCCCCCAGGTACGATGCTTAAAGGAATATTTAAAAAAAAAAATTCACTTTAAGCATCATTAAAATCACTGCTCCCGAAAAAACGGCAGTTTTTAAAACTTTTTTTTGCATTGATACATGTCCCCTGGGGCAGGACCCAGGTCCGCAAACCCTTTTTAGGACAATAACTTGCATATTAGCCTTTATAATTAGCACGTTTGATTTCGAACGTTCGAGTCCCATAGACTTTAATAGGGTTCTAAAGTTCGCACAAACTTTCGGTCCGTTCGCAGGTTCTGGTGCGAACCGAACCGGGAGGTGTTCGGCTTTTCCCTAATGAAGAGTAATAATTACGAAAAGTCTCTACAATAGCTGAGTTAGTATATACCAATCCTTTACCCGGAGCGGATAATTTCAAAACAGATGATGATGATGAGATTTTAGAATGAAGAGAGTGCGCCAAAAAGGAGCCACTCTTATTACTATATTCATAAGACATTCTCATGGTTTTATCCCGAGCTCTTAAAGACTGCTTTATTTTAAAAAATTTTAAAGAGGCAGTGTAAAAAAAAAAAAGAAAAGAGAGAAAATAAATTAGATTTTTTTTTTTAAAGCGCTCCACCCTACTGTGGGGTGAAGCGAACGCATACGTAAGTCACACTCGTAAATGTAAACGGTGTTCAAACCACACATGTGAGGTATCGCAGCGATCGTTAGAGCGAGAGCAAGACCTCCTCTGTACCTCTAAACTGGTAACCTGTAGAAATTTTTAATGCGTCACCTATAGAGATTTTTAGGTACCGTAGTTTGTCGCCATTCTACGAGCGTGCGTAATTTCTTTTTTTTTTTTTCAAATAACAATTTTTATTAATCGTAAGTTTGCACTGTGATACAAAAACTTCAGCATAACAGCAATAGAGCCAGTGTATATCAAAGAACAGTAGTTTACAAAACAGACAGCAGGGGGTCCCTGCGGACTCCACATAAGAACTGCTAAACATCAAATAAAACCTGCTGAAAACCACAACAAAGTAAAAAAAAAAAGAGAGAGAGAGAGAGAAAAAAAAAAAAACAGAGAGAAAAAATAATTAGAGAAAAATAAAGAAGATAAAAGAAAGATGGAGGGGGGATGAGGTAGGGGGGGCTCGACCATCAGCTCAGGGCGGATCCTCTCGCCGGCGCCACTCTTCCCAGACCTTGTCATGCATTTCCAGTCTATCCTGCAATCTGGCTGTCATTTTTTCCATCAGCTCTATGTCTTTTATTCTAGTATACAGATCAGCCTGGGGGGGTAAGGATTGTCGCTTCCAATGGAGAGCAACCAGGCATCTCGCAGCTGTCAAAACATGTCTAAGCAATTTTTTGGAACATTTGGGAATTTGCAGAGGTGAAACTCCTAGTAGGAATAATTTCGGGGTCCTGGGGACCGGTACTCCCAAAAGACGGGACAGCAAAAGCTGTGTTTCCGTCCAAAAAGACACTATCTTGGGGCAGGTCCAGTAGATATGGTACAGGGTCCCCTTGGCTCCCTGACAGCGCCAACACCTATCCGAGCAGGAGAGATAGATAGCGTAGAGAACAT
>CM055123.1:315499141-315501641 GCA_029206835.1 Rana muscosa | reverse complement strand
ATTAGATAAGACAAGGGCAAAGCAAGGACAGATTAGTAGTATATGGATGTAGCGCCCTGGGGTTAAGTCAGGGAGCTCCTCACAAATTTACTTGCCAAGAGTAGTTATCTTGGTCGATTGATAGAGATCTATTGATTTCTCCCTAAGTTTGGCC
Organism: Rana muscosa; assembly: GCA_029206835.1. NCBI lineage: Eukaryota > Metazoa > Chordata > Amphibia > Anura > Ranidae > Rana > Rana muscosa. The sequence goes on along the minus strand of CM055123.1, from coordinate 315,501,487 downwards.
TTTTTGCACTTTTCTCTTCTGCCACTAGGTGGCCGGGTACTTGGTGGTACAGGATATAAGGGCGGCAACCCAAGGTCAGGTTGTGGGAATGTGGGGTATCTCAATGGGCAGGGGTTTTCTTGAATCTCTCGGCCTGCTGGGAGAGCCTATATATTCGGGTGAGGTCAGGTGATCTATGTTCTGTGCCACCCAGACCGCTGTCTGGGTGGACGTGTGTGTCATCTGCCCCGAGCTGCTAGGCCGGAGATTGGGCCTATCCCAGTGGGGCATCTGGCTGCCAGGCTGTGTGAGGGCCTATCCAGAAGTAAGAGGGCAGCGCAGGGTTGGGACAGTGGCTTGTAGTCCAGCCAAAAGTGACGGTTCTGCCTCACAACCCACTACATATGGAAGGATGTCAGCTGTCTTTGGCCTTGATGGTCCTCATTAGGCCTGGAAGAGGTTAAAGACTTTTCTACATTTGGCACCCAACATGGCACCAACCAACTCTGAATTTGGTCAGGCGGGGCTTTCAGGAGAAGACGGGCGCCCGCCTCCTGCCCTCTGTCGTGCTGCTGAAGCCAAAAAGTAGGGCTCTGAAGTAAAGAGGGGACTTTGTGATTGGAGGGCTCTGTGATGGGGGGGGGGGGGGTGGCTGTGTGATTGAGGGGCTCTGAGATGGGGGACTGTGTGATTGAGGGGCTCTGTAATGGGGGGACCGCTGAGCATCATTCCTTGGTTCCACCCACTACTCACTTCCCATTTTAGAGAATACAGAACCATCATGTTGTGCTGCTAAGTAATTAGTATGAAGTATGGTAACAATAACAAGTAAAGGTGTTGGGGGGGGGGGGGGGGCGATTGTTTGCCGCCCCCCCCCCAACAAAAAAAAAAAACACCAGCCGCCACTGCTCTGACCACTATCTCATCTGCAGCCTTGAGAAGGCACTGTACCTTGATAGTTAAGATAAATCAGAGCTAGAATTAAGCTGCAAGTACAGCAGATACCAATATAAAGCGGCCCCCTTGCATAATTCCCTATTTGCTGGCATGTGGTCTGAAATGATTCACACTAATAACTTACTTTGATTTTAAAATACTTGACATAATGGAGCGTTAAAGACATCTTTCTTACTTGTACACTGCAGACCGGGAAGGTGACAAACACAGTAATCTTCATCCGTACACATCTGCCTAATGCATCGGAATATATTTAGACTTGATTCATCTCAGGCTTCTCTAGAAGACATCATCATCTTCCCACCTCCCCCAACCTTTTCTACTGCTTTTTGTACTTTGGAGCGTATGGCCATGCATACTACTTGTACTGCATGTATACGTATGTAGTAGGGGTGCAATGGATCAAAAAACTCACGGATCGGACCGATCCTCGGATCAGAGCCACGGATCGGATCATTTTCGGATCGGAAAAAAAAAATTTTTTTTTTACTAATATCCACGTCATCCCCCCACTGTAATATCCACGTCATCCCCCACTGTAATATCCACAATCTCCCCCAGACCCCCACTGTAATATCCACGTCACCCCCCCCCCCACTGTAATATCCACAATTTCCCCCACTGTAATATCCACGTCACCCCCCCCCCACTGTAATATCCACAATCTCCCCCACTCACTGTAATATCCACAATCTCCCCACTGTAATATCCACGTCATCTCCCCCACTCACTGTAATATCCACAATCTCCCCCACTTACAGTAATATCCACAATCTCTCCCCACTGTAATATCCACGTCACCCCCCCCCCACTGTAATATCCACAATCTCCCCCAGACCCCCACTGTAATATCCACGTCATCCCCCCACTGTAATATCCACGTCACCCCCCCCACTGTAATATCCACGTCATCCCCCCACTGTAATATCCACGTCACCCCCCCCACTGTAATATCCACGTCACCCCCCCCACTGTAATATCCACGTCATCCCCCACTGTAATATCCACAATCTCCCCCAGACCCCCACTGTAATATCCACGTCACCCCCCCCACTGTAATATCCACAATTTCCCCACTGTAATATCCACGTCACCCCCCCCCACTGTAATATCCACAATCTCCCCCACTCACTGTAATATCCACAATCTCCCCACTGTAATATCCACGTCATCTCCCAACCTCACTGTAATATCCACGTCATCTCCCCCACTCACTGTAATATCCACGTCATCTCCCCCACTCACTGTAATATCCACAATCTCCCCCCACTGTAATATCCACGTCACCCCCCCCCCACTGTAATATCCACAATCTCCCCCAGACCCCCACTGTAATATCCACGTCATCCCCCCACTGTAATATCCACGTCACCCCCCCACTGTAATATCCACGTCATCCCCACTGTAATA